>OU426981.1:154096234-154592023 GCA_911387785.2 Aelia acuminata | reverse complement strand
GTCTCATCTTTGGCATATACATACTTCAAATACCCAGTTTGATCAAAATCGTTTAAGCCGTTTTTTTGATAATCGAAAAAAATATTAAATAAAGTACCCCCTCCATTTGACCAATTTTGATGAAATTTTTTGTGTCACTTCATACGGCTTATAATAGTTTTTGAGCTAGTCTGTTCAAACACATACAGACACACACACACATAGACCATTTCGCGGGACTTGGTTATTTGGACTCAGGGGACACCAAAACGTGTATTTCCGTTGAAAACCGGAAGTCAAAATTTTTCACGATCGCAATACTTTCCCTTAATATATATTTCATATATAGCTTAGTGAAAATAAAAAAAACTGATTTTATGGATAAGTATCGACACAGTTTATTCCTAGTGTTTGCTTTCGAAAATCAGATCTTTCAATTTTTCGAAATTTTATGCAGGGTCCGAAAAAAATTCTCTTTCAGTGGGATTTGATTTTTTTTCCCCCCGTTTAAGGCTGAAATGATTTCGAATTGAGTTATACCCTAATATAATTTAAGTTACTTGTAAACTATCAAAAAATGCAAATAAAATGATATTTCAAGGTGTTGGTTTTGTTAATAAACATCTCAATTGTATTATGTTTCCATCATATATATAAAATTTGTTTTATAGGCTAAACCAATGAAAACAGTGAACTTGTGAATGATCAACTTACTACAAGATGCTATCAATAGTCAAATTATTAATAGTATAATTATAGATCCTATAGTCTTTTTATATATTAGATTTACAGAACGCAAAAACCTACATGAATAAAATTGGAAATATTCAGATTATTTTGGATGTTTATGTTTGTAAATTGCTTAACCCAGAAAACAAAACTGAAAAATCGTCGAAAATCGAAGTTACATTTCTGTTCACGCATAAATTGTATGATTCACAAAATGTATAGCACGTATGTTCAAAACATTTCACTCTTTAATTTTATTGTCACTCCAACAAATTTATTTCTGCCTTATTTTATCCTGCCGCTCGCTCAATGCGGTAAAATAAAAAGAAATCTCCTTTAAAAGTAATACATGATTTAAATATGTAAATTGAAGGAAAGGGAGTAAATAAATATAAGCTATTTTACGATCTTATCTTAAAGTTGGCTTGATTCTCGATCTTATTACAATTCTCTAACATATCTTTTTAGCAGTAAAATATGACAATGGTTGTATATAATGTAACATTTAAATATCAGGCAGATAAGTGCACTACGTCCGCCCGCTGTACAACTGTACACCTCACACGCGAACTTAATTTAAGTTGCTTTGATTCTTCTTACAAAGGACACAGAATAAGACCGCTCCGCCTTCTAGAAAATACAGCCCAACTGAGAGAAGCCCTTATAAGTAAGTTCCTTAGAAGGCAGGAGAGTGTAGTACCATAACTCATACACAGCTGCGGCGGGAATACCATTCGTATCTTGAGAAATCTCCAGGGCGAGTAGCAAATTCTAACCACGGAGATCTGTCTGCTCGCCAATAACTTTCTACCTACTCCACCTACAATAATCTTATGAGAGCTTTGTTTCATTATACATACAGAAAATAAAACAACAAACCATTACTGAAATGCATTTGTTCTCTTAATGAGAGTAAATACAAAAATTGTTATTAAGAATATATATTGTAACACTGTCGTGCTTTAAAATAATTTTTATTAGAAAGGATATTATAATTATACAACGTCAGACAAACATAAAAAACAATCTCGGAAAAAGTAACTACTTGTAACGAATACCTAATACAAAAATCTGGTGCGATACGCACAACAGACAACTTTCACTAACCAACTTACTTTGATTAAAAATTGACGTGTTTTGTTAAATGCCATTTCTCATAATTGCACATTTTTCCACATTCATTTACTCATTTTTGTTTGTATTTGGTCTTTAAAGTACACTATTTTTTTTCATTAGGGGAGAGCGGGGTTGGTTGGCAACAGTTTTTACTTTTTTGGTTGTTGAGTCATTCCTGTTAATATAATCCCAATAGGGCTGATACCACTGTAAACCCCAAGTATCAGAGTACTTCAAGTATTTTTTTCAACAGATAATATTTAACACTATGATCATAGAAAATTTAAGAATTCGTCAAGCCAGAGTATGCCAATTAACCCCCCATGTGGGGCAGTTTGGCCTAGAAGGTGGTGTTGTTTTGCCATCTCAGTCAAGTACTGCCTGACACATATTATTGTTATTAAAAGCTGCACTGTAATGATATCATAATTTTGAACGGTTTTTAACAGCTATTAAGGGAAAATAGAATGACAAATGGTTGCATTTTACCATATTTATTTCAATTGATCAAAATTATATAACATTTCAAACAGCAGAAATCAGAAAAATGTAATGGCTTAGGAGTATCATTGCGTTAGAACAATGTAAACAAATTTTCATAAAACAAAACCAATTCAAGACATCTAAAACTTTAGGTAGGATCAATATTCTCTGGCCCTTTATTCGTATCATGAGAAAGTGTCTGCGGTGCACTAGTTTCATTTTATGGTAGCCAGGTGTGGCTAGTTCATCAATAATCTTCGATTGCGGCTGAAGTTGATCTTTAGTGTCATTATCTTTTTCATTGTTCCTAAAAATTCCGTTTAGTTTAAGTTTAGATTAAGTTTAGACTGTCGCGACTTTCTACATAGGAGATATTGCTCTGCTCCTCCTCGCTGAAACTAAATACAAGTGGTAGTTTCATCTTTGTTTATGTTTACCTTACTTTTGTGACTGCGCCAACAAACCCCACAGGAGGAATCATATGAAAGATGGCTGCCAGGACAGGGGAGAGCAACCAAACAAGGTACTGGTTAGTTAAAAGATTAGGTTTTTCAAAGGAGTTTGGGGCTAAGTGAACAGGATCGGAGTCAAATGTTTTGCTATGCCTTAAAATCAAATTTACTGAAAATATAAACATTTACGTAAATGTTTAAAAATCAATCAATGAAGCACAATCTTCTCTACACTTTTAGCATCGGACTGAAACCTCAGGACAGTACTCCCGATGTCGAGCGGGTCACATGGTACGATTGTGGCGACTTCAAAACAGGTGTGACGGAAATTATAAGCCAAAGGCCAATCTACCCCCTATGCCAACCAACCCCGCTCTCCCTTACATTAATTTTTTTTTCATAATTAAATAAAAGTTATTACTTGTGATAATTCGGCAATGCATGCTTAATACTCCAAGTCGTCTGATTTTATAATTCTCTATGTAGTTGTTGAAAACTTCATATAGTTACCATGAAACAAATAATTTCCATTGAATAAACAAAACATCTTTAATTATAAACAATCGTCTGTCATTAAAGGCTTTCCCTTTTTTTCTCTTTTATATGTGTAATTGATTTTTTTTTAATTTTTTATTTAGCCATTTCTTATTTTTAGGCGAAACGAGAAACAGATAATTTCTCCAAAAAAAACAAAAACAAAGGTATGTTGTTATGTAGTAATTAGTTATCGTTAGATAATTAATTTATAATGTTTAAACTATTTTATTAGAAGATAAAAGATTCGACCACGGCCGGGAATCGAACCCAGGTCCTCTGCATCTGCGTCGCAGCGCTCTTACCACTGAGCTAACCGTGAGTCCGTTCCGATCGTGATCGAATCTTTCTCTTCTGTGATCCCTCCCTCCAGGTCTCGCCACATTGTAGCGAAGTACCGGGGGGCTGAACAATTGTCCTGACAGACGGGATCTGGTTGACATGCGTGAAATACATACATTGTATGTTGTTATGTAGTAATTAGTTATCGTTAGATAATTAATTTATAATGTTTACACTATTTAATTAGAAGATAAAAGATTCGACCACGGCCGGGAATCGAACCCAGGTCCTCTGCATCTGCGTCGCAGCGCTCTTACCACTGAGCTAACCGTGAGTCCGTTCCGATCGTGATCGAATCTTTCTCTTCTGATTATCTAACGATAACTAATTACTACATAACAACATACAATGTATATATTTTACGTATGTCAACCAGATCCCGTCTGTCTGGACAATTGTTCAACCCCCCGGTACTTCGCTACAATGTGGCGAGACCTGGAGGGAGGGATCACAGAAGAGAAAGTTTCGATCACGATCGGAACGGACTCACGGTTAGCTCAGTGGTAAGAGCGCTGCGACGTAGATGCAGAGGACCTGGGTTCGATTCCTGGCCGTGGTCGAATCTTTTATCTTCTAATAAAATAGTTTAAAAACAAAGGTACTTTACAGGAAAACAAAAAAGGCCCCTTCCCCATTTATGCCCCCTCAGAACATTTTGATAATCATAAAGCTTCCCTGATATTAAAGAATGCTTGATTCTCATCAAAGATGATAAGTTTAATCTAAATCTCTTAAGTTATTTTTGAGAAAATCCAAAAAAATGTAAAAAGTGTTAAATTAAAGTACTTCATTTGTACTACATTTGACCAATTTTGGAAGGACCAAAAAAAAAAGTTTAGTCTATTGTTGAAATCAATATTTTCTTTTATCTACTATAGAAATAACCTGATTTCCTTTATTGAAGATTTCATAACTTTACAATTACATACAATCCTTTACATCAATTTCACAGGAAGAAAAATTAATAAGATCCATGTAGATTTTAACAGCTATAAATGTTGATAATAATAAAGATATTAATAATGATAATAATAATAATATTAATAATAATAATATGCGAGGCAGCTGTGATAATAATATTGTGAAATGGTTTGCTCGTTGACATATTGCTGTCGGGAACACGTTCTCGGCTGACGGCGAAGTGTCCCTTGAAGCATATCATGTTCCCTCGTAGCCGGTAATCTACAACCCCTCTCTGCTTTCTCATTTTGTAAGCTTCTTCAATTTTGGATTCATTTTTTTACCGAGTGACCCAGCCGGTAACAGTTATTTTATTATTATTTATTTATTGTTTAACATATCAATCTTAAAAAGTAAAAAAGAGAAGGAAACTAAAAAATACCACTAAAATAATGAAGGAAGGTTCCAAATTAAAACTCAAACGGTCTCAAAACATTCTTTTTATTGACTTTTATACAGTCAAAGTCGTAAACATTAAATCTTTGTTGACGTTTGGCTCATTTTTATAGCATTTTCAAAACTAAAAAGACAACATAGGAAAAATCACAGATTTCTAAAGTCAAATTTTACAATTAAAAAAAAATATGCAAAAATAATAATACACAACATTAAACACTCAATGTTACCTATCGATCAACAACCAATAAAGAAAAAATCATAAAATTTAAAAAACTATGCAACATGTATAAAAATAATTTAATGCAATTTGTGTAAAAGAAAATGAGTGAAAAAGGTACTCCATGGTAATGAAAAACTAACCTGAAATATTAAGATGCCAATGCACTAAGCATCAACAATAACCAGGTGGTATTAAAATTATAAACATTGAATGATATCAAATGGTGTAGTCCACAAAATAGATATTTCAAAAGAAAAATATTAAATTCAAAAATTCGGTGCGATGCGCGCAACACACAACTTTCACTTACGAAGTTACATAGATTAGAAATCGACGGGGTTGGCATTTACATATTAAAATGCTACACTTTTCCACATTTGTATATCTCCATAAGTTATAATGTATCTGTAATGCAGAACATGAAAGTTCTCTGTACTTTTCGATTCATTATTGCTTATCTCTTTTTTTAAGGTATCAAATTTTATCATTAGTCGAGGTTTTTTTACTGCTTGGTTGTTTTTTATGGCGATTTGCTTTCTGTAAATAAATCGTGAAGAGGAATCGATAGGAGGTGTTTTTACGACTCGTAGTAAAGTTTGTCTCTTATACCTTTCTGAAAACCGAGAACGATTACTGTTCCTCTAAAATCACTTTATATTGCATTCAGTAATCTATTATGGAACTAAAGTTTCTTAAATAAAATATAATTAATTATAGATTATCTTATTACATTTGTTTTCACACCTTAAATCCTATAAGTAATTTGAGCATCACGTATTTACACACTAAAATAAAAATAATTTTGGAGGTGAGAAATAGTCAACTGTTCTTCAATTACGATAGGTTAAATGATGGTCAGGATTTTAAGTTTACAATGATTTTATTGTGGTAAGCCAACGTTTCCACGTCCACGCTTAATTGCAACAGTTGCTATATCGTTGAAACCAAAAATTATTTTAAAAAACGTATTAACAACATAAATACAGTATTTCCACGCGTAATTCGTCTACATCTAAATTAGCAGAGCATGCCATATCCCACAACCATTCCTTCGACTTTGAGAACCCCTCCATATTAGCTACTGTACCTAACCACGATAAGCGACTCCTCTCAGAATCCATTTTCATCCATCTGGAAAAAAATAACCCGGTAAATCACAAAACAGATAAAGAGATAATTTCATCCACTTATTCTAACATCTTCCGCATCCTCAAATCCTAGTTTTGATTTCATAGGTACCTGCAATTATCTCTGTACCTCTTGTACTATTATTATTTTTGGTATTGTATACTTCTTGCTGTATATTTTCCAATTTTTTATTCATTGTTACATTATGTATAATCTCGTTTTTATGTTATTATTGAGTCTAGACACAACTATTCGTATACAGTACCATCTATTTTGTTAGTTTTTAAAATATTTTTGTTCACTCAGTTGTCGTGCCTTCACTTCAAAAGCATTGGATTTCCCCGTCATAAACGTTTGAAGTCGGCAAACTTACCCCCTACCATTACCTCTCATCTTGTTTTTACCTTTAGTCTTAGTATCCACCTGGACTCAGTAGGTAAATATCAGATTCTATTTTATCTTGTTAACCAGCCACTTATTTTAATATTCATGTATACACCATCTCTTATACTATTATCAGTTCTGTAATGTATCCATTTATTGTCACCCTCTAGCATAGACACTCATATATTTGTTTTCTTTTAGCCCTGATGAAGAGCCACAAGTTGGATCGAAACGTTGGCTTACCACAATAAAGTGATTGTATACTGAAAATCCTGACCATCATTTAACCTATAAAAATAATTTTGTAATTGTTAAATCGACCCCATGTGAACTTTGACTCCCTATCATTTCGTACTAATTAGACGAGAATTGTTTGAATTATAGAACGCAGTCGTGAAGTGTTCAAATATTTGACAACCTTTCGTTAGTTCTGAGTCCTCTTAATCAAGTGACCTCAACTACCGGTGCCAGCATCAATATGAAATAAGCAAATATATAAAATTATTAATCAGTTCCCTTAACAGTTAATCAGAATTAGATGCAATATCTAGATTACTTGACCAAAAGTTAGAATCTAAATTTACAGCTTTAGCAACTAAAGCAGATGTAAATCAACCTGAAAAACAATTAAACGAATTTATTTTAGTGACACAGATTGGAATTTACAGAACTGTTCACTTTCTAAATCGAAAATAATTAGTACCAATTATTATGATCCAATTTCTGTTTTTATATTTTTCTTTTACCATTATATTATTATAGTTTATATATGTATACCTATGTGTATATGTAAATATATGTTTAGAGGCAGCTCCTGGCAGACGGTATCTTACCAATAAAAGCTTTTTGTTTGTATTTTCAAAAAAGAAATTGTATATTTATTAATATATATTTATGTTTAATAAAGCTATCTATCTAATGCGACGTTTGTTTTATTAAAAGTTAATTTTATAAATATTTATCTGAAAGGAATCCTAAAGAAAAGAAAATCCTATTCTAAAAGAAACAGTCGACCTTTACACACCTCCTAAATTCATCTATAATTTAAAAAGTACAAAAAAAAATTCTATATTAAAGCCATTAATTTATTAAAAGATGTTGTTTATTGTCATGAAACTCTTCGAGCTTTATCGTTCAACTGAAATTGGTACAATCAAGATTCAAGAAAGAAAAAAATATTTACTAAAATTCCTGTTTTTCAAACATCCGGAGGATTCAAAAAAATTATATTTTTTATAACAGGTTAGCATTTTATATAGTTTGATAATGAACAATAAGATCCGAAACGTTGCAAAGTTCATTATGAAATAAATGAAGAAAAAAATGTTTAAAGTAAGCTGGATGGCCATTTCTTGATTTAAAAAACAACTGGCAAGAAATGATATTGTTTCGATACTATATATTATTTTAAGCCCTTGCAAAACCGTCAACTCCACGCAACTTACTCACGAAAACGTACACCCTGAAAACGTAATATTATACAGTAAAGTTTTAGAACCAAGTAAGGGATTTTAATGGAATTTAGGTTATATGTATTTGTGAAGCTTCAAGAACACATAGTTACAAAAAAAAAAATTAAATTTTATATTTTTTATAATAATTTTAGTTATAATCCAATAGCATTCCCCGTCGCGGCTTCGCCCGCGAGCCTTTAAAATCAATTCTGTGACTATTATCTTGGTATTGATCTAATATAATATGTTAACTGATGTTAAGGAGATTTAGTAGAATCTGAGCTTCTGGTAGGTGGAATGTTGGAGGGGGAAGCTGCCGGCTCGGTAGAAGAAACCGAGACGCGCAATGGAGAGAGTTCACTAAAACCACCGAAACAAAAAATGACTTACTCGTCGTGAACGCTTCATTTTTCGGCTGTAAAACATGGTTTTCGACGGGCCTTTCATTTAGGGGCCTTTCATTCACATAGGGCCTTTCGAGTTAAACTCGTCGTATCATTTTTTTTAAAATGAGTCCTAATTAGATATATTTTCTCGAAGTTCGAAAATAGATGTCCGTTAGAGTTAAACGACAATTTCGCCATTTACATTTTAGATATTCTTAGGGGTTACGTTTTTGATATTCCTTTCATAGTGGTTACCTACATCGCGTTTAAAGTCTAAATTCCGAATTTCAAGTTTCTATCATTAGTAGTTTTTGCTCTGCGTTGATTCTGTCAGTCAGGACAAAGCCTCTTATATATGTAGAGATTACATACAACGATGACTTTTCTTTTAATGCGTATTTCATTACCTTGTTTGTAAAAATTATCTTTTCCCTAAAATTCCTTCGAGTTTCTGTTAATATGAATGAAAAAAAACTTCGATTGCAAAGGGTTAAAAGATTAACGTACACTAATAGTAATGAAAAATCACCTCGAGCCGCGACCGTCATTTATCACCAAAAGCGAAATATCCTATAAATAGTTTTTACGATTTTTTTATGTCCTTATATGTTAAAAACTGAAAATTATTTGCATTGTCTCCATAACGGAGCCCTCGAGTTTGAAGGTAATTTTTTTTTTCCGGAGACCTCGATTTTTTTTTTTCAAATATCAGGAGAGAAAAAATTAAAATTTCTAACAATTATAATTAGAATAAAGCTTTCGTATTCATTCATATACCACGAAAGAGGTAGTCGTATTGTTTTCCAGCTTAGTGTGGGTACCCATGGTGGAGACCAAAGCCCTATACCATTTTGTAATACCCTTTGAGGGAGATATCTCTTGACATTTACCTGAATGCCATGATAACAGTCCATTCACTACTCTGGTGCGTCAACGACATCGAGGGGTAGAAAAGGTCAATGATTGACCAACAAGACTTTACTGAAAGGTACATCGAACTCATCAGATCCTGTTTCGAAAAGCAATTACCAAACATTGCAAGCGCTAACAAATAGGTACATATTTCTGATTGAAACATTGAAATTAAAATTAATTGTAAAGATAACTTTTATTTACTTAAATCAAGGTCTCAAACTTAAAAAACAGTCCAATTTTCAAAATGTCTTCCTTTATTACACAATTAGTATCTTTCGGCGTCAAGTGCCATATTCATCTATAATAATAAATTTCATTAAAAAAAAAAAAATTTAAAAGAGAGCCCCAGTTTTCATCGGCGACGACAAAATTCCACAGATACCGTACGTTACCTTGGACTTCTGTTCGACAGAAGGGCCCACATGTCAAAATGAAAAAAAAGAAACTGAACATATGTTTAAAAATACTTTACTCACTTTTTTCTAAATTGAAAATCAGACAAAAACTGAATACATACAACTACTTACTTAAACCCATTTGGACATACACCTCACAGATTTTCGGCTCAGCTAAAAAGACGCACTTACAAAAATTGCAAATTTTCCAATCAAAAATTTTGAGACTAATTACGGACGCTCCCAGATACGTAAGTAACCAAATTCTACATACAGACTTACTACAACCGACTATCCAACGACACATACGAACGCTTTACTCACGTTTTTTTGTTAAATTGGAAGGACACAACAGATTGATTAACCGCATGACCACGGCTGACATGCCTGTTAGAAGGCGGCTAAAAAGAAGCTGGATGAGTGACCTCCTCACCTGAATTAGTGTCAAGCCCGGAAAGAGGTGCTGCTGAGCTCCTTCCTTCCCTCATGTCTTAATGCCGTACGTTTTAATGCGTTGCTGCGGACCACGAATTCGCTGATTGTCGCCGGTCGCTGACAGGTGCGAATCAATGTATGAAGAGAGAGAGAGAGAGAAAAAAAAAAGAGAGAGCTCTCACCTAATTTATGGTAATATATATTTTTTTTTCATTTTAATTTTCTGGTGTTCATAAGCTACTATTTAATAGGTCATATTTTACTAAAATACATGAGAAATAATTAAATACATTACCAGTCAAAAGTTTAGACTCACCCTTAGTTTTGTAAAATTACAAAATTAACAACATATTATTTATTTAAAAACAGAAAAACTATAATTTTATTATTACTTTATTTATAATTTCATTCTTTGTTTCTTTAACGTCACTTTATGCCACTAAGGCTAATCGGACAATGCTACAGTGGGAGTCCTAAATTTTGCCTATCCAGGTATAATTAGGATAGGAATCTTTAACGAGTACCTGACATCGTACAGCCTCGGGACCTTCATTTTACGTCCTATCCAAGGTACAGCATAGCCAAGAATTTTTTACTCCCATTAAAAAATCCTAGGGCCACCCCGGGGCGCGAACCCGCGACCTATAGTATTGTAGGATACTCTGCTAAACACTACACCACATGTTACCCCTATTTATAATTCTAACTTAATCATATAATGTTTCAAATGTTACCTCTTGAGTTAATGATGGTGAAATATATCCACCATAAACTACCTCTTGAGTTATTAAACCTGAAAATTGTGATTTAAATAAAAGTGAGTCTAAACTTTTGACTGGTACTGTACATAAATAAATAGTTAATATATATACAGACACTCAAACGCATATAAAACATCACACACAAATATGCATTGCCTAAAGATATGGTAAGAAAAAAAAAGAGTATGTATTACAATGCATGGAAAGCTACTAATTGTCTAGTGGATTTAGATATAATGAAAATTGGTCTGTTTTTAAGTGTAAGACCTTGATTTAAGTAAATAATACCTGTGGTGTAATGGTTAGCATGGCTACCTATAGTATTAAAGGTCTCAGAAAGCGTCCCCTGGTGGCCATAGAATTTTTTAAAGGTAGTAAACAATCCTTAGCTATGACGTCCTTCGGATAGGACGTAAAATGGAAGTCTCGAGCCTGTACGATGTCAGGTACTCGTTAAATATTTCTATCCTAATTATACCTGGAGAGGCAAAATTTAGGACTCCCACTGTAGCATCGTCCGATTAGCCTTACTGGCATGAAGGGACTTTAAACAAAGAAAAAACCAAATAATATTTATTTCTGACGATAAAATGAAGTGCAAAGATTCCAACTTCAATCTAATGTTCAAGGGATCACTTGTTGTGTAGTGGTTAGCATAACGAATTACATGACACCAGGTCGCTGGTTCGTAGCCTGGCAGATAGTAGCAGTAGGATTTTTTTAAAGGAGAAAAGAAATAAAGGTGACGTAAAATAAAGACCCGTGCTCGTGCGATGTCATGCACTAGATTTTTTTTGAGTCGTCATTGTAGCATAAAGTGATGTTAAATAAACAAACAAGCGGAATTTCGAGATTTACTTCGTTCGTTACCATAACTTCTTATTTTTTTATTATTATTGTAATTGTTTTACTATTTTTTTCAAAGATAATTTTTCTCAACCATCAAATAGCCAAAAGGCATATGTGTGCGATGCAAACCTGATCTAAATATCTTGGGTTTATGAGATTTTTTTCAAACCCAACTCTTTTGAATTTCAACCCTTTAGAATTCCTAAAGATTGAATGGGATTTACCGAAGGGAACCTTCCCTTGGGCAAATATACTTTGGAGAGGCTTTTGGATTGTTAGCGATATTTGCGCTTCTGGCTCCGGTTCGTTTGCAAATATCCCAGCCATTCCCTTTCAAACAATCAACCCCTCTTCCTTCTTCTCAGTCGAAAATACTCAGAAGCATTGATATATAGTAAGAAAAACATGTTTGGGACTTGGAATCGAAAACAAGTTATATAACGGCAACCTTTCCTATATACACGCATTGCTTTGCAAATGCCTTTAAGATTGACGAAAGAAATATTCAGTATTACGCAACCGATTTATGATATAATGATGTAGGTATATTAATTAATTTAAGTAGATTCAACGATAATCTTCAAATTAAGACCTGATGAATAATTAAACAGTTATTTTATTTTAATTAATCTAATCTTAGTTCGTGGCTGACCACCATTTTAAATTATTTTTAAATAATTTATTTTTTGAAGAGAAAAGATTTGGCTCCGCCGGGAGTCGAACCCGGGTCTCCTGCGTTACATGCGAGGACGATGTGAGGTATCAGTGAAGAGGAAGGATTTGCTCTGCCTTGAGCCGAGCTCTGTGGTGTAGTGGTTAGCATCCTCGCATGTAACGCAGGAGACCCGGGTTCGACTCCCGGCGGAGCCAAATCTTTTCTCTTCAAAAAAAAAAAATTATTTAAAAACAGTTATTTTACTTTCGATTTTGGCCTTAGAGTGATTTGGTCCAATCCAGATACCTAATGCTTCCATAATAAACCCATCCCCATCTATTCGAAACCATCTGCTTACAAGTTCGCATCCCCTTTTAGTCCTGATAACTGTCCTATAGGTGGCTGAAAAGAAGCTGGGCTCGAGAATCCTGTTGGTAGTACCCAGGTATCTACCCAAGGCATACCATTATTTTTGTTTATTCCTTGCATTTACTTCTATTTTTATAAATAAATTATTAAAGCATCATGCATTGATGACAAAGATATTTAGTCTAATTAGAAGCCGAAAATATGTTGAATGTTCAAATATAGGGATTAAAAGCTTAAAATCAATCGCCAATCGAACGCATTTGATTGATCAAATTGTATTATCGTATTTTAGCACCCTTCACCCTCTACCACTGTGAAAAAAATCAGAACCAACTATTGCCATAAAAAGAATTTATATATATATATATATATATATCAATTTAAATACTTCCTTTCCATAAATTACATAGTCAACGTGGATGAAATTAAAACATATTTTTATCCAATAATTTTACAGCCTTTCTTCTTATTTATAAAATATCTTTGGTGTAATAATATAAAAAGAAAAAATATATCATCAGAGAGATGAGCATAGATTTTTCTTAAAATAAATTTAATTTTTTATCCTATAAATATAAAAATGTAATATATATATTTTTAGTTAAATTATTTGAAAATATTTTTTCCGTTAAAAATGGATATTTTAAATTAATTGTTTTGGAGTTTATCTTCTTTATAATATAATTATTTAATAATCTTTTAAATGGAGCAAATGCCTGAAAAAGACAACAGAATGCTCACTATTCACAATGTATAACCCTGTTCATAATAAACTATTTCATTTAAATTTAAGTGAAGAAAGGACTCATAAAAAAATTAATTTGAAATACTTTGAGCGATCGTATTTTTATTTTATTTTTTTTCTCACTGATAAAGGGATTCCCATTCTCCTTAATGAAAAAAGAATTATTCGATTATCATCATTTAGTCAGGAGTTATAGATTTTTGGCCACTAAATGACAAAATTTCCCTACTGCGTCATTTTGATGACTGTGCTTCAAAATTTTTTAGATAATGGTTGTCTTCCAAACTCGATCAGTTATATTTTACAGCTCAAAATATCAGATTTGATTTGTATCTAGTATATATTTTTTCAAAGTCTATGATTAAAATTACAGTAATGAATAGACCATTGAAAATGGGTTCAAAGTATTGAAAAGGTATATGTACCTTGACTATTTTGTACTCTAATCGTCATTCGATCAAAATTTTCCCACTTTGTGACGTGTCAGAGTCCAAAGATAAAGGTTTTTTGAGATTATTGCGAAAGGAAATAGTTAGCCTTGTTCTTGTTATTTTTTTATTTATTTTAAACTACTTCTCAGCCGTGTACAGCCTTGAGAAAGTGTTGTGTATAATTAATTTCTTATTTATTGTTAAGGTCTCATTGATTAGTGTGGTCTTATGACCTTTGCTTAGCCGGGAAATTACATGAAGTCATTAGCTTTGATTGCTCTGCCATTTTAATCTCACTATATGAGGTAACGTTGTGTTTGGATAGAAAGTTTTCATTTTTTTTACAATAAAGATTAAATATGTTTATTTATTATCTTTTTGATATTTTTATTTTATTTTTTGGAATTTTGAGACAAACGTAGGGTAAACCATACAGTTATTGGCATCCTTAAGACTACATTTCTGTATTAAAATTAAAAAAATACTTTTTATAAAGGGATCAAATAGAAATTTCCTATAGCTCCTCTTTACCTATCCTTAAAAAGACTCAAGAGGTTTTTTTGGGTCAAAAGTTCAATAGTTTTACAATATGGCAATATTTATTGTTAAAAGTGCCAAATGTAGTTATTGGCACCCTGTGGATTTAATTGTGAAATCTTCCCTATGGTTAGTTTGTTAAAGTCTTACTTCATAGATGACTTAGAGGAGCCTTCAAACATTAGACTCATGTTTATCTTGTAATGAAATTAGAACTTCTTTACCTATTTCTTTAAGTTAAAGTTGGGGTGCCAATAACTGTACTGAGTACTGAACCCTAATTTTCACAGTCGAAAAAATTTGATAAATATTTTTTTTAAAAATATTGTATGTATACTAATAGAGTAAGAAATATATAGACGACAAAAACTCGAAAGGTATCAGTGGAAGAACTTGGAATCCCTCTTTTAGAGTAAACTTTCTGAAGTATTAACGAAATGGATCTCTACATTATCCCTTCAACCCAAACTTCTACCAGACGTGTTTCGAATCCTCTTTAACATCTGATTTAAAGTCAGCTAGGTTTAAAAAATGATGCTTACTCATCTCCTGAACGTGGACTGCCTTACAATCTGTAAACCCTCCGTGGTTTTAGGTTCTCTCATCTTCTATATTTTTTATTAATTTTCTTTATTATTGAAGATATAAAGTGGAGCTCCCCATTATCTATCCTTATAATGACTCAAGAGTATTTTTTTGGGTCAAAAGTTCAATAGTTTTACAATATGGCAATATTTATTGTTAAAAGTGCTAAATCTAGTTATTGGCACCCTGTGGATTTAATTTTGAAATATTCCCTATGGTTAGTTTGTCAAAGTCTTACTTCATAGATGACTTAGAGGACCCTTCAAACATTAGACTCATATATATCTTGTAATAAAATTAAGACTTGTTTACCTATTTCTTTAAGTTAAATTTGGCGTGCCAATATAACTGTACTGAGTGCCAATAACTGTATGGTTTACCCTGCCTAAGAATTTATTTTTTAAGACAAATTAAAATGTAGTATCAAATATAATTCATTACCATTGTCAATATTATCATTGTCATCTTTCAGAAATTCGAGATAGGAATAAATAATCCGAGCAATACTTGGAATATGACACGCGCAGACTTCACGTACAGAGGCAGATATTTAATGCGAGGCCTGGAGAAAGAAAACACCGCATATAGACCCGGAGCTGAGGGCCAAAAAGGTGCCTGATTGGAAGAAAAATTTTGATCATATAGGCTGGAAGTACTCATTTCATAGACAACAAACGTGAACGTCTGCCACCTCAGATCGGTTGCCATCAAATTTTATAGGCGAACTAAATCGTGTTCTTTCCAAAATAAAAGGGCATTAAATTTCGCATCTAATGAGGTCCTGACAGTTAAAATCAGGTAAGTCTTTTCGCCAAAACCAATTGTCAATTTAGCCACTTTAGCGGAAAAATGAATTACGCTCATGTTCCAAAGCCTGCAATTTGAAGAGGGCTACTTTAAATAAAAAATATTACCCATAATAGTTGTAGAATATCAAATTCTGCGTAAAACGATCTCATTAATTTTAGAATTAGCCCTCTCCTGTGAAGAAAAAGTAATTAAAACTTGAACGTACTTAGCGCCTTGTGGTCTAAAATCCGTGAAATTTTTGGGATTTTTTTTTCAATTTCTCGTGTATAATTCGGCAAATACAGATCAAAAAGTATTGGTTTCTTCTTACTGTAAGAGGCTAAACTATTGCAAATAGAATGATATATTTGAAGTTTAAATCGGTTTAGTGTTTTAGCCGGTTAGGGACATATTTTTTTAAAGTAACATATTAAAATATAGTATCAAATACAATTTATTACTATTTTCATCTTTCAGAAAGTAGGGATATTAAGAAATAATCCGAACAATACTTGGAATAGGACACGCATCCTTCGAATACTGAGACAGATTTTTAATACGAGGCCTGGAGAACGCAAACACACAGCTTACACTGAAACACAATGTGAGAACATGCAGTGTTTACTCTTACACCAAAAACAAAACACGGTATACCTCCCACTAAACATGAAGCTCTTTCAGACGGAAAAAAAATTAAACACAATCCAATTTATAAAATAATTCAAATTTACTAAGTTAATTTTATCAAATTAATCAAATTGTAAAGGGCTTTTTAACTTCAAACAGTAACTCACAACTACTGAATATGATCGAATGAAATAAAAAATCACACATTTTTCCACATACATTAAGTTATTTTTGTTTGTATTTGCTCTTTAAAGTACACTACTTGTGATAATTCGACAATGCAAGCTTAATGCTCCAAGTAGTCTGATTTTATAATTCTCTATGTAGTTGTTGAAAACTTCATATAGTTCTCATGAAACAAATAATTTACATTAAATGAACAGAACATCTTTAATTATAAAGTATTGGTCTGTCATTAAAGGCGTACTGCGCATGCGTGAGCTCAACGTGTTTTATGAGTTGACGGAATATTTTTCTGTTTTACTCCTGTGTTTGTTTACTTGATTTTTTTCATATCTCATACTTGGTCATTTCTTATTTTTAGGCGAAACGAGAGACTGATAATTTCTCTATATAAACAAAAACAACGGTACTTTATAGGAAAACATAAAAGGCCCCTTCCCTATTTATGCCCCCTCAGAACATGTTAATAATGATAAAGCGTACCTAATATTAAAGAATAATTGATTCTCATTAAACATGTCGAGTTTAGTCAAAATCGTTAAAGATATTTTTGAGAAAATCGAAAAAAAAAAAACATAAAAATGGGGAAAAAAGTTATTAAATAAGGTGCCCCCTCCGGTTAATCAATTTTGGTGAAAATTTTGCTGCAACATTACGGGAATATACTTACACCAAATACCCAATTTCAGGTTCGTACGATTTATAGTATAGTATTTGAGTATACTATATATAGTATCTGTTCACACACGCAGACCGTTTTGCGGGACTTATTTGCACTCAGGGGACCTCAAAACGTGTATTTTTATTGAAAACCGGAAGTCGAAATTTTTCACGATCGCAATACTTTCCCTTACTGGATATTTCATATATAGTTAAGTGAAAGTAAAAAAACTTTTGTATGTTGTTTTGTGAAAAAAGTTTATTAAACTGAGTAGGAGTAAAAAAAAAAAAAAATGGTTTGATATAAAACATTAAATAATACAAATAAATATTCACTATGATTACGGGTGTTCGTTATATACTTATTATTTAATTAATAATTAATTTAATTTAATTAAGTCAAAAATTATATGGAATCTTTCACAGATATAGTAAAAAGTTTTTTACGTCTACCAAATGCGTAATCAACCAGTTATTTGAATAATTTTCCACGTAACGGAGCAAAATCACAATTATACTCGATAATAAGGGGAAAATTGAACTGAATATCTTTTTCATTAGGAAAATTAATTGGATCGATAAAATAAATTAATAACCAGGAAAATTCAAAGAAACTTTCTCGATTTAGGGAAATAATGCGCATTCTGTTTCCGACAGATTTAATTACTGTGCATTGATTTGAGAAAATATATAAGCTTGAATACAATTTATCGCTATGACATGATGTATGTTTTTGAAACAGAGTTAATGTAGTGGATTTAATGAAGCACTAGCTAAACACGTCCACACTTAGTTCTATTGTTTGGTTTCCCCTATTATTAAATTTTAGGGAAACAAATTGTAGTATTACAGCGAATTCAACAAAAAAAAACATTATTACACATAACTTCATGCTTTAAATGTAGAATAGGAATGGGATATAAAAAGTCCTCTGACTTTATTTAAATTGTATTTCTAAAAACAGTTATACTCCTCTGCTAAATAGGAAGAATCGTGTATTCCTAATAACAGTAATTGTTTACCATAAAAGTTCGTAAAATAAAATGAAAAAAAAAAAATGGTCTTTTTTCCTACGGGAAACAGTCATATTTTTAACTAGCTGTATAAACCGGTTTCACCCTAAGAATTTTATTTTTGAAATCTATAAAGTGAACGTTTTATTGACTCAAACAGTCGAGTTCTTAAAAAATATTGTAAACGTAGATCAAAACGATTTTTATAACAATAAAGAATATACCCAGATATTGGCTGAAGATATGTAATTTTAATATTGACAGGTGTTCGCACCTGGTATGAAAGAATCACTAAGCGAAATTTAGAGAATTAAGGACAAACAGTTTGGATTTCTATAAAGAACAAACAAACAAATCTTTATTTGATATAGATGGTTACATTTGGTTTTATACATTTTTTTTTATTATTTATCTGTCTATATTTAATTGTTTTATCATCATATATGTAAAAAAAATTTCTAACCAAAAATTGCTGGACGTTTCGTAGTGTAAAAGTTATCTGGAAAGGAGCATTGTTTTATATTCTTTATGATTTTAAGTTAGATATAAATATTTTTAAATTATCATATTAATGATTCTTTTTTTTTTTTTTACAGGTAGGTGGGTGGTTTGTTCGAAAGAGTATTGAATGGTCGAGGATCAGTAAGTCATTTAGAACTTGATACAATAATATAATTTTTTTTGTTCATCTTGTTCAAGCATTATGAAATTAATTTCTTAATCAATTCTTAATCTTTATTATTATTGGAAGTGAATTATAAAAATAAATAATAAAGTTATTGGTTTTCTAAAAACCTCTTTTGTCGGGCCTTTGATTGAAGTGTGTTAGTAATTTTCAATTTTTTAAAATTATTCAGGAAACTTTTTTCATAAAACTTTTGATTTATTTTTTCTTATCAGAAAACCTCATCGTTTTTTCTGGTTGGCTCTTCATTTATTTCCATTATTTAAATGTAACAAAAAAATATATATGTGTGTGTAACGATAACAGAAAAGTTTATTGTTTTCGTTACCGTAAATGGTGAATCAATCGTAAAATATTAGATAAGATTTATCTCCGCAGCCATGACACTATTGCCTGTGCATGAGCTGACCTTTTTGAAACTAATTTCTAACTTTATGACAACTAATGAATTGGTTCATTTACATATCTTAAGACGTCCTGCGCAATCGCACTCGCAGGAACAAATCTTTTTGTGACGCAACAGTCCCAGACCAGTTGGGAAGAGGTGTCACCTGATCTTGGCTGACGTCATTTTCGTGGAAAGCTCGTGTTCCAATTCATGCAAATCCTTATGTATATATTACTTTCATTCTTATGCAGGATTTATTACGGCATCTCATGCTCAAGCCTCCAGCGCCTAGTAATATTAAAAATACAATATTACTGGGAGTTTTATATTATAAATATACATTTTTTACTTTAACTTACCTATATATGAAATATATATGAAGTATTGCGATCGTGAAAAATTTCGACTTCCGGTTTTCAAGCGAAATTCACGTTTTGGGGTCCCCTGAGTCCAAATAACAAAGTCCCGCGAAACGGTGTGTGTGTGTGAACAGGACAGCTCAAAAACTATAAGCCGTGCGAATCTGAAATTGGATATTTAGTGTAAGTATATGCCCGCGATGTGACAGCAAAAATTTCATCAAAATTGGTCAAACGGAGGGGGTATTTATTTTATAACTTTTTACGTTTTTATCGATTTTCTCGAAAACGGCTCTTAAGATTTTGATTAAACTGAGTATTTGATGCATTAATATGCCCGAGATTCGACTGAAAAAATTTCATCAAAATTGATCAACCGCAGGAGGTAATTTACTTAATAAATTGTGTCCCACTTTTACGTGTTTTTTTCATTTACCCAAAAAGGCTTTAACGATTTTGATCAAACTTGGTATATAATATATGTATGTGCCTGCGATGTGACAGTAAAAGTTTCACCAAAATTGACCAATTGGAGGGGGCACTTTACTGAATAAATGTTGTCTCATTTTCACGCGTGTTTTTTATTTACTCAAAAACGGGTTTAACGATTTTGATCAAACTTGGTATTTGGTGTATGTATGTGCCCGCGATGTGACAGTAAAAATTTCATCCACATTGATTAAATGGAGGGGAAACTTTACTTATTAAATTTTGTATCATTTTCACGTGTGTTTTTTATTTACTCCTAAACGGCAAAAATAAGAAATGAATGTGGAAAGATTTGTGACATTGTGAAGTGGAAATTGACAAAACACGCCAATTTCTAATATAAATAAGTTGGTAAGTGAAAGTTGTGTGTTGCGCGCACGCACCAGATTTTTTATTTAAGTAAAACCCCTTCAAGGAGTCACCTGTGGTATAGTGGTTAGCATGGCAACCTGCTATATTAAGTCGCGGGTTCGGGTTTAATGGAAGTAAAATTTTCTTGGCTATGCCGTGCCTGGGACAGGACATAAAATGGATTTCCGGAGTCTGTTCGATGTCAGGTACTCGTTAAAGATCCCTACCCTAATTATACCTGGATAGGCAAAATTTAGGACTCCCACTGTAGCATCGTCCGATTAGCCTTAGTGGCATAAGGGGACGTTAAACAAAGAAACAAACTAAATTTTTGATATTAAAATGAAGTGCAAAGATTCCAACTTTAACTTAAAGTTCGAGTGGTCTCCTGTGGTGTAGTGGTTAGCATAGCCAACTACAAATCAGCAGGTCGCGGGTCAGTAGCCCGGCGGGTAGCGCTAGGATTTTTTAAAGGGAGGAAAAAAATGTTTACCCTTTTTAATTTTTAATTTAAAAAAACCTTAGCCATGCCGTTTTTTAAAGGTTACGTAAAATAAAGACACTTTCCCGTGCGATGTCATATACTCGTTAAAGATTACTGTCCTAACCTGAGTCGTCATAGTAGCATAAAGTGACGTTAAATAAGCAAACAAACGGAATTTCGAGAAGGCCATTGAGAACTTCGTTTGTTTCCGCAACTTCTTATTTTATTATTTTTATTATTGTTTTACTATTTTTTTTAAAGATGGTTTTTCTCAACCTCAATTCCTATCCTGAGCCAGTACAATGTCAGGTGCCCACTAAAGATCCCTATTCTAATTATACCTCGATAGGCAAAATTTATGACATTTATGACATCATCCGATCAGCCTTGGTGACATAAAGTGACGTCAATTAAACAAGTAACAAAACCCCTTTGAAATGTGAGGAAAATGACAATCTCTGATGCATCGGGATGGACATTTTTTTTTTCCTGAGGTCGAATTGAGATCCTGATCGAAATATATTAGATTGTTATAGAGTATTTTGCCTTTCTTGCCACCTAGGAAAAAACAAAACATTAAACAACTCTATTTCATTTTTCTAGTTTAAAAAAAGATATCTCTATAATTGTTGCATTTTTTTTAATTTAGATTTTGTAAAATAAAACAACCGATATTTTTATTATTTAAGTAATGGATTCGAATCAGAAATTTCATTTCATACGTCATTTCTCATGTCAAAGGGTCTCATCTATAAGAGTAGTTTGGTTGAAAGAACTGATATTCTTTTTTATAATTTTATTGACTTGTACATAATTTTGAAGGGATTTACATAGAATTTTTTTCCTTTGTATTTTTTTTTCGATTTTCCCCTTCGTTTGTTTTTCTATAATTTTCTTTTTCTAATTTGGCTATTCTTTAGCGTATGAAATTATCCCCAGATCACTAATAATAATTGCCATTTAGTGTGACAGATTGTATTATTTCTTTAAAAAATAAATAAAAAATTACTGTATTGATTAAATATTGAAAACAAAAAAATGTGTTCACCTACAATGGAATGTATGGTATTTCCGTATTTAATCTTCAATCTAAACTTTAAAATGAAAATTTCTTGTAAAACAACCAATGTTGATAACAATTTTTAACTTCGAGATATAATTTAAAGTAGAACAGTGTTATTTATAAAAGCCAAAAGAAAAAAAAAAAAAAAAACAATTTTAAATAACAAGCACGCACAAATTTGAAGGAAAAACAATTTAGGATTTTTAAATTAATATTAATATAATGATATTATATTTATGTATATTAAATTAATATGATATGAAGTTAAATAGATATTTAACTCTTGGATGGCCTTTAAAAAACTTGCAGCATATTAAAAATATTTTTTCTTAATGTATAACATGTAAAAATAAAAGTGTTGTTTTAGGCTTCCATACTATAAATATTCAGAGTTTAACCATGTAAAAGGTTTTAAAATCGCCAAGCTTTCACCCATCATGATGTGGTCTTCTTCAGGGCTTATACAAGAATGTTGTATTAGCTCTGAAGAAGCCCTCAGCATGATGGGTGAAAGCTTGGCAATTGTAAAACATGTTATATGGTCGAATCCTGAAGAAGAAATGTATACACATAAAAATGCAGAAATAATCAAAAATGTCATTGAAGTTCGAGATTCAATACCTCTTATCAATAGACAAAATTTTCTGTTTTGTTAAGTAGACTTTTATTCTTAAGTGAATAAAGTTTTACATTAAATCATCTAAGAATTATATTAAATTTAATTACATCAAATTGCCTAAAACTTAAAGCAATTTTTTTAAGCGCCACCAAGGTAATTTAATCTTTTGATTTGACTGTTTTTCGTTTGAGATATTTGTATTCTTGGGTACTTAATGAATGTCCGTAGTGCATACAAAAGATTATAAAAATCCCAAACGAAAAACAGTCAAATCAAAAAATTAAATTACATTGGTTGCACTTAAGAAAACTTGCTGCTTACAGTTGATTTAATGAAAAAAATTGTGTGTTTTTTCGTTTGTTAAACGTCACTTTATGCCACTAAGGCTAATCGGACGAGGCTGCAATGGGAGTCCTAAATTTTACATATCCAGATGCAATTAGGATAGGCATCTTTAACGAGTACCTGACATCTTACAGGCTCGGGACCTCCATTTTACGTCCTATCCGAGGGACGGCATGACTAAGGATTTTTTACTCCCATTAAAAAATCCGGTGGGTGCGAACCTGCGACCTTTAGTATTGTAGGTTGCTATGCTAACCACTATACTACAGATGATCCCAATGAAAAAAAAAATTATTCACCCATTAATAATAAAACTCAGCTTATTCAATATCGATCGAAGCCATTTATTGTGCGTGTATTGTATCAATTTAATGAGACCACTCTCTTTCATAGGTTCAATAATGACTTCTTACTGTGGAACATTAAGTTTACCTTTCGATATAGTGAGTTTTGTTTTAAGGTTTTTTTTTTTTATATGATTTCCTTTCATAAATGATTCTTTAGGAATGACATTTGCTTACGTTTCATTGCATAATGATTCAGTTTTATTATCCATTTTATATCTCCTGGTACAGCAATGCTTGGTAGTTAAAGAGGCAATAATATTCCTTCTTCATGTTCAAAAACTATTGCAGTGTCACCTATAAGTGTTGCCGTTAATGAACCGGAGGGTTCTAACGCATGCATACCTATAATAAAAATTAACGGAACGAACGTGAAATCTTGCGGTACTCCGTTATGCTGATTTGAGAAATAAAATCGTGTTTGATTTAGAGAGAATTAAAAAAGAAAATTGTTTATAAAGATATATAGGGTAAACCGTACAGTTATTGGCACCCTTAAGACTAAATTTCAGTGGTGACATTAAAAAAAATACTTCTTATTAAGGGATCTAATTGAAACTACCTATAACTCCTCTTTATCTATCCTTATAAAGACTCAAGAGGTTTTTTTGGGTCAAAAGTTCAATAGTTTTACAATATGGCAATATTTATTGTTAAAAGTGCCAAATCTAGTTATTGGCACCCTGTGGATTCAATTGTGAAATCTTCCCTATGGTCAGTTTGTTGAGGTCTTACTTCATAGAGGACTTAAAGGACCCTTCAAACATTAGACTCTTGTATATCTTGTAATAAAATTAGGACTTGTTTACCTATTTCTTTAAGTTAAAATTGGGGTATAACTGTACTGAGTGCCAATAACTGTATGGTTTACCCTATTTTTGAAAACAGTATATTTTTCTACAACAATAGTTTTATTTTTTTTTTTTAGTGAGGGAGACTATGATCATACATGATGATCAGCAAGATTCTTATTGTACTTCTTCTATAAATCCTGATTATTTTTTTTGTATAGAATTCAAATTTATCAAAATGTTGTATATTACATTCATTTTGCCTTAAAAAAAAAAAAAAAACTGAAAGAAATTTTTTATTGGCCTTAATAACATTCTTATTCATGTTTCTGCAGACTTTTGAATTTATCTTAACCAATCAAGATACCTTTAATAAATATATTTATTAAGATTACTTCAAATATTTTAAAATTCATGTTATATTAGAATTAATGTTAACTAACTTACCTATTTCATCTTTAATCCTACTTGTAATGCAGAATTATGTTAATTAATCTAAATATAAATATGGGTCTGTAAAGAGGAAAGAAGAATATTTCGAGAACATTTTAGATTTTTATTATTTATTTTTTTTATCAGTGAAATAATTTTTAAGTTTAGAAAAAGGAAAGAAGGGTTCTTCCGAAGGCTAATCTACTAAATAAATAATTATTTATTTATTTATTTATTAATTAAAAATGAATGGCTTCGGATAACTAACGCTAACCGGAAGAAGGTACCATGGTAGTCCTAAATTCTGCCTATCCAGGTTAAATTAGGATAGGTATCTATAACGAATACCTGAGATAACCTTCTTTAAAAGTACCTAACATAGTACAGGCTCGGGACCTCTACCAGCCAAGGATTTTTTTCTCCTTTTCACTTCTATCGGACTGATGTAATGCAATCATCCCACCTTACTCTCGGCCTGCACCTCATTATAGAAATTATACAACCATATGCAGTTCAATCAACTTAGACTTGCATCTACAATTATATATATTTATTACTTACGTCATATCTGCAGGCACGAGAATCCGGTCCGAGAACGTGCAGAGTGCTTCAATAAGACTTCAATATAAATCCAACGCACGTAGTTCAGTTTGATATATTACGGCATCTTTTTCCTGTCTTCAGGATTCGTATTCATCATAACAGTTTTTTTTTTTGAGAAAAAAAAGAGTTGTTTTTTTATTATTCTTTTTTCGTCAAAAATTCATTTGATTTTCTGAATAGGGGCTAAAAACCTATAAAATATTAATAATTACCATTTGTTTATTATCTGAATTGATAAAAAATACTTAACTATTAATTATGTTATATGTTTATTACGTGAAATAGATTAAATAGTCAATTTAAAATTTAAAATACTTGATTGAAATATTCAAGTGATTTTGTTTATAAGCAGAATCAAGAATATGCTATACATACTTTTCCATGATTGAATAACTGGTCTATTACATCAATGTAAACAATAACAGCCCTTGATGATATGTTTAAATACTACATTAGGTAAGTAATGTTCAAGGAATTTCGAAGGTTTGTTTGTTTTTATCTCCCAAATCATTAGCATTCAATTGTGTTACATCGATTTATCGCAGTCAGGTCGTATAACTTTACATCGCGCACTTTTAAGTTAGTACTTTGAATTTTTAAATATGAAAGTGAATTCTAAACATGCTAGGACTCACGAGGAAAATCGGTATTGTATGTGTTTGATGTGTAAAAAGAAGCCTCAGAGAAGATATTACTGTATTGCAAATAAAATAGGATATGAAATTAAAAACCTTTTCCCACATTTTGATAAAACGGATCCAACTGCTGTTATCTGTGATGCATGCAGAATCAAAATTTCAAAATCAAAAAATAATGCAAATTTTAAAAGTACACTCCAATTGCCAGACTGTTCGAATTATCGATTTAAAATGACAACTCGTGCATCGTCAATGACAGAAAAATTATGTGAGTGCACCTTATGTTGTGAGGTCAGATGTAGACAAAGAAATACTGCAATCCCACTGAATCAAAAAGAAGCTTCAAAATCAAAGGAGATCAATCGTCGTTGTGCAAAGTGTTTAACTGTAATAAGGAAAGGTCATAAATGCATCTTAAATACAACTTTATTAAATAATGTTGAAAGAATCGCCTCGCCAAAGCAAGGCAACATATAACATAATTACTTAATAGTTAAGTATTTTTTATCATTTCAGATAATAAACAAATGGTAATTATTAATATTTTATAGTTTTTTAGCTCCAATTCAGAAAATCCAATAAATTTTTGACGAAAAAAGCAATAAAAAAAAAATCTGGTGCGTGCGCGCAACACACAACTTTCACTTACCAACTTACTTAAATTAGAACTTAATGCGTTTTGTTAATTGCCACTTCTCAAATGAACAGAACATCTTTAATAATAACGCATTGGTTTGTCATTAAAGGCATACGGCGCATGCATGAGCTCAAGGTGCTTTATGAGTTGACGGATTATTTTTCTTCTTTTCTCCTGTATATGTTTTTGATTTTCTTCATATATCATATTTAGCCATTTCTTATTTTTAGGCGTGATGACAGACAGTTCATTTCTCATTATAAACTAAAACAAAGGTACTTTATAGGAAAACAAAAAAGGCCCCTTCCCCATTTAAGCCCTCTCAGAACATTTTAATAATGATAAAGCTTACCTGATATTAAATAACAACTAATTTTCATTAAACATAACGAATTTGATAAAAATCGTTAAAGCCGTTTTTGAGATAATCGATCAAAAAGGTAAAAATTGGAAAAACGTTATGAAGTAAAGTCCCCCCTCCTGTAGATCAATTTTGATGAAATTTTTACAGTCATATCTCGGGCATATAAATACATCAAATACAAAGTTTGATCAAAATCGTTAAAGCCTTTTTTGAGTAAATAAAAAAAACACGTGAAAATGATACAAAATTTATTAAGTAAAGTCCCCCCTCCGGTTGATCAATTTTGATGAAATTTTTACAGTCATATCTCGGGCATATTAATAGATCAAATACTCAGTTTAATCAAAATCGTTAGAGCCGTTTTTGAGAAAATCGAAAAAAAACTTAAAAAGTTATCAAATAAAGTACCCCCTCCCTTTGAGTAAATTTGATGAAATTTTTGCTGTCACATCGCGGGCATATACATACTCTAAATACCATATTTCAGGTTCGCAGGGTTTATAGTTTTTGAGCTAGTCTGTTCACATACACAAACACACACACACAGACACACACACAGACACACACACACAGACCATTTCGCGGGACTTGGTTATTTCGACTCAGGGGACCCCAAAACGTGTATTTCCGTTGAAAACCGGAAGTCGAAAATTTTCACGATCGCAATACTTCCACTTACTATATATTTCATATATTGGTAAGTGAAAGTAATACAAACTTTTTTTCTCAAAAAGGTCCAAATAAACTGATTTTAAAATATTTCAGAATACATTTTGTATAGTCCAAAGAAACATAATTTACAAGAATTTTTTTGCGACCATCATCTTTTATTAAAAATTATTCTTGTGAGCTGTGATTTGTTAGCTTCCATTTGCTCGCATTGAATCAATACGAACCAGCTGGTATTGCCTTTCACTTACGGGCCTAACCTCATCAAGATTACTATTTAAGACTTTAGCGAAATCCCTTCTCATCGTCTTCACCTAAAATCGGGGACATGATTAGCTTTATGGCGGTATGGCCGAGTGGGCAAACGCGTTAGTAAATACGCGTGGCCCATGGCAACTTATGATTGGGAACTCGAAGAAATCAGGTTCAAAACCCGGAGCCAGGGGAAATTTAATAATACTCGGCATCAATCCCCCATCCTCACCTCTGGCCTGGAAAACCCCGTATAGCCTAAAAGGTGAAGAAGGGGAAGAACAAAAAACAATATATGATAAAGAATAAATAAAATAAATATGATAAAGAATATAGAAAGTATCTCTATTTTTTATGTATCCTTTTAATTTCTCCTACTGTTCAAATCCAAAAAATTGCTATATATTTATTATTGTTGTTCCACAAATAAGTCATGTAAATTGGCATGTTGATTAGAAGGATAAATATTTTAAAATCATGTACGAAAACATCATTTATTTTGTAAATCTTTAAATAAAAAAAATATTCTCCATCTGTAATGCTATGTGTGGCTATTTTTAATTTAAATTAATCGGGCTTTTATTTGTTATTTGTCCCTTTCTTTTCCACAAGGTACCAGTGTTATTGAGGGGAATCATAAGAAATAGAGGAATATGAATGAATATTTTTATTATTCTCAATTAACATAAAATAAAAATTTGAATGCACTATAAGGATTAAGTGAGCTGTTCATGTTTACAGTAAATTAAATTTCACAATTCACTTACAAGCCTTGAATGTCCATGGTTCACAAGTCTTCTTCTTCCTTTTTTCTTTTCAATATTTTCCTCTTTTCAGACTACTAATTATGATAAAGCATACTCATTCAAACTGAGACGGTATCACCCCTCCGTCGTTCCTCTTTTTTTTTCAACAGCTGACATGAGCCAAACAGCTCATATAGCAGTAATGAAAAATTAAGTATCTCTTTTTACTTAAAATGTTGGTTTGAAATTTTGGCCTGGCTATGAATTGTCATTTATTTATTAGAATTAGGAATTAGCAAATAAGTTTAAGGCCAACTCCGGGCTAAAGGTGCTATCCAAACCCTAATAATGTTTTAAATTGTAATTGTAATTTATATATTTTTTTCATAAAAAACCTTATTCTATTCTATTCTATTTTAGTGTGGTTCTTAATTTTTTCCATATTGTCCTCTTTATGTGCAATCAGACCGTTTTTGTGGATGTTTGAAAACTCCGTCTTTACTGCTGAAACTCTCGGCAATAGGAATGTGGCAATTTTACAAGAATAATACTAGATGGAACTAAAATAAATGTTATCATATAAACTTTATCACCACTTCTTGATTTATCTCCTCCCAACGAGTTATTTTTGTAACACCTTCAGGGAATTCCCTCTTAGTGGATAACCTAGTTGCGCGAGAAATCCCCGAGTGACAGCAACGTTCTCAGAAAGCTCCCAAGGAACTCCGACAATATCCTGTTCGCCATTTAGTTACTGCAGGCTCTGACGGGCAGACCCATGGGCCTAGTTTTGACAGCCGTTCTCGAGAGAGGGGAAAGCCAACTCCTGTTCTTGAGGTGAGTGTCTTAGCCCTGGTTGAGGGTACTTGTATTATCGATTAAGGTTGTGGCTTCGCTAACGGTACGGACTTGATTAGCTTCTATATTTAGGTTCTTCGGAGGAATTCTGAAAATCAGGCCCTATAATCAGCTTGCTGCTGTTGAATTATTTTTATGTAACAAAATAGAGATACATTATCTGCTCTAAATGAAATTTAATCAGTTTTGAATTGATTTGGTGGACGGGTGGGTCTTAGAGAAATTTAAAAAATCTGGTGCGTGCGCGCAACACACAACTTTCACTTACCAACATACTTAGATTAGAAATTAATGCGTTTTGTTAATTGCCACTTCTCAAATGAACAGAACAGTTTAATTATAACACATTGGTTTGTCATTGAAGGCGTACGGCGCATGCGTGAGCTCAAGGTGTTTAATGAGTTGACGGAATATTTTTCTTTTTTTCTACTGTATATGTTTACTTGATTTTCTTCATATATGATATTTAGCCATTTATTATTTTTAAGCGTGATGAGAGACAGTTAATTTCTCAATATAAACTAAAACAAAGGTTATTTATAGAAAAACAAAAAAGCCCCTTCCCCATTTAAGCCCCCTCAGAACATTTTAATAATGATAAAGCTTACCTGATATTAAATAACAACTAATTTTCATTAAACATAACGAATTTGATAAAAATCGTTAAAGCTGTTTTTGAGATAATCGAACAAAAAGGTAAAAATTGGACAAAATTTATTAAGTAAAGTCCCCCTTCCTGTTGATCAATTTTGATGAAATTTTTACAGTCATATCTCGGGCATATAAATACATCAAATACCAAGTTTGATCAAAATCGTTAAAACCGTTATTGAGTAAATAAAAAAAACACCTGAAAATGATACAAAATTTATTAAGTAAAGTCCCCCCTCCGGTTGATCAATTTTGATGAAATTTTTACAGTCATATCTCGGGAATATCAATAGATCAAATACTCAGTTTAATCAAAATCGTTAGAGCCGTTTTTGAGAAAATTGAAAAAAACTTAAAAAGTTATAAAATAAAGTACCCCCTCCCTTTGAGCAAATTTGATGAAATTTTTGCTGTCACATCGCGGGCATATACATACTCCAAATACCCAATTTCAGGTTCGCACGGTTTATAGTTTTTGAGCTAGTCTGTTCACACACACAGACACACACACAGACCCACAGACACACACACACACACAGACCATTTCGCGGGACTTGGTTATTTTGACTCAGGGGACCCTAAAACGTGTATTTCCGTTGAAAACCGGAAGTCGAAAATTTTCACGATCGCAATACTTCCACTTACTATATATTTCATATATAGGTAAGTGAAAGTAAAAAATTGTGATTACAATATTTGAAATGCGAATTCAGCAATCAAGTCCGGACAAACTCATTTATTTATGAAGCTTTTTAAAATCATCAATTTTTTTTCTCAAGGACCATTTTTTTTTTGTCGGTACGCCATAACTTCCTAAATACTTCAATACATTTCATGAATGAGGCATCATTTTAAAGCTTTCCTTAACCGCTACTGGAAATAAAAAAATACAAATCACCCATTTCGCTTGCGAGTTACAACGCGGTTAAGCGTGGTTTTTGCGAGAAAATGGTCGTAGAGGTTTCTAAATGGTGTCAATCTTTTCAGGTTTTTAAAGAGAATATTTTCGGGTGTATACATTTTTTTAAATAAACCCCTTCGATTGCGAGTTGTAAGGGAAAAACTGCTATTCACAACGAAAATTGGAGAGGGATCTTTATTTAATAAATTTTGTATCGATTTCAAGATTTTTTTCTATTTTCTCAAAAACAGCTGCAACGATTTTGATCAAACTGAGTATTTGATGTATGTATATGCCCATGATGTGACAGCAAAAATTTCAACAAAAATGGTCAAACGAAGAGGGCACTTAAATTTTTAACTATTTATGTTTTTTTCACTTTATTTAATAACTTTTTTCCACATTTTTACATTTTTTTCGATTATCTCAATAACGGCTTTAACGATTTTTATTAAACTCGACATGTTTAATGAGAATCAAGTATTCTTTAATATTATGGAAGCTTTATCATTATTGAAATGTTCTGAGGGGGCATACATGGGTAAGGGGCCTTTTTTGTTTTCCTATAAAGTACTTTTGTTTTTGTTTATATGGAGAAATTATCTGTCCCTCGTTTCGTCTAAAAATAAGAAATGGCTAAATATGAAATATGAAAAAAATCAAGTAAACATGTACAGGTGAGAAAAAGAAAAATATTTCGTCAACTCATAAAACACGTTGAGCTCATGCATGCGCAGTACGCCTTTAATAACTGACCAATGCTTTACAATTAAAGATATTCTGTTCATTTAATGGAAATTATTTGTTTCATGGGAGCTATATGAAGGTTTCAACAATTACATAGAGAATTATAAAATCACACGAATTGGAGTATTACGTAAAAAAAAAAAAAAAAAAATTAGAGTACTTAAATGAGCAAATGCAATCAAAAATAAGTAAATGAATGTGGAAAATTGTGTGACTTTGAGGAATGGCATTTAAATAAATCACGTCAATTTCTAATAAAAGTAAATTCGTAAGTGAAAGTTGTGTGTTTTACACGAAGATTAATTTTATTGTTTGCTTTCTTTTATATAATTAAAAGAGAAATTTTATTTTGACTTTTCTTTTTTTAAGAAAAAATTAACGAATCTGTCCCTAGATAAAAAAGCTAAAATGCTCTTTAACTAAACGGGGCAGGGCGCGGTGTGAAAGGTTTTTTCTCTCTCTTTTCCTTTGTAAAGAGAACAATGGGCCGTTTGAGTGAGTTATACCCGACCTGTTGGGATTACAGTCGTCCCCATGAATAATCTCAGCTACCAGTTTTTTAAAGTAATATACTTAAATTTGGACATTTATTATATATATATATATATACGATAGGTTAAATGATGGTCAGGATTTTCAGTTACAATGATATTTATTATGGTAAGCCAACGTTTCGATCCAACTTGTGGATCTTCATCAGGGCTAAAAGAAAACAAATGAGTATCTATGCTAGAGGGTGACAATAAATGGATACATTACAGAACTGATAATAATATAAAAGATGGTGTATGCATGAATATTAAAATAAGAGGCTGGTTAACAAGATAAAATAGAATCTGATATTTACCTACTGAGTCCAGGTGGATACTAAGACTAAAGGTAAAAATAAGGTGAGAGGTAGTGGTAGGGGGTAAGTTTGCCGACTTCAAAGGTTTATGGCGGGGAAATCCAACGCTTTTGAAGTGAAGGCACATGACAACTGAGTGAACAAAAATATTTAAAAACTAACAAAATACAGTATACAGAACCATATATTTTGTTAGTTTTTAAATATGTTTGTTCACTCAGTTGTCATGTGCCTTCACTTCAAAAGCGTTGGATTTCCCCGTCATAAACCTTTGAAGTCGGCAAACTAGCCCCTACCACTACCTCTCACCTTATTTTTACCTTTAGTCTTAGTATCCACCTGGACTCAGTAGGTAAATATCAGATTCTATTTTATCTTGTTAACCAGCCTCTTATTTTAATATTCATGTATACACCATCTTTTATATTATTATCAGTTCTGTAATGTATCCATTTATTGTCACCCTCTAGCGTAGATACTCATATATTTGTTTTCTTTTAGCCCTCATGAAGATCCACAAGTTGGATCGAAACGTTGGCTTACCATAATAAATATCATGGTAACTGAAAATCCTGACCATCATTTAACCTATCGTAATTGAAGAACAGTTGACCATCTCTCATCTCTAATATATATATATATATATATATATATATATATATATATATATATTAAGAGTCTAGGTATAGACGGAGGTGGGGCACAAAACACACAGAAGTTTGTTTTTGCCCATAGCACCCCACCTGAGACATAATTTTTTATTTTTTTTTCACGTTACCTTAGGATCTAATCTACATAAGAAACTCGTTAAACATTACTTTATGCATCATGTCTGACCGCCAGCAGCTATTTTCCAAAAAAAAAATTTTGTTTCATTGTGCCCCTTCTTCTGCTTTAGGATAGTCATGAAATTCTTCAGGAAAGAAAGCAGTTTGACTTTGGAAGAAAGTTTTTATAAATTAATACAGTTTTTTTTGTGTTCCGCTCTTAATTTCGCACCATTCTGTAAGATAATGAAAAAACCGACTGCTTATTGTACAATGAAAAACTCATGTGAAACACTCTTGAGACTCCATGAAACGATTCATTGTGCCCCGAACGCCCCGGTTTCAATGGACTCCATACTAGCCATTTTGATGTCTTTAACATCCTACGATGAACGTGAAGAGGTAGGAAAGTCTAAGTCAGGCAAAATCTTAAGAGATACATGCATAATGAAAAAGTTTTAAGAGCAGATTGGATAAAATAATTACTCACACCTTGAGACGAAAATCCGTCCGACGAAAAGTTTTAGTTTTACCCCACAAAACAGTACTTTAGCACTTGGAGTGTGTCACTCGAAAAGTAGAAAGGGAAAAAATACTGACATTGTTTGGAGCCACCCTAACCGCTCGCTGTCTGAATTTGGTCGCCCTATACCTTTTGGTTCGACCAGTGCACCGACTGTTTCACTGTGCCCCACACTCTCCTATATATATATATATATATATATATATATATATATATATATATATATATATATATAATGGGTAAATAGAATGTATATGCGTGTTGTGTATATTTGTGTATGAGTATTATATATATGGGTTCATTGTTTATTAACTATTGTTGTTGTTTTCGTGTTTTGTTTTTAGCTAATGTTTTGTTGGGACCATTTGATTTACTTATTTTTATGATTAATTAATATATTTTGAGTATTAAATTTAAAAGATGAATCATAATATTAAAAGTATTGGAATTAGAATTAGAAGTATTTATTACTGTATTTATTCTGTATGTATTTGTCTGTTTGCCTGTTTGATTGTTGATATCGTGTGATTATAATGTAAAGAATATTGTACTCGAGTTAATAATTTATATGACACATTCACTGTCACAGTTATTATATTATTACTATGTCTAAATTAGTTAATATGATATGTGCCGCTTTCTCAACCTCTGATGGTCGTTGACCAAGAGTACTTGTCAAGAATGTAATTTGTAATTGCTATTATCAATAAAAAGTTATTGTTATTATTATTATTATTGTTATTATATAAGCGTCTAGGTATATATAAATATATATCTGGCATAATACATTGAAGGCCAGTTCACTTTTAGTTCGTGAACTTATTACCACCGTGGATAATTTAGATCTTTATCTAGTTTAATCTTTTTTAAATCTATATATTTTTTAAACATAAAGGAGCAATGGAGACCGATTACATTTAATTATATATTTCTAAACCATGCCTACTCATTCCCCTACCTGAAAAATGTTGACTTGACTACGTCACCCTTTACTTCATCAGTATTGGTTATATTAGGTCTAAGAGAACGGAAAATAGTTGAACTAACCTTTTTCATTCTATAATAGTTTATTTCTTGATTAGGGTCGTTTTGTTTCATTAACGTCACTTTATGCCACTAATGCTAATCGGACAATGCTACAGTGGGAGTCCTAAGGGCGGATTCACACTATCGCTCCGCTCCCGGTCCGGTCTCACTGGCAAAATATTCTAAAGAGGAATAGAAAAAGTGTAATCACATTATTGGTACTGTAATATTTTTTCAGTGCTCAATGTTCTCTATCCCCACAAGGGATGCCAAAATGTAATATTTGTTCTGGTGCTCAGTGTCTTCTATCCCCACAAGGGATGCCAAAATGTAATATTTTTTCAGTGCTCAATGTTCTCTATCCCCACAAGGGATGCCAAAATGTAATATTTGTTCTGGTGCTCAATGTCTTCTATCCCCACAAGGGATGCCAAAATGTAATATTTGTTAACTTCTGGGGGCTCAAAAATTCAATAAGCTCCTAATCTCTCCTCAGATGTCTCCACCACAGTGTCTTTAATAAAATTATTTATGAGAGAGAGAAAGGGGAGGGAAAAGAGAGAGATAAAGGAGCCAGAACAGAGGGCCAACCAATGTTCAGCTTAAGGTGTGAGGAATAACGAAGATCCTTGCCAGAGCAACGCTACCCTTTACCCCGAAAGGTAAAACTGATCAAAGCTGATTCCACGGGAGAGACGTGGGCTTTGACAGCTCTAGGGTGCTGATCTAAGCAAGGCCACCTGGACAGAGGGCCAACCAATGTCCAAGCCCTGGGAGGACAACCCCCAGGATTCTATAGGAAGGGTAAAATTAAGGTAGGGAATTAAATTAAATAAGACATATAGGTATAAACATCCTAGAGACACCAGGAGCTATCGGGCAGGGAGAGAGGTGTCTAAGACTGACAAATTAAGACTGATTAATGGTGGGCAAAACGGCCCTATTTATACCTCAAGGGACAAACAATTGACCAATCACAGCCCTGCACTGTATAGTTTAGAGGATAGGACCTGGTATCTTTAGGCTTTATTTTATTGTTTTTATGTTTTTACAAGCCATTATTTTCAAAAAGATAACAAAATGCAAAAGAATTTCTCTTTTAAAATAGATTTTAAATTAAATAAGTTCGTAATGTTTGAAAATGTAGTTGCCGAATCGGCCACAGATGGCGCATGTGTTTGTTATATACACACTTATGGAGGCATTGGCTCACAGCTGATTACAATAGGTTATATTTTCTTTCACATCTGTTTTTCAATCATAATTTCAATCTTTAACATTACTGCACTGCATTATAAATACAATTAGACAAAATAAAAAGAATATTTAACTATTTACAGTGAATAAACAACTAACTAATAAAATCTAAAGAACAAGAAGGTTATGTTATTGATAACCATATACCTAACTTTAAATGAAAACAAGTAGTAGTTAATTTCTTTTACTATTAGATATTATTAAATGACATTACCTTATCTTAATTAAACATTTAAACAAATAAATAAAAGTAATGAGATTATAAAATAAAGAAATAATAACATTATTCCAATAAAAAGGTTTACCTAACTGAATCAATATTCAAAGATAACAAGATTACTATATTATCACTTATAAGAACTATGAATTATTAAAAAAATAAACTTCTTTGTTAGAATCAAACCTATACAAGTACTATTTACAGTTTTATTTTAAAAAATTCTCTTAGAGCCTCCCTGACTATATTACAGTACAGGTCCGGTTTCGCTCTGTTCCCACTCTAAAATTTATACTAGATTAATAACTAATATATTATCCCCTAATAATTAATTAGATATTACTCTATAATTTATATAGGTATATTTTAGTATAGAAACTTTTGTTCCATAGTAAATTTTTGAAAACAATATCCATAAAGAGATTTTAGAGGAACAGTAATCGTCCTTGATTTCCAGAAAGGCATAAGAGACGTAAACACACCTATCGATTCACCTTCACGATGTATTTGCAAAAAACAACTCGTAGTAAAAAACAATCAAGCAGCAAAAAAAAACTCGACTGTTGATGAAATCAGTCCCTTCATAAACAAATTAGCAATAATGAATCGAAAATTACTGAGAACTACCAAATTTTGCTATACAGATACTCTATGACTTATGTAGATATACAAATATAAGTATACGAGTATACTTAAATGTGGAAAAAAATGTGTGAAGTTGAAGAATGGCGTTAACATTTTATCGAAACACGTCGATTTCTAATCTAAGTAAGTTCGTAAGTGAAAGTTGTGTGTTGCGCGCATCGCAGCAGATTTATTTTTGGTTACATCTTTCTAATGAGGTATAGATACGCTGTCCACCGTAGGATCTACACAGCTTCCAATGACGTCCAGGTTCAAAGATTTATGTAAACTTCAAGATAACTTATTTTATTTTGTAACACATATATGGGTTAAGTAATATTTATAAAGGAAAATATAACAATTATCAATGCCAACGAATTAATACAAATCAAATATTCGAGCAGGTTACAAATGATAACTTTATAGCACACCAATCATATGACTTAAGCTTCACAGTCAAGGCACAGACTTAGACTAACTGGCCCAGTCATTCCCTCCTTATATATAGTCGTAAAATGAGCGTTCTGGAAGGTTCCAGGTGTTCATGGAAGCTGGTTGAACGCCGTAGATGGAGGTCTAACAATCTAGAACTAAACAGTTCCAACAAACGGTCCGGGATTTCTTTCTTTCACTTACCTATATTTGAAATATATAGTAAGTGGAAGTATTGAGATCGTGAAAAATTTTGACTTCCGGTTTTCAACGGAAATACACGTTTTGGGGTCCCCTGAGTCGAAATAACCAAGTCCCGCGAAATGATCTGTGTGTGTATTTGATTTAATAATATGCCCGAGATATGACTGTAAAAATTTCATCAAAATTGATCAACCGGAGGGGGAACTTAACTTAATAAATTTTGTATCATTTTCAAGTGTTTTTTTTATTTTCTCAAAAAAGGCTTTAACGATTTTGATCAAACTTGGTATTTGATGTATGTATATGCCTAAGATTTGATAGCCAACATTTCATCAAAATTCATCAACCGAAGGGGGCACTTTACTTGGTAAAGTTTGTATCATTTTCATGTGTTTTTTTTATTTACTCAAAAAAGGCTTTAACGATTTTGATCAAACTGGGTATTTGATGTATGTATATGCCAAAGATGTGACAGCCAACATTTCATCAAAATTGGTCAAACGGAGGGGGCACTTTATTTCATAATTGTTTTCCAATCTTCACCTTTTTTTCGATGATCTCAAAAACGGCTATAACGATTTTTATCAAATTCGTCATGTTTAATGAAAATTAGGTGTTTTTTAATATCAGGTAAGTTTTATCATTATTGAAATGTTCTGAGGGGGCTTAAATGGGGTTGGGGCCCTTTTTTGTTTGTTAGTTTTTTGTTTCCTATAAAGTACCTTTGTTTTTGTTTATATGGAGAAATTAACTGTCCCTCGTTACGCCTAAAAATAAGAAATGGCTAAATATGAGATATGATAAAAATAAAGAAAACATATAGAGGAGAAAAAATAAATGCGGAGTACGCCTTTATTGACGACCATTGCTCATAATTAAAGCCATTCTGTTCATTTGAGAAGTAGCAATTAACAAAACGCATTAATTTTTAATCTAAGTAAGTTGGTAAGTGAAAGTTGTGTGTTGCGAGCATGTACCAGATTTTTATACTTGACGATATAACATTACAATATTATATTTTTACCTTATATTATAATAAATAGAAAATCCTCATGAATGGATATCTATTATTTGTAAGTACCAAAAGGGTTTTTTGGGTCTGACAGTTCGCTGAACGTATGTACTTATGGGAATACAATGAACTTTCAAGGCGCGCTAATTAATGTTTCACAGAAAAAAAAAATTTACAAAATTTGCTAGATGCGGTTTAACGGAAATTTAAAAGTCTTTGTGTTTTCTTGGAATGAATTATTTTTAAGTTCTGCTCTTGTTACCTCTCCTTAAAACAATGACAGAAATATATTAGTGAGTAATTGAAAGGAATTCTTTCAAGTAACTTGGAATTCGGGGGCCGTTCGTTTGCTCAGTGACTAGGGGCAGAGCAAGTCAACATGTCAAAGGATATTGCCTTTTCCCTTCGAAGAATTCTAAAATTAGCTTGCTAAGATAAATAAGACAATGAAATAGATATTTGCATGCATGAGATATTTGGTGAGATAAAGTGACTCATGAGTTCAATGGGTTGGAATGACAAGTTGAAATCATTTGGGGCCAACATTTTATACTTATTTAATTTTTTATTTATTTCACCAAAGTTCCAAACAGTTTGTCCCACATTAGCATCACATACGCACCGTCACAGACACTCTACATTAGGATACGGGTTTGAAATGTTTGTATCTAAATTAAAACTTTCTTTCTGTAGATCTTTATCTTTTCCCCCGTTTTAGTTCCAATATGCCGACCGATAACTGATTCCTATTAATACTTCTAATCTAAGACTCCTCGAACCATTTTAAATTCATAAATATATAAAATACTTCCATTAACCCTAGGATAACGAATGCGGGGGGGGGGGGATCTTGGAGCCCATCAATATTTGTCCACCCTGTTTTGCACCTAAATTATTAAATAAAAAAACTGAAAAAAAAATAGTATTTGTCAGGAAAACATTGAAGATTAATGTTAACGTGACAGAAAATTTTTCTGTAACACTTTATATTCAGAAAAAATAGTTGAGTGAAAAAAAAAAAAAAAAAACACGCTTGTATGCTCAAGGATATAATTAATAGTTATTTTGAACACTAGTACCAAAAGTGATTGTTTTCGGTGCGCGGTCGAGTTTAAAACGCTAGGTGCGAGGCACGGAAATTAGACCAAGCACCTCAAACACACTTTTGGTACGTGTTATGAACAATACTTTTCATCATACTGCTCATACTTGAGTAAATTAACTCACTTTTATGTTTTATGTGTTAAATGACGCTCGTACAAGCTACATGTTCAATTCCTATATATATACTGGAAAAGGATCAGATGGAAAAAATCTTACAGAAGATGAAAAAAAATTACAGGTCCCAACTCAAGCTTTACTTACGATAAGAACCCCCATTCATGGCAGCAATAGAAACGTTACTGCTGATAATTGGTTTACCTCAATGGAGGCTGTAAATGAACTTGGTAAGAGAGGGTTGACCTATGTAGGCACCATGAGGAAAAATAAAGGGGATTTATCCAGAATTTACTAACACCAAGAAACGACCCCTCAATGATTCCCTTTATGGATTCTCCTTAGATGGTAAAACTACCTTGTTCTCTTCAAAAGTGAAAAGTAATAAGGTTTTGAACATAGTATCCTCCATGCACCACTCTAAAGAAACCAACGAAAATGGTAAGTCAGAAATTAACCTTTTCTACAATGCTACCAAGTGAGGTGTAGTCACGTTGGATCACAAATGCAGCATCTATTCTACATAACGAAAGGATGAGAGATGGCCTCTTTGTGTATTCAGTGGAATACTCAAAATTTCCATGGTAAATTGCTATATTATTCACAAAAGTTTTGTTGCTAATCCGATGGAAAGAAGATTCAATTTTATCGAGAAACTCGGGATGCAGCTTGTGGAACCACATATGAGAACAAGGCTAGAAAACCCATCATTGAATAAAGATGTCAAATCTTGGATACGCAAAATACTAAAAATTGAGATTCCTCCCTCAAACATTCCGATGGATGATAAGTTGGAAAAAAGAAAATACTGTTATCTTTGCCCCAAGTATAGGAAGGCAACAAACAAATGTGTGAACTGCGAAGAACCTGTTTGTGCGTAATGTTCGAGGAAAATCTGCACTACTTGCCTTCAAAGTAGAATAATTAGTCGAATAAATTCCTGATATTTGGAGACTGAGATAAGTAATATTTCTGTGATACAAAAAGACTTTTCTTATTGAGTAATTGTTTTTCATTTTTTAGTCATTGGTTTTTATTTTATAAATTCTTTTTTTCTTTTCTTTAATTAGACTTTTTTCATAAATATGTTCAAGGAAATTATGTTATAGTGTGTTTTCAATAAAAAATGTAAAAATACCGATTTAAAATTTTATTTAACTTACCTTACATTTAGATATACAGGGTGTTTCGGAATTGCACGGCACTATTTTAGGTACGTGTTCTCTAACACAAAATAAACAAAAAAGTATATTACATTAATATTAATTACATTATACATATTAACATATATCTCAAACTCATTTATTAAACAGATATCAAAGGTTAAAGATTTATTATTTATTTACTGCATTAAGACTGACTGTACAACATTTAACGTGTTTAATACTAAATAAAAGGTTTTAATCACCTGATAAACAAATGAACGATAAGCAATGACAGTAGTTGCTCATCTGTTTGTCTAGTTCTGTGTGTTTTAGTGTGAGTGAATCTTGTGACACAGTTCAATTTATGATTATCATGGGAGATACCACAAATTTATTCACTTTTGATGAACAAACAGACATGCTTTTAACTTATGGCGAGGTACATACAAACGAGGTGCTGCTGCTGTTCGAAGATATCGTGAAAAATTTCCTAACCGAAGAATACCAAATCGTAAAACGTTTAAGGCCATTGAAAGACGTCTTAGGGATAATGGTACGCTAAAACCTATACGAGTGAACGCCGGTCGACAACGATTTCGACGAACTACAAACGTAGAAGAAGAAATACTCGATGCTGTTCAGTTATCTCCTACTACTAGTACCAGAAGGTTGTCACGGCGTTTCGATGTTTCCTCTACCAGCGTATGGCGAACTTTACGCGAACAACAATTATATCCATTTCACGTATCAAGTAGGCAAGATTTGTTACCACAAGATTATAACAAGCGCAGAAATTTCTCCCAGTGGTTAATTCGACAATGCACACGAGATCCTAACTTCCTGAACTGCATTTTGGTTACTGATGAATCTTGCTTTACAAGAAACGGGATTCTTAATTTTCGAAATACCCATACTTGGGCCGAAGAAAACCCTCATACGACTGCTGTTGGACATTACCAACATACATTCTCTTTAAATGTCTGATGTGGTCTTCTAAGCGACTAAATCATCGGCCCCTTCTTTTTGCCACCTAGGCTGTCAGGTATATCTTACTTGCATTTTTTGCAAAATAATCTGCATGATATTCTAGAAGATATTCCGCTAGGCATTAGGCAAAGGCTGTGGTTTATGCATGACGGTGCTCCAGCTCACTTTTCTCATAGTGTCACTGATTATTTAAATGCAACTTATGGAGACCGATGGGTTGGTCGAAACGGACCTGTTAAATGGCCACCACGATCTCGGGATTTAACGCCATTAGATTATTTGTGTGGGGCTGGATGAAGTCTATGGTTTATTCTGCGGCAGTTGACACGCAAGAAGAGCTAAGAAATCGGATCGTGGAAGCCGCAGTAACTATCAACCACCATCCTGATGCTATACGAAGAGCCAGAGAAGCATGGATTCGTCGTGCTGAATGTTGCATTCAACAAAACGGAGGCGCCTTTGAACATTTATTCTAAATGTTGTAATAATAATAAATAAATAGTAATAATAAATCTTTAACCTTTGATATCTGTTTAATAAATGAGTTTGAGATACATGTTAATATGAACTTTTTTGTTTATTTTGTGTTAGAGAACACGTACCTAAAATAGTGCCGTGCAATTCCGAAACACCCTGTATATTTAAATGTTAATAATGTCACATTTTGGACTGTCACAGTGACTGAATTTGCAAGAATTAGGGTAGTGGGCCAAAAAGGCCCACGTGTCACCAAACATTCAAAATTTCACGTGTCATGCAAAGGGTTAATAACTTACAGATACAATATAAGAAATTAAATTGACATGTTTTTTTTTTTTTAAAAAAACACCTGTTTGTTAACCATAATGGAAGAAAAGTACTTATACATTTACGTTAGTATTTTTAGTACAATTCTGATTATTCGTTATATTAAAACCTTTGTTTGGCACTGCCTTTTGGGATACATATTATTTTGCTCTTCAAACATACCATACTACTATTAGAATGAAGCACAGTATAGCTACAAGTAACCTCCTTCAAACACATGTTTATTAATATATATTAGTAGCAGATAAGGTTAGCGCACCATGCCTAGGACCGAAAAGTACATACAACTTTACGGACTCAAATCGAGTATTGAAAACACATGTTTTTTGAGGCAGTGTGATGAAAATACATTTTTTGAAAGTGTTAAATCGTTTAATATTGTAACGTCAAGCCGATAAGCAAATAAAAAAAAAATATGGCGTAACCTCCAAGACCGCTTGTTGGACCAAAATAAGCGGTTGAAACAAACTGTTTGGGTCTAGTTGGGGTCGTGCCTAGTCCACGCTGGCGTAGAACTGCCCACACTGTTCTGGAACATTCCAGGCCTGACTATTTACGATTATATATAAGGAGCAGTGACGGAACGAGAAGAAGTCTGTGTCTTGACTGGGTAGCCCAAGTCCCAACATATGATTTTGTGTTATAACGTTATCATTTTTGTAACCTGCTCAAGTGTTTAAGTTTTGTTAATTCGTTGGCACTGATAGCTGTATATTTTTTGTTTTATTATTATTATCACTGGCGCAACAACCCACTTAGTGAGTCAAGGCCTCCTTAAGAAGATTGCCCCATCGCTCCCTATCCTGCGCAGCCGCAGTCCAATTCCGAGCACCTAGAAGATGTCTTGAATCCTTTGCGACTCCATCTGTCCACCGAAGTTTCGGTCTTCCGACACCTCTCGACCCATAGATTTTGTCGGACATCATTTTCCTTGGAATGCTCTGTTCCGGCATTCTGGCAACGTGGCCGGCCCATCTAAGCCTTCCCACGCGGATGACTCTAATAATGTCTGGTTGCCCATAGAGCATTTGAAGCTCCAAGTTGTTTCGCGATCTCCAATTTCCGCCTACTTTTTTTGGACCGTAGATTCGGCGCAGAATTTTTCTCTCGAAAACAAGGAGCCTCTGCTGGTCAGAACTCGAGATGGTCCAAGTCTCAGAGCCATACATCAAAACGGGGCGAATCAGGGTTTTATACAACCTTACTTTCGTTATTTTCGTGAGAAAGGGACTTCGGAAGAGGTGGCCCAATCCGAAGAAGCTTCTGTTCGCCAGCATTATCCTCCTTTTAATCTCTGCTGACGTATCGTTATTCACATTAACCTGTGAGCCGAGATAGACAAATTCCTCTACCTTTTCGAAGTGGTAGGTTCCTATAGTAACCCATTCCTTCTGATAGACCCTCTCGCCTGATACCATGAACTTGGTCTTTTCCGGATTTATTCCTAGACCCAGTCTCCTAGCTGAAGCCTCTAGAGCCATAAATGCTTCCTTGACTGCCTGAAAGGACCGTCCCACGATATCGATGTCGTCGGCATAGGCCAGGATCTGGACAGTTCTATTAAAGATAGTGCCTGCTGTCTGAATGCCGGATTCTCTAACCACTTTCTCCAAAGCAAGGTTAAACAGGAGGCATGCCAAGGCATCACCCTGCCTCACCCCTTTTCCGGAAACAAAAACTTCCGAGAGTCCTCCCTGGATACAAACCATGCATTCCACGCCCGTCATAGTTAATTGTGTGAGACGTATTAGCTTCCTTGGAATGTTGAGCTCTTCCATTGCCTTATATAGTGCTGGCCTATCGAGACTGTCATAAGCCGCTTTAAAATCGACAAAAAGATGGTATGTTTGCATCTGATATTCTCTACCTTTCTCAAGAATTTGCCTTAGAGAGAATATTTGGTCTGAGGTAGATTTACCACCGCGAAAGCCGCACTGATTTGTTTAATAAATATTTTTACCCGCATAAGTGTTACAATATCTTATATATCAAGGATGATGAATTTTAGAAAACGTAAATGACATTTCTGACATATGGTCCTAAGAATAAAAGATTATTTTCCCCATTATACACATGAGAGTATTTCTGTTTGGTAGAGACAGGCTGATGATAAGTACGACGTGTCTAATTTCCTCGGCGTTGCTTGCTCATCCGGCGTTTGCTGATTCAGCCTCGTGTTAAACAAGTTGCTGGGATATCTCGCGGGAGTTAGCCGCAAGAAGCTTTGGGGGGGGGGGCCTGTAAGAGGGGGGTATCTCTACGCTCCAGGTGTTTGTGGAAACCGACATCATCATCATCACCATAGTGAATCCTCCAGCTCCAGTGAGCACAGCCCCATTTACATCTTGTCTGCATTTATTCTTAGCTCAACTGAAATAACACATGTTTAGCTAAAAGCATTTTCATTATTTTAGTTGTATTTTTACTTTCACTTAGCTATATATGATACTAGCATTCCCCGTCGCGGCTTTGCCTGCGAGCCTTCAAAATCAATTCTGTGATCATTATCTTGGTATTGATTAAATATAGTATGTTAACTGATGTTAAGGAGATTTAGTATAATCGGAGCTTCCGGTAGGTGGAATGATGGAGGGGGAGGCTGCCGGCTCGACAGAAGAGAGGGAGACACGCAATGGAGAGAGTTCACTAAAACCGCCGAAACAAAAAATTGCTTACTCTTCGTGAACGCTTCATTTTTCGGTTTTAAAACATGGTCGTTAGAGTTAAACTCGTCGTATCAAGATCTTTAAAATGAGTCCAAATTAGGTATTGTTTCTCGAAGTGCAAAAATAGGTGTCCGTTAGAGTTAAACGACAATTTCGCCATTTAAACCCCTTTTTAAATTAAATTTTTGAAATTCCTTTCTTAGTGGTTACCTTCATCGCGTTTGAAATCTAAATTCCGAACTCATTAGTAGTTTTTACTCTGCATTAATTCTATCAGTCAGGACAAAGCCTCTATATGTATGGAGAAGAGATCGAAATAAACACGCACCATCCCCAATCATGGGATTCACAGTGTGCATAATTTGATTACCACTAATATTTAAACAATCAGTAGCCATATTTTATGTGAAATTCTATTTTAATAATATTGTAACGTTCGAATCGAACGTTACAATATTAAAATCGATACTCAAATAAAAAACATATGGTTTAAAATCTCAAAAATAGATTTCCGTTAGAGTTAAACGACAATTTCGCCATTTAAGCCCCTTAGGGGTTACATTTTTGAAATTCCTTTCTTAGTGGTTACCTACATCGCGTTTGAAATCTAAATTCCGAACTTTAAGTCTCTATCATTAGTAGTTTTCGCTCTGCGTTGATTCTGACAGTCAGGATAGCCTCTTATATTACATTATTATATACAGCCTCTTATATATATAGAGATTAATAGTAAGGGAAGTATTGCGATCGTGAAAAATTTTGACTTGCGGTTTTCAACGGAAATACACGTTTTGTGGTCCCCTGAGTCCAAATACCTAAGTGCTGCGAAATGGACTGTGTTTATGTGTAAACAGACAAGCTCAAAAAATATAAACCGTACGAATCTGTAATGGGTATTTGGTGTATGTATGCGCCCGCGATGTGATAGCAAAAATTTAATTACAATCGATCAAACGGAGCGGGCACTTCATTTAAAAACCTTTTTTCTAAATGTTGGCGTTTTTTTTTTTCGATTTTCTTAAAAACGGCTTTAATGGTTTTGATCAAATTCGTCATGCTAAGTGAAAATCAAGTCTTCTTTAATATCAGCTGAGCTTTGCCAAATGGGGAAGGGGCCTTTTTTGTTTTCCTATAAAGGATCTTTGTTTTTGTTTGTATGGAGAAATTAGCTCTCTCTCGTTACTCCTAAAAATAAGATATGGCTAATTATGAAATATGAAAAAATCAAGTGAACATATACAGTAGAAAAATATTCCGTCAACTCATAAAACAGAGCCCACGCATGCACAGTACACCTTTAATAACAAACGATAGTTTATAATTATTAAATATTTTCGGTTTATTTAGTGAAAATTATTTGTTTCATGCTAACTGTATGAAGTTTTCAACCTCGCAACTGTGTGACAGAGGGAAAAGCTGTTGTGGTGTACTTTGCCTGTCTTCTTTGGAGTCCTGGCTCAATTTTATTTTACATCCTGAAAGTTGTTGATAACATTGGTACCTCATTTTTTAGAATTATTGTGACGGAAAAGGGTTTAATTATTTTTCAAAGTACATGACCTCTGCTTTGTGACAGGCTAGGGAGTGACAAAAAGAGCATTTTTATTGTTTTAGTGAATGTTATCCTGTCTTTTTTTCCAATTTTTACCTTTTTCTAGGTTATATCACTAACGGTTTCAATGATTTTGATCAAATTGTAATGAAAATCAGGTGTTCTTTAATATCAGGTAAGCTTTATCATTATTAAAATGTTCTGAGGGTGGTTAAATGGGGAAGGGGCCTTTTTTGTTTTCCTATTTAAAGTACCTTTGTTTTTGTTTATATGGAGAAATTAACTGCTTCTCGTTACGCCTAAAAATAATAAATGGTTTAATATAAAATTCGAAAAAAATCAAGTAAACAAATAAAGGAAAATAAAAGAAAAATATTCTCGTCAACTCATAAAACAGAGCCCAAGCATTCACAGTACGCCTTTAATAAGATAGTTTGTAATTAATAAATATGTTTTGTTTATTTAATGGAAATTATTTGTTTCTTGGGAACTATATGAAGTTTATAACAACTACATAGAGAATTTTAAAATCAGACGACTCGGAGTACTATGTTTACATTGCCGAATTATTACAAGTAAAAGCTTTTATTAAATAATAAAAAAAATATTGTATTTTAGAGAGCAAATAAAAAAAAAAAGTATAAATGACTCTGAAAAATATTTTACTTTGAGAAATGGCTTTTAACAAAACACGTCAATTTCTAATGTAATTAAGTTGGTAAGTGGAAGTTGTGTGTTGCACGCGTCGCACCAGGTTTTTTAAAAGCATTTAATGGGTAATCTAAATATATAATTATGTTTGAAATGTATATATTAATTTAAAAATGTAATTATTAGTTTTGTTCTGTAGGCATATAGTATAGATAGTATGGTTGATGAAGATGTTTACTCGTGTTGGTTCAGCGCATCGAATCTATAGATATATTGTCAAATAAATAATTCGTTGATTATAAACGATCTTAATCACAACTATTAAATTATGCAGTAATAATTTTTTTTTACTTTTTTTGAATCTTGTATTTTGAGTGGTGTAGGAAGTAGATTTTTATTATTGGCTTTGGGGGTAGGGTTATAAATATTGGTCCTTATTGAAGAAAAAGTGGGGCATACTGCTATCAAACGATAAAGGATTTCCCAAGTATTAATATTGCATGTTGTAAAAATCCCTTTAGGTTCAGTGTTACGTACGTTCACTTTGGTAGATGAATTTAATATGGCATTTTCCAGAAAGACGCTCTTGTATAATTTTCTTTTTATTATTATATTATTTATTATTTGTTTCATGGGAACTATATGAAGTTTATAACAACCACATAGAGAATTTCAAAATCAGACAACTCGGAGTACTATGTTTACATTGCCGAATTATTACAAGTAAAAACTTTTATTTAATAATAAAAAAAATTAGTGTTTTAAAGAGCAAATACAAACAAAAATACGTAAGTGAATGTGCAAAATTTGGTTACTTTAAGAAATGTCATTTAACAAAACACGTCATCTATATAAATAAAGTTGAAATTCTGTCTGTTTGTTTGTTTATTTGTTCTTTATAGAAATCCATACCGTTTGTCCTAAATTCTCCAAATTTTGCTCAGTGGTTCTTTGATACCAGGTGGGAACACCTGTCCATATTAAAATTGCATACTTCAGCCGATCTTCAGCTGATATTCTTTATTCTCCAAATTTCGCTCATTGGTTCTTTCAGACCAGGTGCGAACACCTGATCAGATTAAAATTGCATAACTTCAGCCGATCTTCAGCTGATATTCTTTATTGTTATAAAAATCATAATGATCTCACTTTACAATGTGTTTTTTTTTTTACGATATCGACCATTTGAGTCGATAAAAGTCCCAGTTTATAGATTTAAAAAATGAAATTCTCCGGGTGAAACCGGGATATACAGCTAGTATATAATAAAAGTAAATTGGTGAGTGATAGTTGTGTGTTGCGCGCATCGCACCAGATTTTTTAATTTAATCTCAGTTTTGGTGATGTTGGTTTTTATCTTTCCATAGAAGTAAAAAGAAAAAGGATCAGATCTGCAAAGAGAGCTTAAGCTTTGGATTCCGTATCAGATGACAACTATTAATTAAACCCAGGAAGGGGCGGGAAAAAAAGCTGACTCCTTTTAAGGGGAATTTTTGAGGATTAATGATTAAAAAAGCTAAGTGGATTTAAGAAGTGTTGAAAAGTTAGGTGCGGGGCTTGACCCCGTTTAGCGCCCGGTAATGGATCACTGTGTTCGGGATTAACCATTTCCTCCCAGCTTTTGCCCTCGACCAGTTTGGGACATAAAAAGAGTTCCAACATTGAGTTTCCCTTCCCCACAGCAATATTCGCTAAGCATATTTTAATGACTCCCCGGTGCCGTTAATATCTTCAATGCAGTCTATTCATTCCTTTGACATTAATGGAATATTAAAAATAACTTCCAGCCAGTCTTGCTGGAATGCAAGTCATCATTTAATATATCCAGGAATATTATAAAGAAATTAGTCGTACCAAGAATCCATTCATAACTTCGTTTTATCAAAATATATTTGTTTATTCACTTAACGCCAGTTTATACTTATTTATTTTATACCACTTATAACGCTGCTATGGCTAATCTTGTGTACATACTTGTACATATAATGTTTTTAAGATGAATAATGAAGGAATCTCTTCCATGAGTTATTTTATACTTAACTGTCCCAACGTTTCGGGCTATTGGTACATCTTCTGGGGTTATCTATTGTACAAGTTTTTAGTTCCATCGCCAAAGGAGATTCGGTCAAGCCCGTGGTTGAAGTAACATCGTCCCTGCGTATCTTAGATTTTGAAAACCGTTACTTTTGTAAAAGATTTTTGGCACAGACATAGTTAAAGAGGAAATTGGTCGTTGTGTGAAGTTAAGTGACAATAGTGCCAACAGTTATTTCACAGTTAAAAAAAAAATTCAGGTGAAAATCAGGGCAAGTCGGCTTATCAAGATTGCTGGCTAGTGCAGGCAGACCCCCGCCACTTCGCTGAAGGTTAATAGCAAGTATCCTATCAAGAACATTTTTAAAAGAATGTTGAGTCAAAAGAAACCCTTTCCAAGTCGAATGTAACCTTTTCCAAGTCACAAGAAACCCTTTCCAAGTCGAATGTAACCTTTTCCAAGTCTACTGAAACCCTTTCCAAGTCACAAGAAACCCTTTCCAAGTCACAAGAAACCCTTTCCAATTCAAAAGTAACCCTTCCAAATCAAATGGAACCCCTTCCAACTCAATCGTCACCCTATCTATTACATTTTCTATTGAAAGGGGTTCCATTTGATGTGGAAAGGGTTACATTGGAATTGGAAAGGTTTTCTTGTGACTTGGCAAGGGTTGCAGTATGAAATGCATAACTGTCCTTTCCTTATTATACATGACCAACTTATTGTTAAAACATTTTATGGCTTTGGACTCATTTCATTGTCACTTGTTATAATTCTGTTGAAATTAGTCCAAAGCCACAAAAAATATTAATAATAAATTTATCAAGTACAATATGGAAAAGACAGTTATATTTTTCATATATTCAAATTTTATGTAAGGACAAATGGCGATGGAGCTAAAAAATGTAAAATAGATAACACCAGAAGATGGGCGAATAGCCCGAAACGTTGGGACAATTAAATATAAAATAACTCATATTGTTATTTTCTTCTAAATTTATTTGGAAGATGTTTTGATATTAATTGATAAAAATAGCAAAAAGTATCTTCCTTATTTCACATTAAATATTTATTTACAGCACATGTTGACGTTTCGGGGCTGTTTCCCCATGCTCAAAACATAAATAATTTTTCAATCGTATGATTGAAGGTCATTTAATAAATATTATAACAAGTATATTAATGTTGTGTGCTTAAAACACACCGTTATACATTTTAAATATGTCAGCTCATACTTGTCCATTTCTAATTGATTAAAGGCTGCTGGCTTGACCATTTTTCGGGCATCTCGAAATTGGACAAAAATTGTCCATCTTCCGTAAATACTCGCAAAACTTGCGAAATTGTGGGAGAGGTGTCAGTGAAGAGGAAGGATTTGGCACAGTTTGGAAGCGACTCCGTGGTGTAATGGTTAGCATACCGCGCATGTCACGCGGAAGACCCCTTAGTAGTAGTTGGAGTTCGATTCCCGGGCGTAGCCAAATCTTTTCTCTTCAAAAATAAATTATTTAAAACAATTTAAAAATTAGGTGGTTACCCTCAATAATGGTTAGATTTAGATATAATAATGTTATAAATCTTTGCCGAGGGCGAAACTGATCTTGTGGAGGGATTGGACAGGGTTAGGTGGATGGGTGTGTGTAGGGAGCGATTGCTAGTGTCTGCATCCGGCCTTCGAGTTCGGTAAGCCTTTATTCTGTTATATTCTAATAATGTTATACACATTTTTATAGAAAAATCTAAAAGACACTGAAAACAGTGAGCTAGCAGGTTTTGATTCTAAACGCCTAAAGTATTTTCCGACTCAAATATTTGAATTGGTTTAGAGATCGTTAGTTGGTTAGATGGTTGAGAGGGTGCGCTAGCTGCTCTGATCAAAGCGACCCTTAATGCACTCCCTACCCCCCACTCCTCCACCACCATTCCCCCCCCCTCACTACCACCACCGGCTAGATTTGCCTAATTTTATTTCTCCTGATTCCGGAATAGGGGCAGCCTATTGTCCTCTCCTCTCGCTGAGTTGTGTTAGTGGCTTGTTAATTAGTGCTACTGTTTATTTATGAGGCGAAGGGCAGGGTTAAAACCTTTTACTCTGATTATATTTCTCATCCACTTTTAGTAAAATATGTTTTCGTTGTTAATGTTCGTTCAAAAGTATCTTTACCGTTGTTGGTCCAGTGCTAGTCCGAAAATTGATTGCCCTATATATCACACTAAATTGTATCATAAAAATCAATAATATTGCTATCTATATAGAAACAATTCAAAACCTTACTTAATAGCAAAATATGATTTTTCAAATGGAGAAAAAATTATCCCCAAGGAAAAAATGCTCACTTTCGGATGTAACGTAAAATGGAGGTCCCCAGCCTGTACGATGCCAGGAACTCGTTAAAGATCCCTATCCTAATCATGACTGGATAGGCAAAATTTAGGACTCCCACTGTAGTATCGTCCGATTAGCCATAGTGACGTTGTTGAATATAAAGTGACGTTGTTATTTAAATAAACTAACATACAACAATTCTATTCACACATAAAAAATATTATTAGAAATATCAGAAAACAGTGGCTCAATAACTTCAAAAACAGGGACACCTGTGGTGTAGTGGTTAGCATGACAACCTGCTATACTAAAGGTAAAAAATCCTTGGCTATGCCGAATAGGACGTAAAATGGAGTCGCGGGCCTGTACGATGTCAGGTACTCGTTAAATATCCCTATCCTAATTATACCTAGATAGGACTCCCACTGTAACATCGTCCGATTAGCCTTAGTGGCATAAAGTGACGTTAAACAAACAACTTCTTAACAGCTGAAGCTGTTGAATTTAATCGGAAAAGATGGAAAAAAAGAGGTATCTTCATTTCATAATAACTTTTAATATTAACACTGAACACACATACAATAGAGAAGGATGACTAACAACATCTGTACATTTAATTAACAAAATAACAATTGCTTTAGAAATCTTTCAATGAAACATATGACATATGAAATCATTCATAAATTATTTCATATCTCAACAGCCTCCCTCATTGAAAAGATTTCTATTACTTCAGTCCAACATTTTCTAATAGAGTCTTCAATCGGGGTCCTTGGAGGGGCTTGGTTAGGAAGTCCGCTAATTGGTATTGCGTCTCGATCGGCTTGATCTCCATTATTCCATCTTGAACTACTTCACGAATAAAAAAGTGACGTATTCTGATGTGCTTTGTTCGTCGGTGGAATTCTGGATTCTTAGCCAGTTTAATAGCAGCCTCGTTGTCGACATAGAGAGCAGGAACCTCAGATAAATCATCGTTGGGTAGCAATTCATCCAATAAACGTTTTAACCAAACCATTTCTTTGGCAGCTTCACTTGCAGCCATTAGTTCTGCTTCGGTTGTCGATATCGCGACACAAGACTGTCTTTGACTAGTCCAAGATATAGGCCCTCCAGCAAAGATACAAATAATTCCAGTGGTAGATCTACCTGTACTGAGATCACCCCCAAGATCTGCGTCACTGTATCCTCTAACCTTATTCCGTTCATTATATTTGTACATAATTCCTATGTCGCGGGTTCCTTTCAAGTAACGAAAAATTCTCTTCACCTTAACAACGTCTTTTGCTGAAGGTTTTTCAAGAGATCTAGAAACCACACTAACAGCATAGGCTATATCTGGCCTAGTTGAGATAGCCAGATACATCAAGGCTCCGACAGCCTCCCGGTAAGGAAAATCAATGGCATCTCCTCTTGATTCACTAATTTCTGGAGTATTCAAAATCGGAGTTGAGACAGCCTTACAATCCTGCATGTTGAACCTTTCTAAGACTTTTCTTATGTATCCCTTCTGGTTGATTTTGATACCATTATTTTCTTGACTTATTTCCAAACCAAGATAATATCCTAGTTCCTTACTGTGAACTTTGAATTCAGAAGCCAAATCATTAAGAAATTTCTTCAAACTGTCTTCACTAGTAGATGCTACCAACCCATCATCAACATAGAGAGCAACTATAAGTTGATCGCTATTTTCATTTTTCATAAATATACAAGGATCGGCATCACTTTGAACAAATTTTAGACTAATCATAAAATCACGGAATCGCTGAAACCAACATCTGTTTTGTCTGATCGGGACACATTGCAGTTATACCATGAGCGCCTGGCTCATCAAAATAAAAGTCATGTTAGAGCTTTAATAGAAAGGGAATTTAATATAAAAGTTAAATTAGATTCCGAAGTTTGTGAGGGCTGCATGTATGGGAAGGCTCACAGATTGAAGTTTGGTAAAAGGAAAAGAGCTTCCGCTCCAGGTGAAGTTATCCATGCCGATGTATGTGGACCCTTCGAAGCGTCGTTTTCGGGCTATCGATACTATGTATTATTTAAGGACGATTACTCTCGATATCGTTTCATATATTTCATAAAAGAAAAATCAGAAGTTGTTGAGAAATTCTTAGATCTTTTAAAAGTCGTTTCCAAAGTTGGTTACAAAATCCAAAATTTTATATCAGACAATGGAGGCGAATTTGACAATAGGTCGATGAAGAAAATTCTTAATAAAAATGGGACCACACATCTTGTAACTATGCCGTATTCCCCCGAAATGAATGGGTTCATCGAAAGAGAAAATAGAACCATTGTCGAAGCTGCTAGAGCTATGCTCCATTCGAGGGATAACCTCCCACAGGCATTATGGGCAGAACTAACTAATAGTGCTGTTTATATTTTAAATAGGTCAGCTAAAACAGGTGTGGAAAATAAAACTCCGTTTGAATTGTGGTTCAATAAAAAACCATCAATCAAGCACTTAAGGATAATAGGATCTGATTGTTATGTTCATATCCCGAAGCAAAAAAGGAGAAAGATGGATAGGAAATCTATCAAAGGGTTTTTAGTCGGATACGATTTTGGTGGTTACCGCATTTGGAATCCGCAAAGAAAAACAATCATCAGATCAAGAGATGTGATTTTTAATGAGACCCCACGAACATCAAGTGTTAAGGTTATTTTACCTACAAATGAAAATAATGAAGAAAAAGAGGAAGAAAATCACGATAAAGGTCATGATATAGAAAATCAAGAAAAAGATCCCGAGGCCGATGATAAGTTGCCTGCTGAATGCGATGCAGATCAGGAAGAAAATAAATCATCAAGGATGGATCTTAGAAATAGGGAGGCTCTTCGACCACCGACACGGTTTGAAGAATTCGTTTCAGTGGCAATGACACAATTTTCAGATGTTCCAGAGACTTATAAAGATGTAATGAGATCTGATGACTCTCAGAATTGGCGAAAAGCCATGGAAGTAGTGATGGAAGCACGCTGTGAACACAATACATGGACTTTAGTAGATTCTCCAGGATAAAATGTTGGACTGAAGTAATAGAAATCTTTTCAATGCGGGAGGCTGTTGAGATATGAAATAATTTATGAATGATTTCATATGTCATATGTTTCATTGAAAGATTCCTATAGCAATTGTTATTTTGTTAATTAAATGTACAGATGTTATTAGTTACCCATCTCTCTTGTATGTGTGTTCAGTGTTAATATTAAAAGTTATTATGCAATGAAGATACCTCTTTTTTTCCATCTTTTCCGATTAAATTCAACAGAAGCAGTGTCGTAGGAAGACTTGTAAACTTCCTCATGACAGAGAATATGTGTTGTGTTACGTTACTTCTACTAAGGATAAAGTGAATTATCTTATAAGGCGAATTTGATTACTCATCATTAAAGCTCGGAATTCCGTGCAGTAAACATTTGAAAACGTGCAATAAAAACTTAAAAACGAGCAAAACCGTGCTTGAAAATCATGCATTAAATTATTTTCGTGAACAAAATATAGCTACTTTTGAAACAAATAAGTAGTGGAGAGTAAATTGAAGTAAAAACTTTTATTTTAAAAATTTTGGTTTTAATCTACATTTTGGTAAATTAATGATTTTTTTATTAGTAAAGAAAAATTAATGGAGTACATTAGAAATGTAACTACACTTCATTATTTTTTAAATTAAGTTTATAACTAAATACATTTCTAAAACATTTTCTGTAAAACAGTGCATCCTGTCACTTAAATTTCAATTTAGAAAAAGATATCTCAACTTCTACAATCGTTAGAGGACAATATTTATAGTGACTCAGCAACTAGGGATCTCCTTCGATTCAACAGTGACTGAATTTCCGTTCAGGCAATCATTAAAATTTTTAAATAGTTTTTATCCAGGATTTTTCGAATATTTCGAAATTTTTCATAAATGATAATTCCTTTTTCGCTCTTGATTGTTTCCAATGATTTTTCAACGTCCTTAACTTTTTTTATTTGGTCATGTAGAGAAAGATTTTTCTGCCCTAGTTCTGTAATAGCAACCGGCAAAGCTGCTAAATTCGATGTAATAAATGCCAAATCAGATTGAATGGTTGGATTCATCAAAATGGTTTTTAATTTGATAATTGATTGCACATTTTCTTCCAACTCTATATTTGAAAATATTTCCGGTAAAAAAAAAACAAAACAAAAATCAGAATATAAAATATTTACTTAAAATAGTAACAAGATGTGGAATAAAGAGTAAAACACTCGCATGTGAGCTGTAATTATATTGGAAATAGGGAGATCTTAAGAAGGAAAAATACTACTCAAATTATGGAATCACTAGATGCAATATCCGGTGCGTAGGCTTATTTTTAAATCACTCTGATGACACGCACTATCCCTGGTACCGTTCTATGGTTAAAAATAATTAGGTACTTGCTTGTGCTGCAGTGGGCATCATTTTGATTTCCTCTCACATCCAATATTTTTATCACAAGATTTGCAAAACACTACACTACCATCCCTTTTGAGTAAGGATATTTTTCAATCCATCCCGCAATTTTCGAAGACACTCCTCAATCCAATTTTTGGCATTTTAAGTAACAATATACTCGACAGAAGCTAGATTGACAGTGACAGAACTATGAGAATTAAGGAACAAAATGTAAACATCTAGGACTACTGAGCCCTTAGTTCTTGGAAATTGGAGGTTTGTGTTTGTTTACATCTCCAAAGTTCCCTTTATTTTTTTCCTATGTTTCCTTTCCGTTATTTTTTTATTTCTATTCCTAATTTCCATTTACTTTTCCACTAATTTTTTGTTGTGTAATTAAAAAAATTAAAATTTGTAATAATCTTTTTTCTTCAAATTATAAAACGATGCAATTTCTTGCTATAAAACTCCAAAACGTGCAATTTCGTGCAATAAACCCCAAAACGTGCAATTTCGTGCAGTATAAAACTTCATTAAATCATCCCATTAGGCTTGATTCGGATAAGTAACTTGAATTCGCTTTATTCTGACTTACCAATAAAAAGATGCAATTGCACGGGAATCCGAGCTCTACTCATCACGTTTAATGAGAAGCAAGTATTCTTTAATACTCGATAGCAAGGGCGAACCCAGGATCAAAACTAGGGGTGGGCAAGCTAAAAACTAGGGCAAGCTATGGTCGTTCAGGTTGTAACACCTTACCGCGGAAAAGGTGAATGAAACCAAAATTATGTATAATTATAGCAGTGCTTTATCAACTAAGTTATTACAATTATTTGCTTGAAAAAAAGGTATTTTATTATTGTTCCCAGTCTTAAAAGCCTAAAAAATTATTGCTTCCAGTCTTCCAGGGGGGGGGGCAGCTGCCCCCTATAAATAAATTAAATCTCTGAAAACAGCACCGCTTGTTTCATTGAAGTAATTCGCCAATTTCTTCCGTTCATCCTCCTTCTCTTTGACAGTGACGAAATCTGTTTTTTTTTTGTTTCAAAAATGTCTCTCTTCTCTTCCACAAGAGGCAGAAGAACATCAATTTCACACTGAGAAAAGTTTACTTCTTTTTGCTATATTTTTATAGAACACATTCACCTTTATACTTTTTTGGTAAAAATAATCAATATATATTATAAAGCAAAGTGTACAATGTGCGTGCCGAAAAGGCTCAGAAACGACTCCACATACGATTAAGAGATTTATGTCAGCGTGTAACTGTAGGTCCCCTAACGGAGAAGAAGGTTTCAGTTTTTCTCTTAAGGGTGTGAAATTGAAGAGAAAAGGACTGGAATTTTAAGGCTCTCGCAACATGTAAATTAGCCTACCTGAGAATGACATACGAGTTTATGAATGAAATATTTAGTTCGAGCTGCAGACCAAAAGGAAGCGCTAGGGTGTGTTTCACTTAATGTTTATTGTTCATTCATTCCGTTATATTTGTAAAGGTTAAATATTTTGTCAGCTGTTCTTTTTAAATTACTAAAAAATCAAGCGAAAATAATTAGTTTCACCTTTTCTTTTAAAATAAATTAATGATTTTACATATCTGCAATCAATGAGAAAACCGACTGGATACTTTACAAAATTAATTTTCTCATAAGAAGGTTAATTGATTAACACATTACATTTAATCAATATCTAACATATACTTAAGTAAATTTAATGCAATATGAGTGAGCGAATAAAAACAGACATAAAACAAAAAAGAAGAGCTGAATAGACTGATTATAAACCGAAAATAACAAGTTTGAAGTGTTCTTATTGTATGTAGTTATGAAAAATGGTTTTATTACTATGTATGATGAGCATTCCAGTTGACAAAATGATGAATTGACTCCAAATATACATGTTTTTAATAAGATTTTATCACCGCTCATAGTTCAGGATATAAAGAAATATGATGAAAAAATTATGCCTTGAAAAAATTTTGGATTTCACTTTGTTATAGTAGTAAGATTCTAGATATGCAGAAACCGTTCAAATTACGGGGGGATATCTTAAGGGAGGTTGAAATAGAAAAAAGGTCTTAAAAAATAGTTTCTATGAATCTTCGGTAGTTTCTATACTTCTGGATCAAATAGGACCATCATAGTAGTCAGTGATTAAGTTTTACTCGAAATATAATTTTTTTAACTGAGATACCAGATTTTTCAACAATAATCTATGATATGACATAGTTTACCTAGTTTAATACTTAAGTAAATTTAATGCTATATGAGTGAACATTTTTTAGTAGTACAGTGAGCGAATAAAACAGACATGAAACAAAAAAGAAGAACCGAATTGACTGATTATAAATCGAAAATAAAAAGTTTGAAGTGTTCTCATTGTATGTAATTATGAAAAATGGTTTTATTACTATGTATGATGAGCATATCTTAAAGGAAGGTTGAACTGGAAGAAAGGTCTTAAAAAAAAAGTTTCTATGAATCTTCGGTAGTTTCTAAACTTCTGGATCTAATAGGACCATCACAGTAGTGGCGCTTAAGTTGTACTCGAAATGTAGTTTTTAACCAATAGATTTTTCAACTATAATCTTATAACTTATTATCTTCTGTCTACTTGGAATAGGGTTATAGGATTCAGAATCACAGAAACCATCAAACGATGCATAACTCGACTAAGTTAATGCAGCAAAATTAATTGTTCATTTACCATTTTCAACCCCCTGTAAATTATACAGGGTTCCTTATTTGGGCGGACTCTGCAGATCTCAATTCTGCAGAATATTGATACCAAGTTACAAACGAATTTTCAAGAAAGTGCTAATTTTGTTCTATATTTCCTTTAATTTTAAAGTTTTTCTGTTATTAAAACTACCACACAACTACCGGAGCGAAGCCGGGCACCCTAGCTAGTATAATATAATAAGGCCTGAAAGGTTCTAGAAGGTTCCTTATACGACTATATATAAGAAGCGAGTGACTGGACCAGTTAGTCTTTGTCTTGACTATGATTTGGTGCTATTAAGCTATCCTTTTTGTAACCTGCTTTAATATGTGTGTTTTTATAATACGTGTAGCATTGAATATTGTTAACCCACAGAAATGTTAAAATATTTTTAAAGTTAACTTTAACTGAACTTTAATGCCCACCCCTCCACTGTTCCTTGAAAACTCGCAGTAACTCACGGGCCTTCAGTGCTTTGTTATTGATGAATTGAGATATAAACATATCTTGATCGTTATTATACTTTAATGCCGGCTAAACATGACCCATACTCCATAAATAGTCCAGAGAACGATCTCTAACCGGTTACCTGCCCCCTGAAAGATGAGGTGCCAAGACATCGATCAACGTGAGCGTGGTGAAGGCTCTCACCTGGCGGGCTACTTCCGGTCACCTGGATGGATGTCATCAATTATGATGGATGAAGCGTTAAATGTGAAGCTGAGGCAATCTGCGGTAATGGTCGTGTTATCTTGCAAGCAGTGGTTAGTAACTTAAAGCTCGCTATTAACACATTCAACGCCAAGTAAGTCCCAGGGACGTACCACTCGGCGAGTCCAGGTGGCCAACAACGTCCCAGGGACGTATTTAGGTATCTTCTATCCCATCCCCTTAAAAGCGATGGCCGGATAGAAAAGTTTTGAATTTATTTAGGCAGCCTCCTGCACTGGTTCATGACGGTCATTTCGGCGTTTTTGGTTTCCTCCTAGTTGCTTTATAGGCAAAGTTGTGGATTTTTAAACTTTTCACTCAATGTTTGTCTAATTTTGAAATTATTCTCACTACTAATATTATTATATTGCATTATTCAGTTACAGTGTATAAGTAAAAGAACCAAAAACTATATATAAACATTTTTAGGGACAAGAACGAGGAGATTTGTCGATGCTGAAACTGCGCTTGGGCAACCGCAAACTGAATATTTTTTTTTCGTTTTGTATATAACTAATTTATTTGAATTACATGTCACAAACCAAATGTAAATAGTGTTAATTATAGTTAGAATTAAAATGATTAGGTATAGGATTACTATTGTGTAATTAATTAAAATCTTGTAAATAATCTCATTAGTTAATATTATTTGCTGCTTTTTGTTATAACTAATGCTTTTTAAAAATGAAATTTATAAAGAAAAAAAATAATAATTTATTGCAGTAATTTGATGATGATTTTTAACTGAAAATTCCTATACCCACAATTAGTTTCACATTCAAATGAACTACTCTTCATTTTTTACTTCAAATTCATTTAGAATTGTTTAGTTATAAATTTTCTACATCATACTTACAAATTCCTAATCTATTTTTATAACAGTAATATGAAACATTAAAAAAAATAATTACGAAAATGAAAGGTAACAGCGCTTTAAACTGGTGCGTTGCGGGTTAACAAACCTTAGGCGACTCTGATGGCCAACCACGTACTGGGGACGTACCGGCTCAATGATGACCCAAAACCCTCCTGCTACCTGGCTCAGCTAGAGAATATGGGGTTGGCGTTGAATGTGTTAACAAACTCTGGGGTTTGGAAAAATAAAAACGAAACCGTAAGCTAAACAAGTAAAGGTTGGTTAAATATCAGTGGAAAAAACAACCAGAGTAGTTTCACTGCATCAATCTTCTATATGTCATTTCTAAAAGTTATATTTTTTTTATACTTGCCAAGGAGAACGAATAAAGCTAATCGAGACCCTATTTAACTAAAAAATGATAACATCAATATTTATTTTTGTATAAATGATTCTGGAATTAAGAATACCCACAGAATAAAAAAGGGAATGAAACAAATGAAGTACTAGATTTTTATCTTCTAGCAGTTCTGCTAAAGTGACTTATTTAGACTTTTTTTTTGTTTTACAATAAATAAGTTTGTTCCAACAAGCAAAAAAACGCTTTCGCATGCATAGTACACCTTTATTAACAGACTATTTTTAACTAGTAAAGGTGTACTGCGCATGCGATAGAGTTTTCAACGTGTTTTTAGTCATTGCAACAAACCTGATATTAACTAAGATATTTATGATAGGTTAAATGATGGTCAGGATTTTAAGTTTACAATGATTTTATTGTGGTAACCCAACGTTTCGATCCAACTTGTGGATCTTCATCAGGGCTACTGAGTCCAGGTGGATACTGTAGGAGTAAACTGAAAATCCTGACCATCATTTAACCTATCGTAATTGAAGAACAGTTGACTATCTCTCGCCTCTAAGATATTTATGTATCATGTCAACGGAGATATATGATTGCACCCTTTCAAGAAAAATAGAATTTTTCTCCGTTATTTTTTCAACCGTCTGAAAAGACGTTTTATATCGGTATACCGAACGATTTAAATTTTGAAATTTACTTATTATGTCGAAGTATTGAATACCATTGGCTATAAGGGTTGCATAAGTTTTTTAAATTGTCTGTCAGTGGGTTATTGTTGTAGACCTGTCTTTGGTGAGAGTTAATGTAGGTGTCTTTGGCTGTTACAAAAACTGTTGGAATGTTTAAATCCGTATGTATAACATCGTTGCGGGCATAATATGTATAGCATCGTTGCGCGTCTACTATTTTTCTTAACCCAGTTCTACATTTCAAGTCCATATCGGTTTTCAAATAATTTTATAAAAAGTTAGTTTGTTAGCTAGGGATAATTTTGAGCGTCTGTTCAATTCTTTTCGTTTAAGTGTAATGTGAGTTTTCCAAGTAAGTCTTTTGTCCTAAATATTTAATTTCATTAGATTCCGAAATGGGTATTTTGTTGAAGAATATTTGGGGACAAAGACCATGATTATGTGTGAAGACTACATGCCCTGTCAGCAATATCGTCTAGGTGGTTCTGAAGAATTTTAAATGCAAGAAAAGGATTTTCATCTAAACAAAGAATTGCTGTAACTTCAGCAAAAGTGGCCAGAATTGTAATTGGTTGTTCTGGTAGGTCGGACATATATATATTAAATAATGTAGGACCCAGGACAGATATAGATAAATCAATTTTAAATTTATAAATTGAAAATGAGGTACATCACATTATTATAAAAAAATAAAAAAAAAAAATTCTCGAAAAAGAATTCGAATTGAACGAAACAGGAAAAAACCTCAATGATTAAAGGGTCCTGACTATACACCAGAGAGAAAATGATGAAGTATAAATGCAAACGAGAAGAGCATTGAAAAGGCGTTGGGAAAAGGTTCCTAACATTACGTTACGGTTTTAATGGCCCCAATGTTAGAGGTGTTTGAAGTTTCGTTGGCTGCTTCGCTTCTGGCTATTATTTTCACAAAGCCTTCTTCAAATCATTTCATTCTCTTTTTTTGATGTTCGTATAAAATAAAAAAAAACTAAAAAAAAAACTAACATACAAAAGTTATTTTAGCATATAAATTATGCAAATATTAAGATAAGCACAATTTTTAGTTTCGCTAGATACTTAGTCTTTACATATATATATAAAAGTCTCTTGACCCAATGTTTGAAGGTAAAATCATAAACTACTCAACCGATTTAATGAATGTTGGCTCATTGTATGTAGTTTTGTACAACTTAAAAGATAGGATAGTTTCTATCTCGATTATTACCCCCAAATTTTTCTCTTATTGAAATTTAAATGCTTATAATAATTCAATTGAGTGTGATTATTTGTAAGTTCTATAAATTTCCAACAGATGACGGTGTAAGTTGATTTATTGACACAACAGTACATTTTCTTTCGATATTTTGGGAGGGTGAGCATAACTTTATTTTTTCCGGCTTGGACTAGGAAAAGCCGTGATTTTCCCGTGATGAATTATGTGTCACTTTTTCACGTGTATGGAAAACATCGAATCCATTTTTTTTTTTTTTTTTACAAAAGTCAGGTTTACCAAAATCATGGTGCACCTCCTGATACGATATCTCATATCATCATGTTTTATATTCTGAATTTAATTAATATGTGTTATGAAAAATATTAATGTGGTAAATTTTTACTTTCACTTACCTATATATGAAATATATAGTAAGTGGAAGTATTGCGATCGTGAAAAATTTCGATTTCCGGTTTTCAACGGAAATTCGCGTTTTGGGGTCCCCTGAGTCTAAATAACCAAGTCCCGCGAAATGGTCTGTGTATCTGTGTGTGTGTGTGAACAGACTAGCTCAAAAACTATAAAACGTGCGTACCTGAAATTGGGTATTTAGTGTATATATATGACCGCGATGTGACAGCAAAAATTTCATCAAAATTGGTCAAAGGGAGGGGGTACTTTATTTAATAACTTTTTACGTTTCTAACGATTTTGATTAAACTTAGTATTTGATTTATTTATATGCCCGAGATATGACTGTAAAAATTTCATCAAAATTGATCAACCGCAGGGGGCACTTTACTTAATAAATTTTGTATAATTTTTACTTGCTTTTTTTATTTTCTCAAAAACGGCTTTAACGATTTTGATCAAACTGGGTATTTGATGTATGTATATGCCAAAGATGTGACAGCCAAAATTTCATCAAAATTGGTGAAACGGAGGGGGCACTTTATTTTATAAATTTTGTTTCCAATTTATAGCTTTCTTTAAAATATCTGAAAAACGGCTTTAATGATTTTGATCAAATTCGCCATGTTTAATAAAAATTAGGTGTTCTTTAATATCAAGTAAGCTTTATCGTTATTAAAATGTTCTGAGGGGACTTAAATGGGGAAGGGACCTTTTTTTTTCATGTAAAGTACCCTTGTTTTTGTTTATACGGAAAAATTAATTGTCACTCATTACGCCTAAAAATAAGAAATGGCTAAACATGAAATGTGAAAAAAATCAAGTAAACATATACCGGAAAAACAAAGAAAAACATTCCGTCAACTCATAAAATACGTTGAGCACACGCATGCGGCGGAGTACGCCTTTAATGACAGACCATTGTTCATAATTAAAGCCGTTCTGTTCATTTAATGGAAATTATTTGTTCCCATGGTAACTAAATGAAGTTTTCAACAACTACATAGAGAATTATAAAATCAGACGACTTGGAGTTTGGTTACATGGCCGAATTATCGTAAGTAAAATCTTTTATTTAATAATAAAAAAAAAAAAATAGTGTTTTTCATAGAGCAAATAAAAACAAAATTAAGAGATGGATGTGGAAAAATGTGCCTTTGAGAAGTGGCAATCAACAAAACACATCAATTTCTAATTTAAGTAAGTTCGTAAGTGAAAGTTGTGTGTTGCGCGCACGCACCAGATTTTTGCTTATTGTGATTTTACATCCAATTATATTCTTTATTAGTTCATTTTACATATGTCATTCATTAACACACTATGATCAAATATAAGATTTAATCAATAAAAACTTTAACCCATCAAATTCTATACCAAACAATTTTAAATTTGGGGTAAAGTTCTATTTTAAATCCCCTAGATTTTTAGGTAAGCTAATTCGTTTTTATCTTTATCATTGAATTTTGATTTGACTCTAAAAAATAATAAGATATAATTAATTATGGCATTAGAGTTACTGAGTCGCATCAACGCGTGGCCGGGTCTGATCGTTTACGATGAAAACGTAGAAACATATAAAACTATTATGCTCATAACTTTTTGTTTGTCTGCTATTATTTGAAAACAGTCATGTATTGATTCAGGGATCATGAGACCCCCTTCGGCACACCCATCCTCAATGGAGTTGTGTATTCCTTGGTTGAGAGAGATCTCAGTCAGATGATGCACAACTTTGAAACCCAGAAACGGTATCTCTTAAAAAAATATTATACCTAACCTCCTACTTAGGTTGTAAAGGTTTATTTACACAGCGTTGAACCACGATCACGAACAGGCTGTTTCGGTCTCTGCTGTGCTAATATAAATAATATACGAACTTAAACAGGTACGTTGACTGGACGGCCGCTTGTATGTTAGGTGATAGCACTTTGTGTGATTTTTGAGTTAACCCGCCGTTGGTCGCGTTGTGAGCATTTTGCTCACACTTGCCGAAAATCTTGTGTATTTCGCTTATTTCTTTTTATTTAATTCTAACATTTTTTCTATTTGTCATCTATACATTAACTCACTTTAGGAAGTTGTTTTTGAAAAAAACAATTGCCGCGCTAAGCCCCTATAAAACGTTTTGTTCGAAAAAACGGGAGCGTGAGCAAAATGCTCACAGCGCGACCATCCGTGACACAGAACTGAGCCACCGTGCGGGCCGCTCCGAGACCTGCACGAACTTGCCCATCTCCGCTGTAATGGGCCAAAATCTGGTCAGTACACGTTTGTATTTCTTTGATAAAATATTGTAACTGTTCTGTTTGTTAGTTTAGTCCGGAAAATGAGTGGAACAAGACGTGCTGCGAAGATATTACGGCTTTTGCAGGATCGTCCGGAAGAAAAAAATGACTAAGTATTTTCGTCTCTTCTCTTCGATTTTTTAGTAAAAGCTTAGATTAGTTTATATATTTTTGAGTAAAACGGGGTATTTCGTTTTTAGATTGTTATTCGTTATTGTTTTCATTAGATTCTTCCTATTCCAATGGTACCAACCTTATGCGATTTTTTATATTTTTATAATTTTTTTTTCTACTAATAATTTCCTATTTTTCTTTTTATAATTTTGGTTAATGTATGCTACTGCACTTTTCTTACAATAACTACTTATTTTTTAAACTAAAAATCGTTAAATAAAGCATTTATTCTTGTTTACTCTCTTCTATTCATTCCCCTCCTATAAAACAAGTATAATGAATGCATTAAACTGATGAAAACACCTTAAAAAGATTAATAATTTAATAATGAAGAGATTCTAAATTAAAAGAAACAAAAATATTGCGAAGAATGCTGCTGAAAAATAATAGAATCTCCAAAAACTGAAGTGTGAGCAATTTGCTCACGCGCGACCAACGGTGTCCCACGGAGGGGCGCGACCAGCGCCGGGTTAATCAAGATAAGCTTCTTGATCTTTAAGCTTGTTTCTGACGCTGATAATATCTATAATAAGATGCAGCCGCTGGGACCGAAGCCAGCCATCTTTGTTCGCCCAACTTCACGGTTTGATGTAAATAGTAAGGTGCCTTACCCTGTGCGAACCTCGCCTGTTCGGAACAGACTTCGGCAAATCTAAATAAGAGTCGAACAGGTACTATATAGGTTCGCCTGTGTGTTCGTCTATAGCTTTAGTGCTGCTTTTGAGTTAGTTAAGATAAGCTTCTGGACCTTCTTTAAGATATATTCTGACCGGCAAAGTTTGTGGGAATATGTGTTCGTCACCTGGTTCGACGCGGTTTGATAGGCACAGTAGTTTACAAAAAACATCCAAAAAAAACCTAATTTATAGACCACCATAACATAGGGATCACCTGTGGTGTAGTGGTTAGCTAGCATGGCGACCTGCAATACTAAAGGTCGCTGGTTCGCGTCCCGAGGTATGAATTTCTAATGGGAGTAATAAATCATTGGCTATGTCGTCCTTCGGATAGGACGTAAAATGGAGGTCCCAAGCCTGTACGATATCAGGTACTCGTAAAAGATCCCTATCCTAATTATACCTGGATAGGCAAAATTTAGGACTCCCACTGAAGCATCGTCCGATTAGCCTTAGTAGCATTAAAGTACGTTAAACAAACAAACAACCCATTTTATAAAAAAAAAAATCTGGTGCGTGCGCGCAACACACAACTTTCACTTACCAACTTACTTAGATTAGAAATGAATGCGTTTTGTTAATTGCAACATCTCAAAATAAACAGAACGGCTTTAATTATGAACAATGGTCTGTCATTAAAGGCGTACTCCGCATGCGTGGGCTCAACGAGTTTTATAAGTTGACTGAATATTTTTATTTTGTTTTCCACTAGATGTTTACTTGATTTGTTTCATATTTCATATTTAGCCATTTCTTATTTTTAGGCGTAACGAGATATCGTTGATTTCTCCATATAAACAAAAACAAAGGTACTTTATAATAAAACAAATAAAGCCCCTTCCCTATTTAAGCCCCCTCAGAACTTTTTAATAATGATAAAGCTTACCTGATATTAAAGAACACCTAATTTTTTTTAAACATGACGAATTTGATCAAAATCATTAAAGCCTTTTCTGAGAAAATAAAAAAAAAAAAACACGCGAAAATGATACAAAATTTATTAAGTAAAGTCCCCCCTCCGGTTGATCAATTTTGATGAAATGTTGGCTATCACATCTTTGGCAAATACATACATCAAATACCCAGTTTGATCAAAATCGTTAAAACCGTTTTTGAGTAAATAAAAAAAAATACGTAAAAATGGTACAAAATTTATTAAGTAAAGTCTCCCCTCCGGTTGATCAATTTTGAAGAATTTTTTACAGTCATACCTCGGGCATATAAATAGATCAAATACTCAGTTTAACCAAAATCGTTAGAGCCGTTTTGGAGAAAAACGAAAAAAACTTAAAAAGTTATTAAATAAAGTACCCCCTCCCTTTGAGCAATATAGATGAAATTTCCGCTGTCACATCGCGGACACATACATACACTAAATACCTAATTTCAGGTTCGCACGGTGTATAGTTTTTGAGCTAGTCTGTTCACACACACACACACAGACCATTTCGCGGGACTTGGTTATTTCGACTCAGGGAGTCCCAAAACGTGTATTTCCGTTGAAAACCGGAAGTCGAAATTTTTCACGATTGCAATACTTCCACTTACTATATATTTCATACATAGGTAAGTGAAAGTAAAAAGTAAGGTGCCTTACCCTGTGCGAACCTCGCCTGTTCAGAACAGAACTTCGGCAAATCTAAATAAGAGTCGAACAGGTACTATATCGATTCGCCTCTGTGTTGGTCAATAGCTTTAGTGCTGCTTTTGAGTTAGTTAAGATAAGCTTCTGGACCTTCTTTAAGAATTATTCTGACCGGCAAAGTTTGTGGGAATATGTGTTCGTCACCTGGTTCGACCCGGTTTGATACATGCTTTTATTAGTCACAGTAGTTTACAAAAAACACCCAAAAAAACCTATTTTATAGGCCACCATAACATAGGGGTCACCTGTGGTGTAGTGGTTAGCTAGCATGGCGACCTGCAATACTAAAGGTATATATAGCGTCCTTCGGATAGGACGTAAAATGGAGGTCCCGAGCCTGTACGATATCAGGTACTCGTAAAAGATCCCTATCCTAATTATACCTGGATAGGCAAAATTTAGGACTCCCACTGAAGCATCGTCCGATTAGCCTTAGTAGCAAAAAGGTACGTTAAACAAACAAACAACCCATTTTATAAAAGAAAAAATCTGGTGCGTGCGCGCAACACACAACTTTCACTTACCAACTTACTTAGATTAGAAATGAATGCGTTTTGTTAATTGCAACATCTCAAAATAAACAGAACGGCTTTAATTATGAACAATGGTCTGTCATTAAAGGCGTACTCCGCATGCGTGGGCTCAACGAGTTTTATAAGTTGACTGAATATTTTTATTTTGTTTTCCACTAGATGTTTACTTGATTTGTTTCATATTTCATATTTAGCCATTTCTTATTTTTAGGCGTAACGAGATATCGTTGATTTCTCCATATAAACAAAAACAAAGGTACTTTATAATAAAACAAATAAAGCCCCTTCCCTATTTAAGCCCCCTCAAAACTTTTTAATAATGATAAAGCTTACCTGATATTAAAGAACACCTAATTTTTTTTAAACATGACGAATTTGATCAAAATCATTAAAGCCTTTTCTGAGAAAATAAAAAAAAAAAAACACGCGAAAATGATACAAAATTTATTAAGTAAAGTCCCCCCTCCGGTTGATCAATTTTGATGAAATGTTGGCTATCACATCTTTGGCAAATACATACATCAAATACCCAGTTTGATCAAAATCGTTAAAACCGTTTTTGAGTAAATAAAAAAAAATACGTAAAAATGGTACAAAATTTATTAAGTAAAGTCTCCCCTCCGGTTGATCAATTTTGAAGAATTTTTTACAGTCATACCTCGGGCATATAAATAGATCAAATACTCAGTTTAACCAAAATCGTTAGAGCCGTTTTGGAGAAAAACGAAAAAAACTTAAAAAGTTATTAAATAAAGTACCCCCTCCCTTTGAGCAATATAGATGAAATTTCCGCTGTCACATCGCGGACACATACATACACTAAATACCTAATTTCAGGTTCGCACGGTGTATAGTTTTTGAGCTAGTCTGTTCACACACACACACACAGACCATTTCGCGGGACTTGGTTATTTCGACTCAGGGAGTCCCAAAACGTGTATTTCCGTTGAAAACCGGAAGTCGAAATTTTTCACGATTGCAATACTTCCACTTACTATATATTTCATACATAGGTAAGTGAAAGTAAAAAGTAAGGTGCCTTACCCTGTGCGAACCTCGCCTGTTCAGAACAGAACTTCGGCAAATCTAAATAAGAGTCGAACAGGTACTATATCGGTTCGCCTCTGTGTTGGTCAATAGCTTTAGTGCTGCTTTTGAGTTAGTTAAGATAAGCTTCTGGACCTTCTTTAAGAATTATTCTGACCGGCAAAGTTTGTGGGAATATGTGTTCGTCACCTGGTTCGACGCGGTTTGATACATGCTTTTATTAGTCACAGTAGTTTACAAAAAACACCCAAAAAAACCTATTTTATAGGCCACCATAACATAGGGGTCACCTGTGGTGTAGTGGTTAGCTAGCATGGCGACCTGCAAAACTAAAGGTATATATAGCGTCCTTCGGATAGGACGTAAAATGGAGGTCCCGAGCCTGTACGATATCAGGTACTCGTAAAAGATCCCTATCCTAATTATACCTGGATAGGCAAAATTTAGGACTCCCACTGAAGCATCGTCCGATTAGCCTTAGTAGCAAAAAGGTACGTTAAACAAACAAACAACCCATTTTATAAAAGAAAAAATCTGGTGCGTGCGCGCAACACACAACTTTCACTTACCAACTTACTTAGATTAGAAATGAATGCGTTTTGTTAATTGCAACATCTCAAAATAAACAGAACGGCTTTAATTATGAACAATGGTCTGTCATTAAAGGCGTACTCCGCATGCGTGGGCTCAACGAGTTTTATAAGTTGACTGAATATTTTTATTTTGTTTTCCACTAGATGTTTACTTGATTTGTTTCATATTTCATATTTAGCCATTTCTTATTTTTAGGCGTAACGAGATATCGTTGATTTCTCCATATAAACAAAAACAAAGGTACTTTATAGTAAAACAAATAAAGCCCCTTCCCTATTTAAGCCCCCTCAGAACTTTTTAATAATGATAAAGCTTACCTGATATTAAAGAACACCTAATTTTTTTTAAACATGACGAATTTGATCAAAATCATTAAAGCCTTTTCTGAGAAAATAAAAAAAAAAAAACACGCGAAAATGATACAAAATTTATTAAGTAAAGTCCCCCCTCCGGTTGATCAATTTTGATGAAATGTTGGCTATCACATCTTTGGCAAATACATACATCAAATACCCAGTTTGATCAAAATCGTTAAAACCGTTTTTGAGTAAATAAAAAAAAATACGTAAAAATGGTACAAAATTTATTAAGTAAAGTCTCCCCTCCGGTTGATCAATTTTGAAGAATTTTTTACAGTCATACCTCGGGCATATAAATAGATCAAATACTCAGTTTAACCAAAATCGTTAGAGCCGTTTTGGAGAAAAACGAAAAAAACTTAAAAAGTTATTAAATAAAGTACCCCCTCCCTTTGAGCAATATAGATGAAATTTCCGCTGTCACATCGCGGACACATACATACACTAAATACCTAATTTCAGGTTCGCACGGTGTATAGTTTTTGAGCTAGTCTGTTCACACACACACACACAGACCATTTCGCGGGACTTGGTTATTTCGACTCAGGGAGTCCCAAAACGTGTATTTCCGTTGAAAACCGGAAGTCGAAATTTTTCACGATTGCAATACTTCCACTTACTATATATTTCATACATAGGTAAGTGAAAGTAAAAAGTAAGGTGCCTTACCCTGTGCGAACCTCGCCTGTTCAGAACAGAACTTCGGCAAATCTAAATAAAAGTCGAACAGGTACTATATCGGTTCGCCTCTGTGTTGGTCAATAGCTTTAGTGCTGCTTTTGAGTTAGTTAAGATAAGCTTCTGGACCTTCTTTAAGAATTATTCTGACCGGCAAAGTTTGTGGGAATATGTGTTCGTCACCTGGTTCGACGCGGTTTGATACATGCTTTTATTAGTCACAGTAGTTTACAAAAAACACCCAAAAAAACCTATTTTATAGGCCACCATAACATAGGGGTCACCTGTGGTGTAGTGGTTAGCTAGCATGGCGACCTGCAATACTAAAGGTATATATAGCGTCCTTCGGATAGGACGTAAAATGGAGGTCCCGAGCCTGTACGATATCAGGTACTCGTAAAAAAAACACCTATCCTAATTATACCTGGATAGAGCAAAATTTAGGACTCCCACTGAAGCATCGTCCGATTAGCCTTAGTAGCATAAAGGTACGTTAAACAAACAAACAACCCATTTTATAAAAGAAAAAATCTGGTGCGTGCGCGCAACACACAACTTTCACTTACCAACTTACTTAGATTAGAAATGAATGCGTTTTGTTAATTGCAACATCTCAAAATAAACAGAACGGCTTTAATTATGAACAATGGTCTGTCATTAAAGGCGTACTCCGCATGCGTGGGCTCAACGAGTTTTATAAGTTGACTGAATATTTTTATTTTGTTTTCCACTAGATGTTTACTTGATTTGTTTCATATTTCATATTTAGCCATTTCTTATTTTTAGGCGTAACGAGATATCGTTGATTTCTCCATATAAACAAAAACAAAGGTACTTTATAGTAAAACAAATAAAGCCCCTTCCCTATTTAAGCCCCCTCAGAACTTTTTAATAATGATAAAGCTTACCTGATATTAAAGAACACCTAATTTTTTTTAAACATGGCGAATTTGATCAAAATCATTAAAGCCTTTTCTGAGAAAATAAAAAAAAAAAACACGCGAAAATGATACAAAATTTATTAAGTAAAGTCCCCCCTCCGGTTGATCAATTTTGATGAAATGTTGGCTATCACATCTTTGGCAAATACATACATCAAATACCCAGTTTGATCAAAATCGTTAAAACCGTTTTTGAGTAAATAAAAAAAAATACGTAAAAATGGTACAAAATTTATTAAGTAAAGTCTCCCCTCCGGTTGATCAATTTTGAAGAATTTTTTACAGTCATACCTCGGGCATATAAATAGATCAAATACTCAGTTTAACCAAAATCGTTAGAGCCGTTTTGGAGAAAAACGAAAAAAACTTAAAAAGTTATTAAATAAAGTACCCCCTCCCTTTGAGCAATATAGATGAAATTTCCGCTGTCACATCGCGGACACATACATACACTAAATACCTAATTTCAGGTTCGCACGGTGTATAGTTTTTGAGCTAGTCTGTTCACACACACACACACAGACCATTTCGCGGGACTTGGTTATTTCGACTCAGGGAGTCCCAAAACGTGTATTTCCGTTGAAAACCGGAAGTCGAAATTTTTCACGATTGCAATACTTCCACTTACTATATATTTCATACATAGGTAAGTGAAAGTAAAAAGTAAGGTGCCTTACCCTGTGCGAACCTCGCCTGTTCAGAACAGAACTTCGGCAAATCTAAATAAAAGTCGAACAGGTACTATATCGGTTCGCCTCTGTGTTGGTCAATAGCTTTAGTGCTGCTTTTGAGTTAGTTAAGATAAGCTTCTGGACCTTCTTTAAGAATTATTCTGACCGGCAAAGTTTGTGGGAATATGTGTTCGTCACCTGGTTCGACGCGGTTTGATACATGCTTTTATTAGTCACAGTAGTTTACAAAAAACACCCAAAAAAACCTATTTTATAGGCCACCATAACATAGGGGTCACCTGTGGTGTAGTGGTTAGCTAGCATGGCGACCTGCAAAACTAAAGGTATATATAGCGTCCTTCGGATAGGACGTAAAATGGAGGTCCCGAGCCTGTACGATATCAGGTACTCGTAAAAGATCCCTATCCTAATTATACCTGGATAGGCAAAATTTAGGACTCCCACTGAAGCATCGTCCGATTAGCCTTAGTAGCAAAAAGGTACGTTAAACAAACAAACAACCCATTTTATAAAAGAAAAAATCTGGTGCGTGCGCGCAACACACAACTTTCACTTACCAACTTACTTAGATTAGAAATGAATGCGTTTTGTTAATTGCAACATCTCAAAATAAACAGAACGGCTTTAATTATGAACAATGGTCTGTCATTAAAGGCGTACTCCGCATGCGTGGGCTCAACGAGTTTTATAAGTTGACTGAATATTTTTATTTTGTTTTCCACTAGATGTTTACTTGATTTGTTTCATATTTCATATTTAGCCATTTCTTATTTTTAGGCGTAACGAGATATCGTTGATTTCTCCATATAAACAAAAACAAAGGTACTTTATAGTAAAACAAATAAAGCCCCTTCCCTATTTAAGCCCCCTCAGAACTTTTTAATAATGATAAAGCTTACCTGATATTAAAGAACACCTAATTTTTTTTAAACATGACGAATTTGATCAAAATCATTAAAGCCTTTTCTGAGAAAAAAAAAAAAAAAAAAACACGCGAAAATGATACAAAATTTATTAAGTAAAGTCCCCCCTCCGGTTGATCAATTTTGATGAAATGTTGGCTATCACATCTTTGGCAAATACATACATCAAATACCCAGTTTGATCAAAATCGTTAAAACCGTTTTTGAGTAAATAAAAAAAAATACGTAAAAATGGTACAAAATTTATTAAGTAAAGTCTCCCCTCCGGTTGATCAATTTTGAAGAATTTTTTACAGTCATACCTCGGGCATATAAATAGATCAAATACTCAGTTTAACCAAAATCGTTAGAGCCGTTTTGGAGAAAAACGAAAAAAACTTAAAAAGTTATTAAATAAAGTACCCCCTCCCTTTGAGCAATATAGATGAAATTTCCGCTGTCACATCGCGGACACATACATACACTAAATACCTAATTTCAGGTTCGCACGGTGTATAGTTTTTGAGCTAGTCTGTTCACACACACACACACAGACCATTTCGCGGGACTTGGTTATTTCGACTCAGGGAGTCCCAAAACGTGTATTTCCGTTGAAAACCGGAAGTCGAAATTTTTCACGATTGCAATACTTCCACTTACTATATATTTCATACATAGGTAAGTGAAAGTAAAAAGTAAGGTGCCTTACCCTGTGCGAACCTCGCCTGTTCAGAACAGAACTTCGGCAAATCTAAATAAAAGTCGAACAGGTACTATATCGGTTCGCCTCTGTGTTGGTCAATAGCTTTAGTGCTGCTTTTGAGTTAGTTAAGATAAGCTTCTGGACCTTCTTTAAGAATTATTCTGACCGGCAAAGTTTGTGGGAATATGTGTTCGTCACCTGGTTCGACGCGGTTTGATACATGCTTTTATTAGTCACAGTAGTTTACAAAAAACACCCAAAAAAACCTATTTTATAGGCCACCATAACATAGGGGTCACCTGTGGTGTAGTGGTTAGCTAGCATGGCGACCTGCAAAACTAAAGGTATATATAGCGTCCTTCGGATAGGACGTAAAATGGAGGTCCCGAGCCTGTACGATATCAGGTACTCGTAAAAAAAACACCTATCCTAATTATACCTGGATAGAGCAAAATTTAGGACTCCCACTGAAGCATCGTCCGATTAGCCTTAGTAGCAAAAAGGTACGTTAAACAAACAAACAACCCATTTTATAAAAGAAAAAATCTGGTGCGTGCGCGCAACACACAACTTTCACTTACCAACTTACTTAGATTAGAAATGAATGCGTTTTGTTAATTGCAACATCTCAAAATAAACAGAACGGCTTTAATTATGAACAATGGTCTGTCATTAAAGGCGTACTCCGCATGCGTGGGCTCAACGAGTTTTATAAGTTGACTGAATATTTTTATTTTGTTTTCCACTAGATGTTTACTTGATTTGTTTCATATTTCATATTTAGCCATTTCTTATTTTTAGGCGTAACGAGATATCGTTGATTTCTCCATATAAACAAAAACAAAGGTACTTTATAGTAAAACAAATAAAGCCCCTTCCCTATTTAAGCCCCCTCAGAACTTTTTAATAATGATAAAGCTTACCTGATATTAAAGAACACCTAATTTTTTTTAAACATGACGAATTTGATCAAAATCATTAAAGCCTTTTCTGAGAAAAAAAAAAAAAAAAAACACGCGAAAATGATACAAAATTTATTAAGTAAAGTCCCCCCTCCGGTTGATCAATTTTGATGAAATGTTGGCTATCACATCTTTGGCAAATACATACATCAAATACCCAGTTTGATCAAAATCGTTAAAACCGTTTTTGAGTAAATAAAAAAAAATACGTAAAAATGGTACAAAATTTATTAAGTAAAGTCTCCCCTCCGGTTGATCAATTTTGAAGAATTTTTTACAGTCATACCTCGGGCATATAAATAGATCAAATACTCAGTTTAACCAAAATCGTTAGAGCCGTTTTGGAGAAAAACGAAAAAAACTTAAAAAGTTATTAAATAAAGTACCCCCTCCCTTTGAGCAATATAGATGAAATTTCCGCTGTCACATCGCGGACACATACATACACTAAATACCTAATTTCAGGTTCGCACGGTGTATAGTTTTTGAGCTAGTCTGTTCACACACACACACACACAGACCATTTCGCGGGACTTGGTTAATTGGACTCAGGGGTATTTCCGTTGAAAACCGGAAGTCGAAATTTTTCACGATCGCAATACTTCCACTTACTATATATTTCATATATAGGTAAGTGAAAGTAAAAAATATAGTGGAATTTCTACGTTTACCTAATTCTAGTCCTGATATTTAGCAAACTACACTTACATAGAAAGATATGAGAGGTGACCGCTGTAAGATGTTCACTAAACCTCGGCAAGCACTCTCGGAGATCTATTATGCAGACGTAGAGATAATGACCCGAAGGACTCAGTTGTGGCACAGGCCCTTAACAGTACATTAAGTGTGCCTCTAAATCACCCTCCCGTGCCTAAGGGCTTCTCTACATTAGCGCTATCGTCTGAGGGAATTCCTTATCTTGTTTGTATGGAGATAGGCTCGCCGTGTTTCGCTTGCTACCGTCGTACGGTTCCTATCTCGTTTCTGGCGACGAATATGCACGGTGAATATATAAATTGATTCATTTAGAGAAAATACGGGAGTTGAGTGAATCGAATTCCAAACAACTATTGCCTGCCAAAGCCATATTTATTTATTTGTTCGACCCTACCGTACCTCTAGGGTAATACGGGTTTTTGCAACAGTGATATGATATGCATGCCTGCGTAACATATCACTGCTGCAAGTACATCATTTTACAGTTTTCACTGAATTTTTTTTCTTCTTTTTAATTAATCTCTCCCTTCCTCTTCTTCGCCTCCTCTGTCCGCGGCCTCCCAGGAGCTTCCTCTCTTCTTCCCATGGCAAAGTGGGTTAGACCCACGGCTTCCTTCCATCCGCAAACAAAAGTTTTGAAGTGCTGGTAATTTTCCTTAGTCAAGAGCTGAGGGAGGTCGCTCTCAGACAGAGTGTAGAGCCCACTCTCCCTCAGCAGTTTGGCCCTTAGTGTCTCATAGGCGGTGCAAACGACGACAATGTGCTCGGCGGTTTCTGGTACTCCACAACTGGGGCATAGGGGGTCGATGTTTTTGCCGTGTTTGAAAAGTTTCGCTCTAAATCCCCCATGCCCCGTAAGAATTTGTGAGACCCAATAGTCCGGGAGGACCCAAGTCTTTTCTAGGCGCGATCCGACGGTGGGGAAATACTTCCTCAGTGTGGTCCAATTCGGTGTCATCACCCACCGCCGATTCCATTCTGTTATTGTGTCCTCCCGGAGGATCTTCTTCCATCTGGTGGTGTCTTCACATATCCGCTCGCGTAGGTTTGGTTGTAGATCCGCCAAGCCATCTCGTTTTATTTTGTAACGAAACATGTCTTCTCTTAGGAGGAGGTCGTGAGGAATAGCTCCTCCCAAGACTTGCACCGCCTCATGAGACACTGATTTATACGACCTAGTAACTCGTAGAAGGGCCATTCGTTGGATCGTCGCCAACCTACTCTTCTGTCTGTGCGAGAGTTTCTTGTTCCAGGCCGGGGACGCATATCTCAGTATCAACAAGAGATTTTCCAATACTTTACTCAATACAGGGAGGAGACATATAGTCCTGTAGGACTTGGCTAATTGCTTGTCCCTGTCCCCTCCCTTGTACAGGAGTTTGATGTCAGCAATTTTCCAGCGTTTGGGAAAGTATCCCCGATCCACGCAATCGTTGAACATCGCTAACAGCCTTTCTTCTGTTTAGGGGATACTGTTCCTCAGAATTGCGGCATCAATCCCATCTAAGCCTGGATACACCGCACATACAGAAAGGGTACGAGCTTTTTCAGCGATCCACGCGTTGATGTTGCTCAGTAGATATAATTCGTTAAACTAATTATATCCTATTCTTTTTAATATAGTAAAATAAAAATTCACTGATAAAGATAAAGAAGTTTCAGCTAAACTAAAAACCAACGGGTATTAAAATAGAACTTTACGCAAAAATTAAAAATCTGGTGCGTGCGCGCAACACACAACTTTCACTTACCAGCTTACTTAGATTAGAAATTAATGCGTTGTTGTGGTCCCCTTCATTAGACCAATTTTGATGAAATGTTGGCTATCACATCTTTGGCATATAAATACATCAAATACCCAGTTTGATAAAAATAGTTAAAGCCGTTTTTGAATAAAAAAAAACACAAGTGAAAAAGATACAAAATTTATTAAGAAAAGTCCCCCCTCCGGTTAATCAATTTTGATGAAATGTTGGCTATCACATCTTTGGCATATACATACATCAAATACCCAGTTTGATCAAAATCTTTAAAGCCGTTTTTGAGTAAATAAAAAAAACAAGTGAAAATGATACAAAATTTATTAAGTAAAGTCCCCCCTCCGGTTGGTCAATTTTGGTGAAATGTTGGCTATCACATCTTTGGCTTATGCATACATCAAATACCCAGTTTGATCAAAATCGTTGAAGCCTTTTTTGAGTAAATAAAAAAAACACGTGAAAATGTTACAAAATTTATTAAGTAAAGTCCCCCCTCCGGTTAATCAATTTTGATGAAATTTTTACAGTCATATCTCGGGCATATAAATAGATCAAATACTCAGTTTAATCAAGATCGTTAGAGCCGGTTTTAAGAAAATCGAAAAAAACATAAAAAGTTATTAAGTAAAGTACCCCCTCCCTTTAAGTAATTTTGATGAAATTTATGCTGTCACATCGCGGGCATATACTTAAACTAAATACCCAATTTCAGGATCGCACGGTTTATAGTTTTTGACCTAGTCTGTTCACACACAGACACACAGACACACAGACACACACACAGACCATTTCGCGGGACTTGGTCATTTCGACTCAGGGGACCCCAAAACGTGTATTTCCGTTGAAAACCGGAAGTCGAAATTTTTCACGATCGCAATACTTCCACTTACTATATATTTCATATATAGGTAAGTGAAAGTAAAAATTATTTGGTAAAGAATTTAGAAGGGTTAAAGTTATTATTTTTTACATCTCATATTTGATTACGGTAAGTATTAATGGTCCATTCATTTAGCACTTACTGGATTATTTCAGCAGAAGCAGCAGATTAAATATAAATAACACGCATATAAAAGGAGCTAATAAACAGTAGGGGAGAGCGGGGTTGGTTGGCATAGGGGGGAGGTTGGCCATCGGCTTATAATTTCTGTCACACCTGTTCTGAAGGTCCCATCATTGTACCATGTGACCCGCTCGACCTCGGGGGTCTTGTCCTGAGTTTTCAATCCGATGCTAACAGTGTAGAGAAGAATAAGCTTCATTGATTGATTTTACAACATGTAAGTAAATTTTTATATTCTCAGTAAATTTGGTTTAAAGGCATGGTAAAACATTTTACTTCGATTCAGTTCACATAGCCCCAAACTCCTTTGAAAAACCTAACCTTTCGATTAACCAATTACTTGTTTGATTATTCTCCCCTGTCCTGGCAGCCATCTTTCATATGATCTCTCCTGTGGGGTTTGTTGGCTCTCTTCAACTGGGGTTTGTTGGCGCAGTAGCAATTCACAAAAGCAAGGTAAACATAAACAAAGGTGAAACTACCAATTGTCTTTAGTTCCAGCAAGGAGGATGAGAGCAATTTTTCTTATGCAGAAAGTGACGACAGTCTAAACTTCTATCTTCTTCTATTGTCATTCTATTTTCCCTTAAAAGCTGTTAAAACCGATTCAAAATTATTTTACCATTATAATGTAGCTTTTAATAACAATAATATGTGTCAGGCATTACTTGAACGAGATGGCTAAACAACCCCACCTTCTAGGCCAACCTGCACCACCTTGGGGGTTAATTGGCATACTCTGGATTCACAAATTCTTCAATTTTCTATGACCTTAGTACTAAATATTTTGTTGTGAAAAAAATACTTGAAGTACTCTAATACTTGGAGTTTACAGTGGTATCAGCCCCATTGGGATTATATTAACAGGAACGACTCAACAATCAAAAAAGTGAAACCTGTTGCCAACCAACCCCGCTCTCCCCTATAATTGGAAGATAGATACTAGACAGTTAGCCAAAATGTACCAAATTAATCTTTTGCCATAGTAAACATTAATTAAATTCAGAATATAACACATGATGATAAGAGATTAGGTAGGTTCTACCTAAAACAGGTTATCAAAATGTCTTTTGCTTACACAAATAGATTCAATGATTTCCTCACGTGAAAAGGCGACACGTGTTTAACCCATGGACAATAATCCATGGGTAAAATACAGATTTTCCTAGTCCAAAGCAGAAGAGATAGATTTGGCTACTTGATGCTTACCCACCTTAGTATCAAAAGAAAATGAAGTTTTGTGTCAATAAATCAATTTACAATGCCATTTGTTGGAAATTTATAGAATTTACAAATAATCACACTCAATTGTTGTGTAATAAACACTTCTGTGGTGCTCCAATTAGCAGACAGTAAAACCGAGGCCCTATTAATTATTAGCCGGAAAAGAAGGGAGGAAATCGTACTGAGAGTTGGTATAAGAGATATCTTGGGATTATCATTGATGAAAGGCTGCGGTTCAAGGATCATATCCAGCTAGTATGCGATAAGGCAGCTACAGTTGCCACCGCGCTAGCTCGACTTATGCCCAACATAGGAGGACCCTAGAACAGTCGGAGACTACGGTTAATATCGACCGTAGTCACTTCCATCTTGCTCTATGCTGCCGCAGTATGGGAAAGTGCCTTGGATACGCTAGCCTACACGAGAACCATGGTCTCAATTTATCGTCGGAGTGCAATTAGAGTGATCAGTGCATTCCGAACAGTTTCCTACGAAGCAGCATGTGTAGTGGCCAGGATGCCACCAATAGAGCTGATCGCAGAAGAAAGAAAGCGCTCATATAAAAGAGCCAACCGCATTCCCAGGACAGAGGAAAGGAAGGAAACAATCGAGAGATGGCAACAGCTCTGGGACAGGACGCAGAACGGAAGATGGACACATTGGTTGATTCCTTGTATCCAGCCTTGGCTTGATAGTAAACACGGGGAAGTTGATTTTTATTTAACACAACTGCTCACAGGACATGGCTGCTTTCGGGCCTACCAATTGAGATTCAAGCTGGACATTACAGCGCAATGACCAGAGTGTCCAACAAGTGAAGAGAGTGTGGAACATGTATTCTTATGCTGTCCCCGATTTAATAAAGACAGGGAGGAATTCCGACAGGTCAGTAGATCGGAACCAACTGTCGGTAACATAGTCAGCTTAGCGCTACATTCTGAAGAGAACTGGCTCGCGGGCCAAAGCCAAACGCCTCAGGAAGGAAGAAAAGGAGAGGCGTCCCTACCCTAAAGAAGAGGTAGCCTTGAACAATGGGATAACACACAGCGACTCCCCCCTCCACGAAGTAATGCCTAACGGTGGTCCCGTGGAGGGTGGGAAACAGGTGTAGGGAGGTGGTTTAAGTGGGTAGAAATCCCACACACGGACAGGTGCGGGCCTATCCGCGGATATTTGAAGACGCGTCTTTTGAAGATTTCCACCTACACACGTAAAAAAACAAATAAAAAAACACACACACAGACCATTTTGCGGTACTTCTGGCGTTGTTGGACTCAGGGAAACCCAAAACGTGTATTTCCGTTGAAAACCGGAAGTCGACATTTTTCATGATCTCAATACTTCCACTTACTATATATTTCATATATAGGTAAGTGAAAAAATTGGAGCCAGCGATGGGTGACGACAATAAAAGGGGCTACCCTAAGGAAATACTACCCCACCGTTGATTCCAGGCTAAAAGCCACATGGGTTGTCCCTGGCTATTGGGTCTCACAGTTCCTCACGGGGCATGGGGGTTTCCGAGCCAAGCTCGTAGAACATGGTGGGGACATCGATCCCCTAAGCCCAACTTGTAGGGAACCGGAGACCGCTGAGCACGTTTTACTGACCTGTACTGCCTATGAGACACTAAGAGCCAACCTGCTGAAAGAGACAGGGCTCTACATTCTGAATGCTAACGATCTCCCTCAGCTGATGGTGAGAGAGAACTATCAAATTCTTTGTATACGGGTGGAAGGAAGCAGTTGGCCAGGATCACTTCACCTTGGGACGGAGAGCTGGAGCTGCTCCGGGAAGACCGCCGGACTGAGGAGAAGAATAGAATAACACACCAATAAATACAAGAACACATCAGTGAACAGAAGTACACACCAATGAACAGGATGACACATCAGTGATTAAACTGCTATTTTATGCCACGTTGCGGCAGTGAGTTGATTCTCAGAATCTTCTCACTGCTGCAAATCCGTATTGCCTTAAGAGGCAAGGTAGGAAGAATAAATAAATAAATAAAATAAATATAGGTTAGTGAAAGTAAAAAAAAATTAATCCAACCGTTATACGTACTTAATAGCAAAAACGTTTGATGTGAATGTTCTGGTATTTTTATATCATCTTGTTTACCCGAATTCCGATAATATTTATACTTTGAAGCCTACTGTTAGATAGCAAACTCTTGTAGCCTGTTGCAGAGAGAGATAATATCTTAGCCCGGATCCCAATCCCGAGGCCACTAATGATGTTGGGGGTATCACAAAGTAGCCGCAAAGCGCAAGTCCCCAGGAACGGGGCTAAGCCTTTCACAAGCCTACTTTCCAAAGCCTGCGGTCTCTCCCAGATTGTCCTCTCTGGACACGAGCATCCTGCTAAGAGGACCTCGGTCCATTCTTCTCATGTCGTGTCCTTTCTGTGCAATGCAAAATGGATCAGAATACAAGAGGGGCCATAATATCCTATTATAGCTTTCTTCAGTACAGTCGTGGTCATAGAAATTGCATCACCTATGATTGTTCTCTTTTCAATCCTAAATGAGTATACAAGTAAAGGATTTCATTTGTTTACCTACCAGCATTAGAGAGAGATGTAATCAGTGACTTATGGTTTAATTGGTTCCAGAGTGATTAATATTAAACACGTTACTTCCTATCATTATGTCCGATAGAAGGTGTTTCAAACAAATGTCCAAGGAGGAAAAAGTTAAAATACAGGCATTTTCCGATGCTTGACTTTCTTCGCGGGAGATAACAAAGAGAGTGAGGTGCAACCGGTCCACCGTGGTGAGAATAATAAAAATCTGGTGCGTGCGCGCAACACACAACTTTCACTTACCAACTAACTTAGATTAGAAATTGACGTGTTTTGCTAAATATCATTTCCTAAACTCATACATTTTTCTTCATTCATATCTTATTTTTGTTAATCGTTAAAGCCGTTTTTGAGTAAATAAAAAAAAACCGTGAAAATGATACAAAATTTATTAAGTAAAGTCCCCCCTCCCGTAGATCAATTTTGATGAAATTTTTACAGTCATATCTCGGGCATATAAATACATCAAATACCAATTTTAATAAAAATCGTTAAAACCGTTTTCGAGTAAATAAAAAAAAACACGTGAAAATGATACAAAATTTATTAAGTAAAGTCCCCCCTCCGGTTGATCAATTGTGATGAAATGTTGGTTATCACATCTTTGCCATATAAATATATCAAATACCAAGTTTGATCAAAATCGTTAAAACCGTTTTTGAGTAAATAAAAAAACCATGTGAAAAAGATACAAAATTTATTAAGTAAAGTCCCCCCTCCGGTTGATCAATTTTGATGAAATTTTTACAGTCATATTTCAGGCATATAAATAGATCAAATACTCAGTTTAATCAAAATCGTTAGAGCCGTTTTTGAGAAAATCGAAAAAAACTTAAAAAGTTATTAAATAAAGTACCCCCTCCCTTTGAGCAAATTTGATGAAATTTTTGCTGTCACATCGCGGGCTTATACTTACTCTAAATACCCAATTTCAGGTTCGCACGGTTTACAGTTTTTGAGCTAGTCTGTTCACACACACACACACACAGACACACAGACTCACAGACACACAGACACACACACACACAGAACATTTCGCGGGACTTGGTTATTTTGACTCAGGGGATCCCAAAAGGTGTATTTCCGTTGAAAACCGGAAGTCGAAAATTTTCACGATCGCAGTACTTCCACTTACTATATATTTCATATATAGCTAAGTGGATGTAAAAAAAAAAAAAAAAATCCTTCTCGGGGATCTACCGAGCGAAAGAAAGGGACTGGAAGGAAAAGGAAGACAGGTGAGCGTTTAGATCGCATGAATGATGAGATTATCATTAGAAAATGGCTTCAAAACTGCAAAGGAAATATCTAGAGATCTAGCAGATAGCAAGATAACAATCATAAAATGAAAAGGTAACAATCATAGGTGATACAATTTCTATGACTCCGACTGTATTTAATTTTTAAAGTAGGTGTAAATCAGTTGCGGATCCAGAAATTTTCCGAGGGGTACTTTTTTAGTTTTTAAATTTATTTGCCATGAAGGACCTAGTATAAAATATTAATAAATAGTTACGCAGTAGATTTATATTAAATGTTTAAACACAATCCATTTTTCATTTGGAGAGTTAAAAAAATTACTAAAGATTTGTACAAAAATAGTAATAATTGATTGGTGTCCTCACTTATCAGGGGAGGGGAGCGGAGGTGGGGGGGGGGGGCGCTTTTTTATTACATGCTTACACGGTGAAGTATTCTGATAAATAATTGGATTTTTTGAGAACATCGAAAAAAACGTAAAAATGGGAAGAAAGTTATGAAATAAAGTCCTCCTTCCGTTTGTTCAATTTTGATGAAATTTTCACCAACTTATCGCGGGCATATAGGTGCATCAAATACCCAATTTTATCAAAGTTAGAGTCGTTTTTGAGAAAATCGAAAAAAAAAAATAGAAAGAGTTTAAAATAAAGTACCCCCTCCGTTTGACCAATTTCGATGAACTCTTTGCTGTCACATCACGGTCATATGCAACTGATTTCATTTTCAGATTTCAGTTTTTGAGCTAGTCTGTTCTCACAAACACAGGCCATTTCGCTGGATTTGGTTATTTGGACTCAGGGGACCCCAAAACCGGAAGGCGAAATTTTTCGCGATCGCAATACTTTCCCTTACTATATATTTCATATATACGTAACTGAAAGTAAAAATTAAACCAAAATCGAAAACTAGGAATCAATTGAATCTGAATTTGATTGGTTGATTTTCCCTATTCAATTCATCGAGCATTAAAAAAATATTGAGCCTTAATTAAAATCAACCAATCAAATTTAGAATAAAAATAAAATGGGGAAGTACATACACAGTTTGTTAGTTATGAACGAATTTTAAATGTTGTTAGAGCATGTTATGTATGACATATGTTTTTGCAATAAGTAAGTAAGAAAAATTTTGTTCGAGCTCAAGCCCACCAGGAAGCGCTAGGGTGCGTTTCACTCAATGTTTATTAATATAATTAAAGTTCATATATTTTTTCAGCTGTTCTTTTTAAATTACTAAAAAATCAAGCGAAAATAATTAGTTTCACCTTTTCTTTCAAAATAAAATAATGATTTTACATATCTGCAATCAATAGAAAACCGACTGGATACCTTACAAAATTAATTTTCTCATAAGAAGGTTAATTGATTAACACATTACATTTAATCAGTATATGACATATACTTAAGTAAATTTAATGCTATATGAGTGAACATTTTTTAGTAGTACAGTGAGCGAATAAAACAGACATGATACAAAAAAGAAGGACCGAATTGACTGATTATAAATCGAATATAAAAAGTTCTCATTGTATGTAATTATGAAAAATGGTTTTATTACAATGTATGATTAGCATATCTTAAAGGAAGGTTGAACTGGAAGAAAGGTCTTAAAAAAAAAAGTTTCTATGAATCTTCGGTAGTTTCTAAACTTCTGGATCTAATAGGACCATCACAGTAGTGGCGCTTAAGTTGTACTCGAAATGTAGTTTTAAACCAATAGATTTTTCAACTATAATCTAATAACTTATTATCTGCAGACTGCTTGGAATGGGCTTATAGGATTCAGAATCACAGAAACCATCAAAAACGATGCATGACTCGACAAAGTTGCAGCAAAATTAATTGTTCATTCACCATTTTCGCTGATCTCGAACCTTAATATTGATACCATGTTAAAAGTTTCAAGAAAGTGCTAATTTTGTTCTTTATTTCCTTTAATTTTAAAGTTTTTCTGCTATTAAAACTACCACACAACTACCGGAGCGAAGCCGGTACCCTAGCTAGTTAGTTTAATATTTTTTCATGATAACATCGCAAATAAATTAAGAACCCGAAAGAGGTTTTAATGGGACCACCTTGGGAAAATTTCCTAGAAGATGCAAAAGGTGTCGTTCCAATTCAACCACTCCCTCGGTGTAATCGGTGAACATGCATTAAAAAAAAAAAAAATAAAAAAAAAAAAAAATAAATAAAAAAAAAAAAAAAAAGAAAGAAAAGCCACATATGCATCGAATTGACTAACCTATTGAGGTCGGTCAAAAATACTTCTAAAGGAATTTCTACCAACTTCTTTGACCTTTTTGACATGTTTTGATTTTTGATCCATTTTGGAATGAAAATATTATAGTCCACTCATTAAACGGTTGCTAAAACTTTGGAAGTTCCTCAGTGGGCCACGTTAATTAACGTGATTATTATTTTTTTTAAATAAAATTAATTAATTTTTGAGCAGTTAAGAAATCAAACAAATGGTACAAAGATCGTTTCCAAAAGTTCATACATTTGTTGGTAAAGTTTATGTTCTTCTCTTTGTTTTTCATAAATAAAGCGTTCATTTAAAACATGATAGACGCAGTTTCGTAATCCACAAGCATCATCTATATTATCCATGATATCCATGGCTGAATCTAGGGTGTTTTAGATTCTACTCTTTGTTTTTTGAAAATATATATTGGGTAAACCGGACAGTTATTGACACCTTGAAGACTATATTTCTGTGGTGAAATGAAAAACAAATCTTTTTATGAATGGATCAAATTGAAACTTCCTATAGCTCCTCTTTACATATCCTTATAAAGACTCGAGAGGTTTTTTTGTGTCAAAAGTTCAATAGTTTTACCATATGGCAATATTTATTGTAAAAATTGCCAAAACTAGTTATTGACACCCTGTGGATTTAATTGTGAAATCTTCCCTATAGATGACTTAGAGGACCCTTCAAACATTAGATTCATGTATATCTTGAAATAAAATTAGGACTTGTATACTTATTTCTTTAAGTTAAAGGTGGGGTGTCAATAACTGTACAGTGTCAAGAACTGTATAGTTTACCCTATTTATATAATATATATTTACTAGCACTTCCTGGTAGCCTGGAGCTCGAACAAAATTGTTCATTCATAAACTCGTATCACAATCTCAGAGAGGCTAATTAAATGGTGCGAGAGGCTTAAAATTCCAGTCCTTTTGTCTTCAATTTTACATCCTAATGAGAAAAACTGTAACCTTCTTCTCCGTTAGAGGTTATATGGCCATACGACGACATAACTTACTTAATCGTAAGTCGTTTTTGAGCCTTATCGGCACGCTCATTGTACCTACACTTTGCTTTATAATATATATTGATTATTATCTTAGAAGTGCTTTACATATGACCTATTATTCCTTTCTTGGTAATGATTTCCACTATTTTAGGTTTATCATTCGTATTAGTCCATTTCTGCTAATGCCTCTATTCGATGGTTGAATAATCAAAGCAGCCGTTAAAGAGAGAGATAGAGTGTGTGTGTGTGTGAGAGAGAGAGAGAGAGAGAGAGAGAGAGAGAGAGAGAGAGAGAGAGAGAGAGAGAGAGAGAGAGAGAGAGAGAGAGAGAGAGAGAGAAGGACACACGGAGCTCGGTTCCTGACTCTAACGGTTTCGATAAATCTGTGTTGGAGTCAGACAGGAGGCTCATTTATATAGCGTCCGATCTGCCCCTGACGCTACCTCCCTTTCCAATCTGTAGTCATCCATTTTGCTGATTCCATTTTAAAGCCATTTATTCCCAATTTTCTATACGTCCTTTACAGAATCTGTTCCGTGTAACATTCCATTTAAGAGAAGAAAAAAAAATGTACGAAGTTCAATCTATCATGCTTTGATAGGGCTGCTTTATAAGACTACTATCTGAAGCAAATTAATGACTTCAGATTTATTTCAACATGTTTCGAAAAAAAGATCAAATTTTTATCATATATGATCAAATATATTTAATATATGATCAAATATATTTAAAATGCATTTTAAGAGTAGTGATAAAAATGGGGTCTAATTGCGTCTCTAAGTAAATTTGATAGTTTGGTGTATTGTTGGGAAGCGAAAATATTTTTTTAATAAAGAATTTCAACACCCTTTTAATTTCCTCAAACTTATAGTAGCCCCTTAACTTTGTGGAGAGAGGGACAACACGGTTTGTAAAAATGTTATGCCAAATACTATTTATTGCTTGTTTGCATTTTTTACTTCTTTCTTTATTATTCGCGGAGAATGTAAGAGAGGGGGAAAGTACTAGCCCTAGATAAGTATAATTTTTTACTACCTCAACCCGCTGCTTATTAAAGAACCATTTCTCAGACTTCCGCAACCTACTACCCTTTTCTCTAAAAATCATAATTTTAGATTTTGACAAATTTACTGTCAAGTTCCATTTTGCAGTATAATTTTCTAATTGCCTTATCATTTCCTTTAGTTCATAGGCACTTTTAGCGATTAGCACAATGTCAACCGCGAATAGTAGTGCATTTATACGGATATTTCCGATTCTTATTCCTCCTTCCAAGTCATTATTTAAGTCATTTACATAAGCGGAAAATAAGGCCGGACTCAATAAGCAACCCTGTTTTACTCCCATAGTGTTAGCAAACGTACTCAATTTACTAAAGTACTCGGAAATACCTTCCCTCAACTTTATGTTTGTGTTCTCATATAGCGTCTTCAACTCGATTATCTAAGGCATAAAGAAAAAATAATGATCATTAATAAATCTACAATTATCGATTACAAGGTACAATCACTTCTTTTCTCTTCTTTACTACCTTCATAGGGTAAACCTTCAGTTATTGGCACCCCCACTTTAACTTAAAGAAATAAGTAAAGAAGTCCTAATTTTATTACAAGATATAAATCAGTCTAATGTTTGAAGGGTCCTCTAAGTCATCTATGAAGTAAGACTTAACAAAGTAAACATAGGGAAGATTTCACAATTAAATCCACTGGGTGCCAATAACTAGATTTGGCACTTTTAACAATAAATATTGCCATATTGTAAAACTATTGAACTATTGACCCAAAAAAAAAACCTCTTGAGTCTTTATAAGGATAGATAAAGAGAAGCTATAGAAAGTTTCTATTTGATCCTTTTATAAAAAAATTTTTTTTTTTTTAATTTAACCACAGAAATGTAAGTCTTGAAGGTGCCAATAACTGTCGGTTTACCCTATCGAATTGAAATAAAATTACAATTTCGAAAAGTTATGAATTAGGGTTTCTAACGTAAGTACACGTTCTGGATTCCCTAATGTCGCTAAATAGTCTATAGAGGAGCTAAGCCACAAAACCAGAAGTGGGGTGGGTCACCTTTGGTGTACAGGTGAGCATTGACAACTACTACACAGAGAGTGTCGCGGGTTCGTAATCCGCCAGGTGGTCCTGGGATTCGATAAATCCTTGGCTATCTAGGCATAGACTGGATGGCATAACAAAGGATTTATCATTCCCTTTCAGAAATCCTTGGCTCTGCTATTCTTCGAATGGAACGTAAAATTGACGTTCCGAGCCTGTGCGATGCCATCTACTCATCAAAGATCCCTATGCTAATTATAGCTAAACAGACAACATTTAGAACTCCCATTGTAGCATGGTCCGCTTAGCCATGGTAGCATTAAGTATCTTAAATAAAAAAAATTAATCATCAATTCCAGAAGTCGCAGTGTTTCGCTTAGTAGGAGCTAGGTGGACAAAATTATTTTTCGTTATTTTTTAATCTCTTTCGACCATTTAAGTAATTTAATTATAAAATTATTATATTTAATTATAAAATGTGTATATTTAATTATAAAGTTGAATATATTATGTATATTTCATAAATTAAATATTAAATTATAATAAATTATAAAATTATAATAAATTATAAAATTATAATAAATTATAAAATTATAATAAATTATAAAATTATTATATTAAATTATAAAATTGTTTTTCGTCATTTTTTCATTTATTGTGACCAATTAAGTGATTTCATTATAAAATAAAACATTTTTATTAATTAAAAATCGAATTTAAAACGGTTGCCAGGAGATTAAGAAGAAAAAAATAAAAACAAAAGCCTATCTATACAAAATTCTGTACTCATTATTTTTTTTCTAATCCTCTTTACGTGTATTTCCCTTTTTCCCTTCTTTTCTTTGTTTTTAGAGGATCCTTTTTTTTTTTTCCTTTTTTTTTTTTTTCATCTTGAATAAATATTTGATACTTTCAATGTTGTAGCATGATGGTCAGATATCTATTTTTTATATGTGCTTATCTGTACAGGGATTTAGCCCCAGAATAAAGTTATGTTTTGAAAGCTTACCTGTGCAAAGATAAATTTTATGGAATATCTTAGATTATGGCTGAGGATTCCGCCGAATGATAGAGCTGATACTGCTAAGAAATCCAGTGGGATAAAGGAAAATGCTTTTTCTTAAATACCTGTTAGAATAAGACTTTCTTAGACGGTAATGGCAAGAAGTCAATACCTGCCTGCATAGACTGCATCCTTGTACGAATGCGCTGTAGGCTTAGAGTCCATGTAATAGGCTAATGCTTCATTTCCACTTAATTACTTAGCATTCTCCAAAGGAATAAGTGATGTCTTACACAATTTTTCCTGGGATCATGGTTCCCTGAAATGTGGAAGTTGGCGTTGAGTCTAAAAACACTGCTTTGATTTTCCCGCAGCAACCCATTTATGCGAAATTTTGGAGGCATAGTTTGGCAACCTCATCCTCTGTCCACTGTATGATTTTTAAAATTATGTTTGGACGAAAGAAATTTTAAGAGAAAAGAGATTTTTCTCCCATAGAGTGGTTCAAAGATTATTAAAAAAATATCCGTTTTACAAAGAAAGTACTAAAAAAAAGAATGTTGTACTCGAGTGTGCAGCCTATAATACATATTATTATTAAGTTGAAAGGTGCCCCTCTTATATACAAAAAAATCAGGCCGGGTACAAGTCTTTAACATCATTTGGAAGTTTCAAAACGATGAAAAAATTCCTGCAATCATCTCAGAAACATTTTTTTATTGTTGTTTTATTAACAGATAAATTTACTGAATTAGAGAAAATTAGCACTCATTAGCAGCAAGTCATATTAATCCTTAACAATCAATCTATAAAAATTTAGGAACACTGTGATTTTTATGATTGAAGTGAGGCCTGAAATTCAACTGATTTATTCTATTACACCACAAATATTAGAATGCCACGTTTTGATGTATTGTTTACATTACTATAATACCAATTTTTAGAATTTCAATGACTTTTGTCCACCTAACTTGTACTAATCGAAACACTGTTAGTCGTATGAAACTGTAAATTAGGGTAGTTTCAGTAGGTATGTACCATCGATGGGGTCACCTGTGGTGTAATAATAATAATAATAATAATAATAATGATTTATTATTTATTAAAAAAAAAAATACAAAAAAAAACCCAAAGCATTTACGGCTTGGAACGTACCCGTCAGCCGGTGGTGTTGTGGTTATCATGGCAAGCTACTGTACTAAAGGTCGCGGGTTCGCGTCCCGAAGTGGCTCTAGGATTTTTTAATGGGATAAAAACCCTTGGCTATGCCGTCCCTCGGATAGGACGTAAAATGGTGATCCCGAGCCTGTACGATGTCAGGTTACTTTTTAAAGATCCCTATCCTAATAATATCTGAATAGGCAAAATTCGGGACTGCTACTGTAGCATCGTCCGATTAGCCTTAGTGGCATAAAGTGACGTCACAGAAACAAACAGAACCATCGATGTGACAATAACATTTTTGCCCAAATATATCAAAATGTAGTATCACCTTTTAGATTAACTTAATTAATACTTTTTCACTAGTTATCATAAATATAATCATTTGAATTATAAGCATTTAAAAAAAATCTATGAATCTTCAAGACGGATTTTCGAATTTCTTTTTATTTTTATTTTTAACTTTCTTCAACAAATTTCACTAACTGTTACCTACATCATGTATCCAATAATTAAAAAAAAAGTTTGATATCAAATATGAAAGGATTTGTTAATCTGATAAAATCAGTTCTAATAATTGAAGGAGCGGCTTATTCTTAACTTTTCTGATTGAGTTTATTAAGTTTCTAATTCACTTATCGCCTGCCTTTAACAGATTTATCCAACTATTCCTAACCCTTTTTCCTTACGCTCTCAAACAATTTTGCATTGGAAATTTCCAATTTAAACTTCGCCTTAGTTAAATTTACAGAATTAAGCTCGAGTAAGTAAAAGTCCAAAGAGGAATGAGTTAAAAGTTAGGTCCCTACGAGGCGGCGAGTTCTAGGTACAGACTAAGCAAGACAGATAACTCGGCTCAGAAAAGTAATCCAACTTCATAATTCAAAAAAAATTATTTTCCTTTATCTAGCTCACCACGCTCCACACTCCCTACATAAAAAATATTGTAGTAACTTTTTCTCATTTATATTGAGGTTTGTTTTATCAATAAACCTTATATTTTTTTCTTCTGAAGTTTTCATTAAAATATCATTTCGAAAAAGTTCTATGACACTTCTCAATTTTATGATAAGAATAATATATCCAATTCAAAAATATGATTTGAATAATATCATGTTTAAATTTCAGGTTTCCCAACCTTACTTTATCCTTCGATGAAGGTTACCCATTTTATAGATGCTGGATGTGCCTTGAACATGGTATTTCAGCTTCTTGATCACTGATCCACCCAAATTTTTCAACTTTCATTATCTATACTAATGTATTTAAATATATTGTAACACTTCTGTGGTTTAAACAAATTTTATTCAAATCACACAAATCATGAAAACAAAAATATTTAAACAAGTCACAAAAATGATCACTTATTAAAACAGAAATAACCATATGACTTGAGTTTTAGAACAAGACTGTGGATATAGTTGTGAAATCTCCCATATGGTTAGTTTGTTAAAGTCTTACTTCATAGATGACCCTTCAAAGGATTAATCAAATCCCAGGACCACCTGGCGGATTACGAACCCGCGACACTCTGTGTAGTAGTTGTCAATGCTAACCTTTACACCAAAGATGACCCCAATTTTTGTTTTGTGGCTTAGCTATTCGTCTACATACTATTTAGCGGCATTGGGGATCCCTGAACGTGTACTAACGTTAGAAGCCTTTTCGAAAACTTTTCGAAATTGTAATTTTATTTCAATTTGATAGGGTAAACCCTACAATTATTGACACTCTTAAGACTAAATTGCTCTGGTGAAATTAAAAAAAATACTTTTTATGAAAGGATCGAAATGAAACTTCCTATAGCTCCTCTTTATCTATCTTTATAAAGACTCAAGATTATTTTTTTGGGTTAAAAGTTCAATATTTATTTTTAATAGTGCAAAAACTAGTCATTGGCACCCTGTGGATTTATTTGTTTTTTTTTTTAGGTTCCTCCACTTCCTCGCCTAGTAGGCTATACGGGGTTACCGGGGCCAGGGGAGAGAGTGGGAGATTGATCCCGAGGTCAATTAAATTTTCCGGGTTTTGAACTTGCTATCTTCATGTTTGCAAACAGTCGTTGCCATGGGCAACGCGTATTTTCTGAAGGGTTTGCCCACTACGCCATCCCGCCACCCCCAAAAACTAGTTATTGGCACCCTGTGGATTTAGTTGTGAAATCATCCCTATGGTTAGTTTGTCAAAGTCTTACTTCATAGATGACTTAGAGGACCCTTCAAACATTAGATTTATGTATATCTTGAAATAAAATTAGGACTTGTTTACCTATTTCTTTAACTTAAAGTTGGGGTGTCAATAACTTTACTGAGCGCCAATAACTGTATGTTTTACCCTATCTAACTCTTTTTTCATGAGTTTAGGAGTTGCATCACAATTGTAGCATTTTTGTGTAGAATTAGTGTCACTTGAAGTGTTATACACACTGCCATTGATCTTCATTTGGTTTGCTATTTCCCAAGTACCAAGGTCGACTCGCACTTCAATTGGGATAAGATTCTCAATCGCTTAGACCATATTGTCGTGCTGAGATTCAATTATTATTGACGATTCCTTAGCGAAAATAACATTTAGTAGCCGACAAAATAACGTAAAAGACGGGAGTTTCATTTCCTCTCAAAACTTTGTTATTTGTATCAATCAGACGTTATGGTAGTGGTTGAGAATAATGATCTCTAATTTTGATTACGGACTAACCGTACGAATTGTCTTATATTCTCCATAAATTCATCCGAACAATCAGATAAATTATTTTCTTGCACTCGTCTATCGGATAAACCATCATTTCCGGTGTTTGGTCCAGTACTGCGCTTGACTTCGCAGCAAAGAATTGGTTTTGAAATCTAAAACCACAATATCACCGTAAGGAGCAGCCAGAAGCAGATAAAATATGTATCAAAATAAATAAGAAGATATGTACTATTTATGATCAAAATATGGAAAAACAGTTAAGTTTTTAGAAAATCATTTCCAAAGGTTAAAAAATGATGAAAAGTTCCTATATAATATTAAACAGTAGATCTTACCATTTTCGCACTTTTGGCCAAGATAGTAATTTTTTTTTTAATTGAATAGAAATGTTTATGATTAGACATCTTTTGCTATTTACGTTTACCCTTTGAATCAGCACGAGCCGAGCTAACACGCAGACAAACAGTACGGGTCATTAAGGACAGAAGTTGGTGTTTACTAAAATCATGTTAATTGCCCCGCTGTGGCTACAACGGTTTCGCCCTTTACCTTGGTTTTAACCCTCGTTAAACCCTAATCCCGCAGGTTATGGCCTTTGGTTTTGGTGGTACTAAAACAAAAGGAGTGGGGGTGGGGGGAACAAAACATTGATCCACATGAATAAAACCAAAAGTACTTGTTAGCTGCTAGACTTAACTGCTCACCATGGCTCCGGATCACTGCCCAAGTTATTTGGAAATAGAACTCGCCGGAAACGACCATTAGTTGAAAAAAATAAGTTTTATACTCTTTCCCAATAAATAATAATATTATGTCGCTTCTCTTACATTACTTTCAAAATCCACCTCTAAATAAACATAATTAACAAAAATAGATATTAAAAATTGAAAAATAAAAGGATTGTATACATTTTCATATACAGAAAGTTCAAATCTATAGAAAGTGCTTAAGTTTTTTCTTTGTGAAGAAGAGACGGTAGTTTGATAACTCAAGTTATTTTTCCAGGAACTAAAATTATACAAACATTCATAAAAGAACAACAGAATCATAAAAATGTGACAGTTGAAATAAATTTCCTGAAACTTTAATTTACAAAAAAAAAAAATACCTACTCGGTCTGTATTTCTTTTAATTTTATAAACTCATAATTTGAATTTTATGATATTTTTACTAACCTTTGTCAATGTAGCATTCTATAATGATTTTCAAAACCATCGCTTTGATTGGTGTCCTAATTTCTAGCTTAAAAGGTGTTAGTATCAAATTTAAATTTTAATAACACTTTCAGTAATATATTATAAATGTTTTCGCAATTTCAAGTTGTTTATAACAAACTAACAATCTGAAATAAATCATCATTAATCTAGTTTCATAAAGCCTCTAACAATATTAAATTATTTATTGTGTAGAATAAAAATAAGTTTTCAATACCTACAATTACGAATACAATATGGCTCTATCGAATGCTAAGACTTTTCTGCAAGATTCCATATTTGAGAATTCGTGACTGGGCTAAAGTAAAGGTGATCATGGATTTTTAAAGTTTTAAATACATTATGTCCAAAGACCAAGATTTATACATTTTGTGCATTTTTGCACATTTGGTAGGATTAAGCAATAAAAAATAAAAATTTCCTTAAACTTAAAACATGTTATTTTGCTCCTTTTGTATTAAAAAATATAGGTAAGTGAAAGTAATAGGAAATAATAGTACCGTAAAACGAGGTGACTTTGTGATAAGCCTATTTTTCTACAGTTTTTGAATTTCCCTCCTTAAAAAGAATCAGGTTAGGCAATTCAGTGTACCTTTCCGGCAGTCAGTAATGTGCTGCAACCTACTGGCCACATATAACTTCTTTCATTCCATTTATCATGGTGCTTCATTTCAAATTTTCAAGTAAATGAAAACAATCAAGCATATATGAAATAAAGCACCATGGTAAATGGAATGAAAGAAGTTATATGTGGCCAGTAGGTTGCAGCACATTACTGACCAACTGACAAGTACACTGAATTGCCTAACCTTATTCTTTTTAAGGATGGAAATTCAAAAACTGTAGAAAAATAGGCTTGTCACAAAGTCACCACATTAGTCACAAAGTCACCTCGCTTTACGGTAACTATTTTTTTAGATATTTTTTCAATTAAAAAAATTCTCTACTAATGTCATACAGAAAAATAGTATTAAAAAAAAAAAAAAAAAAAGGTGGCTCGTTTGCTGTGATCTAAGTGTGAATTATTTTTACATTTCAATTTTAATGCTTGGATATAACCTATTATTTAAAAAAAAAAAATCTAAAATAAATAACATCAAGGTTTAATCTTGTCCTATTCACTTTTTCCCTACAGTTTATTTAATTTTTTTTATAATTTACCTTTCTTAAGTGAATTTACCGTAAAATAATGATCATGAGTAAATTATTAATAACTCGTTTAAATTCTTACGAATGAAAATGTTTTCAGACTAAAGAATGTAGATATAATGTAAAATACTACTAATATATTTATTATATTCATATGTTATTCAAATGTTAACTCATCAATATGATTTGTATTTATAATACAGAGAGAGAGCCACTCATTTTTTTTTTATTGAAGAAACTATTATATTTTAAATTTCTTTATTATTCTAACGAAAGGAAGTCTACTTCCTGTGAAATCCTGGCTTTTGTTGGTAAAAATTCAGATCAGGTCTCGAATGCAAAAGAGGGTTTTGTAGCATACATACGTAATGCCCGCGTTTTATTTTTTAGCCCAACAAAAATATGACTTCACGTACGCTTATAAATAAATGGAGTTCACTACCATAGAAGAAGATTTGTCACATTTTTTCTGACATTTATAAAATAATGGGTGTTAATAAATTAATGAAAACTAATATTTTACGGCGTTACTAGGAAAATAAAGCATTATATAATAAATGTGCTCACTGCAGTATATCATGTGTCTCTCTTTTAAATTAAAGTTAAATATATTTAATTTTTTTTTAACTAACGAAAAAATTATAAAAAATTTATTAAGTAAAGTGCTCACTCCGGTTGATTAATTTTGATGAAATTTTTACATTCATATCTCGGATATATTAATACATCAAATACTCAGTTTAATCAAAATCGTTAGAACCGTTTTTGGGGAAATCGAAAAAAACGTAAAAAGTTATTAAATAAAGTACCCCCTCCCTTTGAGCAATTTTGATGAAATTTTTGCTGTCACATCGCGGGCATATACATACACTAAATATCCAATTTCAGGTTTTCACGGTTTATAGTTTTTGAGCTTGTCTGTTCACACACACACTCAGACCATCGAAGTCGAAATTTTTCACAATCGCAATACTTTAGCTTACTATATATTTCATATATAGGTAAGTGAAAGTAAAAAATTGGCAATTTTTAAAAATAAAAAATTAATGAAATTGGTTTCGCGCTTTGATCACTATGGCTTTACACATAGCATAATGAAAAAAAAACTAAATTTTTAATTTTTTTCAAAGTTGGTGTATAATGATTTGCTATAGACGGATAGCTGTAGACATGATTTATTATTAAAGGTCTTTTGTTATTGGATATTGATGCTATCATCAATCACCCGTCGACCAATAAAAACCCATCTAATTTATGGAGTTAGGAATATAAAATTTCCCTCTGAATATAACACTAAACGGCGTGCTCTACACCGACAATGGAGTTAATACGCATTGTTCTATTGTCCCCCCCCCCCCTACTTCAATATTTCATGTTTTAATGCCTTAGCTAGAACTTCGTTATTGTATAAAATATTTTTAAACGTTTCCTGAAGTTCATTAGACATTACAGTACTAGTCAAAAGTTTAGACTCACTTGCATTTAATTCACAATCTTCAAGTTTAAAAAAATAATTGTAACGAAAGGGATAACAATTCAAAAATTATATAATTGTTTTGAATACAATCTATACAAATAAAGATAATATTCTGTTTGTTTGTTCTTTATAGAAATCCATACCGTTTGTCCTAAATTCTCCAAATTTCGCTTAGTGGTTCTTTCATACCAGGTGCGAACACCTGCCCATATTAAAATTCCATCACTTCAGCTAATCTCTGGGTATATTCTTTATTGTTATAAAAATCGTTATGATCTCGCTTTACATTAGATTTTTACGAAATCAACCGTTGGAGTCGAAAAAGATCTTATTTCTGTCCTAACGAAATTTTCTTAACCCACGTCTTTTCTCATTGCTTTCCAAGTTCCCTGGGTGAAACCAGGATATACAGCTAGTTATAAATGAATTAAAAATAATATTATAGTTTTTATGTTGTTCAATAAATAAAATTTTGTTATTTATTTATTTTACAAATTCTAAGGGTGAGTCTAAACTTTTGAATGGTACTGTATCTGTAAAAAATATTTCTTTTGTCAACTGATCGTTACGAATTAGATTAAATATAGAGGATATTTAACCAGAATGAGCTGTTGATAGAGGGAACTCCAAACCGTTAGAATTAAAAAAAAAATAATGGAAGACTTTATATTATGTTTATTTTAACAATAAACATCAAAAAAATCTGGTGCGTGCGCGCAACACACAACTTTCACTTACCAACTTACTTAGATAAGAAATTTACGTGTTCTGTTAAATATAATTTTCCAAAGTCACACATTTTTCTACATCCATATCTTATTTTTGTTAATCGTTAAAGCCGTTTTTGAGTAAATAAAAAAACCCGTGAAAATGATACAAAATTCATCATGTAAATTCCCCCCTCCGGTTAATCAATCTTAATGAAATTTTAACAGTCATATCTCGGGCATATACATACATCAAATACCAAGTTTGATCAAAATCGTTAAAGCCGATTTAGAGTAAATAAAAGAAACACGTGAAGATGTTAGAAAATTTATTAAGTAAAGTCCGCCCTCCGGTTAATCAATTTTGATGAAATTTTTACAGTCATATTTCGGGCATATAAATAGATGAAATACTCAGTTTAATCAAAATCGTTATAGCCGTTTTTGAGAAAATCGAAAAAAACCTAAAAAGTTATTAAGTAAAGTACCCCCTCCCTTTAAGTAATTTTGATGAAATTTATGCTGTTACATCGCGGGCATATACCTACACTAAATACCCAATTTTAGGATCGCACGGTTCATGGTTTTTAGCTAGTCTGTTCACACACACACACATACAGACTATTTCGCTGGACTTGGTCATTTCGACTCAGGGGACCCCAAAACGTGTATTTCTGTTGAAAACCGGAAGTCAATTTTTTCACGATCGCAATACTTCCTCTTACTATATATTTCATATATAGGTAAGTGAAAGTAAAAATGAAATCGTAGATTGTTTCTTTTTAATTTATACAACAATGAGTCGTGATAATATTGTAACGCTATAGTGGGTTTAAATAATTTTTATTTGCGAAATATATTAACAATATCAGACAAAAAATAAAAACTCAAATAATTAACAAGTTTGAAAAAAGTATCAACTTGTAACGACACAGTAACACAGAAGTAACCGTATCATCTTGTAACGACACAGTAACACAGAAGTAACCGTATCGTCTTGTAACGACACAGTAACACAGAAGTAACCATATCATTCCATCTTCAGAGCCAGACTTTCTCTCCATTCGATCGCTACTCAATCTGAATTAGAGCATTTCAGATGGTTCCCGAATAGCGTAGAAGGTTCTCGAACAGTCACGAAAATGTACTAGAACAGTTTGTTCCAATAAAAAGTCTGACACTCTTTTCAATCATATGCTTTTTTTGTTTTACGTTACAATGTTTTTTTCAATATAAGATTAATTTTATGAATGAGGTACTTTATATAATTTATTTTTTGAACAGAAAAGATTGGGCTCCGCCGGGATTTGAACCCGGGTCTTCGTGTGACATGCGCGGTATGCTAACCTCTGCTCCACAGAGCTCGCTTCCAAGCGGAGCCAATCCTTCTTCTTCCATCGATCTCGCAAATTGTATATACGAGGAATATATACGGGAACTGGACAATGTTTGTCTAATCAAAAAATAAATTATTTAAAATAATTTAAAAACAATGTGGTTACCCACAAAAATAGATTAAATCAATATAAAATAACTTTTATACTAATAATTTACATTTATCTTTTTATAACAATAGAATTCACAATTTTTATTTATTGCAGTGCTAATAGGTGCAAAAAGATTTTGTTTAACCTATCTTTTGCTAAAACAAATAGATTCGTTCTTTTCCCAACACGTGAAAAGGCGACACATAATTTTCCATGAGAAAAACAAGGATTTTCGTAGTCCAAGCCGGGAAAAAATAGATTTATGCTTACCCTCCCAAAGAAAGAAAATGAAGTGTTGTGTCAATAGATTAACTTACACCGCCATCTGTTGGAAATTTATAGAACCTGCAAATAATCACACTGTTTGTAGTATAATAAGAATTTAATTTGCAAAAAAAAAGAAATATCGAGGCCAATAATCGAGATAAAAACTATCCTATCTTTTAAGTTGGACAAACCTACACATAATGAGCCAAATTTCATCAAAATCGTTTGAGTAGTTTCTGATTTTACCTCCGACAAACATCGGGACACGAGATTTATATATATATAAAGTTATGTAACAAAAAAAACTTTTTGATAAGATTTATATCTATTTATAAGGTATACAGTAGGAAGGGGACCACTTTCCCTAGCCTCGTCCTTGCGTTCCCACGTGTTTCTATTAATTCATTTTTTCACTTCGACCCACACTTTTGGTTTTGCATCCAGATTTCGCCCACGTGGATTGTAATCACTGAATCACTCGTATCATTCTCAATAATTTTTTCCATGCTTAGTTTTAGTTTAATTTTTTATCATTTCCTATTTTTTTTATTGGAAAAACATAACTAAATAATGTTTTAAAAGTCATAAGATTTTATTTTGCTTTTTTAATACTCCGGTTATAAAATCCAGGAATGATTCACCTGCGTTTTTATTAAAATTTGAAAAGGTGCGGTCATTTCCGACTCTATGATACTCTTTAGGTTTCAATAACTCGAATCTGTTTTTCTTCTTTTTTACGAGAATACATCTCTTCCTGAAAGGGTTTCTTTATAGCCTTCATTCATCAAAGCATTTTTATAAATATACTAGCTGTGGGGCCCGGCTTCGCTCAGGGAGTTGTGGAATGGGTGGAATGAAAGGATAACTTTAAAATATAATAGTACAGAAAGATAGACAAAAATTAATCATTAATAAAACAAAATTTGAACCATCCTGAAACTACAGTTTAGCATTAGTGGTAAGTTTCGAAACCTCAGAGTCCGCCCATATATGGTTTAGGTATAAGAGACCCTACTAATGCGGTTCTCTCAAATAGAATTTAAAAGATTGCCAGGAGATTAAGAAGAAAAAACAAAAGCCTATCTATACAAAATTCTATATATATTTTTTTTTCTACTCCTCTTTAAACGTAATTTTAAGAAAAATTATTTTGGCAGCAAATATGTCCTGGTATGTACCATTTGGATTGTTTCTATGTTCTGATTCCATTGAGACCATTCTCATGACGATACAGCATCCTTATCAAGTTCAGTAACTTCTCCTTTTTCGAATTTGGTTGAAAATTTACGAACAGAACAGAACTATTAAACAGAAATATTATGTGATCACTTTATTATCGATATAAATTCCATTAGGTTATATCTTTTATTCATATCATCTATAGGTTATCTATTTTATTCAGTGTTAGTTTTTATTCGCTCACTACACTAATAAGCAATTTTCTTTTGTTGTAAATTTACTCTTATATTGTATATTGATTGAAGGCAATGTTTCGACCAATTCTTTCCTCTTCTGTAAAACTTAAGTCGCTTGGGAATCCTGTTGGTTTTCTTTATTTTTAATTTCAATTCATTGCAGAAATGTAATGGCCTTATTGAAAAATAAAAAGGAAAAAGTAGTTATTTATATATAATCTCGTGTAATTTAAAGAAAACAGCTGAAGCTAAAACCATAACAAACCGAACTAATGAACGATAACCTTATGAATTGAGCTTAGCTAGCGCTCCTGGCTTCTAAATGTCGAACTAAAATTTTCATTCATAAACTCGCCTGGGCTTATGAGAGGGGCTAATTACATGTAGCGAGAGGCTTAAACTTACAGCCCTTGTCCCTTCAACATTACACACTTAAAATGAAAACTGAAACCTTCTTCATCGTTAGGGACAATAAGGCAATATGACGACATAACAATCTTGATAGCACGTGTAGTCGTTTTTGAGCCTTTACGGCACGCACATTGTACACTTTGCTTTATAATATATATTGATTATTATTAACAGAATATATTATGGTTATGTATTATGGTTTTATTATATTCTTCCATTGTGCGTTCCTTAAATGACAATTTTCTTTAGTTGATTCCTTACAGGAGACACACGACATCCAAAGCTGAGTGCTAATAAAAACTCTAAATATTAGATAAATGACTTTAAGCAACCATAGATAAAGAATTCTTATGTATCAGAAGTTTTTGTCCCTTTTTATATATTGGTTAAATAAAGGTTGAAATAATATATATTATTTCTCAAGGACTTTTTTTTTTTTATGGTACGCCATAACTTCCTTAATAGTTAACCAAATTTCATGAATGAGGCATCTTTTTAAAGCTTTCCTTAACCGCTACACAGGAAAAATATACACAAATCACTCATTCCGCCTTCGATTGCGAGAAAATAAAAATGGTGCTAGAGGTTTCTAAATGGTGTCAATCTTTTCAGGTTTTCAAAGTCAACATTACATCTACACAAACTTCTTTTTTATAAAGTTTATTTTACTTTTAAATCGAGGTTTCGGTGAATATTACGTCATCTTCAGGATTTTTTTTATTGTTTTATTTTAGGCGTTAACCACTGGGGTCATCATCGCCCGTTATTTAAATTTCGGTTTATATCTTACTAGCTAGGGTGCCCGGCTTCGCTCCGGTAGTTGTGTGGCAGTTTTAATAACAGAAAAAGTTTAAAATTAAAGGAAATATAGAACAAAATTAGCACTTTCTTGAAAATTTTAACATTGTATCAATATTAAGATTCGAGATCTGCAGTGTCCGTCCAAATAAGGAACCCTATATACTTTATAGGGTGTTGAAAATGGTGGATGAACAATTCATTTTGCAACAACTTTGTCGAGTCATGCATCGTTTTTAATGGTTTCTGTGAATATGAATCCTATAAGCCCATTCCAAGCAGTCAGCAGATAATAAGTTATTAGATTATTATTTAAAAAAACTATATTTGGAGTACAACTTAAGTGCCGACTACTGTGATGGTCCCATTAGATCCAGAAGTTTAGAAAATACCGAAGATTCATAGAAACTTTTTTTGTAAGACCTTTCTTCCAGTTCAACCTCCCTTAATATATCCCCCCCCCCCCACGCTAATTTGGCCGAACTCTGCACTTCTCCAATCTTACTACTGTTACTAAGTGAAAACCAAAATATCATGAGGGCACAATTTTTTCATCATATTTCTTTTCATCCTGAACTATGAGCGGTGATAAAATCTTATTGAAAAAATTGTATTATTGGAGTCAATTCATCATTTTGTCAACTGGAATGCTCATCATACATAGTAATTAAACCATTTTTCATAACTACATACAATAAGAACACTTCAAACTTGTTATTTTCGGTTTATAATCAGTCTATTCAGCTCTTCTTTTTTGTTTTATGTCTGTTTTTATTCGCTCACTCATATTGCATTAAATTTACTTAAGTATATGTTAGATATTGATTTAAATGTAATGTGTTTATCAATTAATCTTCTTATGAGAAAATTAATTTTGTAAAGTATCCAGTCGGTTTTCCAATTAATTGCAGATATGTAAAATCATTAATTTATTTTAAAAGAAAAGGTAATTTAAAGGTAGTTAAAAGGTAGTTAAAAGAAACTAATTATTTTCGCTTGATTTTTAAGTAATTTAAAAAGAACAGCTGACAAAATATATAACCTTTACAAATATAACGGAATGAATGAACAATAAACATTGAGTGAAACACACCCTAGCGCTTCCTGGTGGTCTGCAGCTCGAACTAAATTTTTCATTCATAAACTCGTATGTCATTCTCGGGTAGGCTAATTACATGTTGCGAGAGGCTTAAAATTCCAGTCCTTATCTCTTCAATTTCACACCCTTAAGAGAAAAACGGAAACCTTCTTCTCCGTTAGGGGACATACAGTTACACGCTGACATTAATCTCTTAATCGTATGTGGAGTCGTTTCTGAGCCTTTTCGGCACGCACATTGTACACTTTGCTTTATAATATATATTGATTATATAATTCTGTTAATTTTAGAAAGTAGTACGGTTTGTCTCTTACGTTGTCTTGCAGTATACTGTATAAGTCGTTTGCTATGTCTAAGAGTGCTCTGTATTCTTAGTATGCCCTGCAATCCGTCAAAATATGCTTCACTGTCAGCGGACATCCACAAGCCTGACAGTCGGTATGGCGTGCCATTAGGTATCCATGTGTCCAAGCGCGTATGACCTATGAGAAGACGCGTCAAGATTACTTCCTCTCACAGGATTCTTTAACTTGCCTGTTTAACCTCTTCAACTTCATACAATTTTTTTCTCTATATTCTATCCTTTTTCGCCTCTTCTAATCCATACATCAGTAAATAGTCTTTTATTTATATAGAAAAACTGTTAATTTATCATTTTTTTAGGTATTTCAAATGAACTGTCTTATTTTTTCATTGTCAAAAAAGAAGCTTCAATGAAAAGAACTCAAAAAAGATGCTAAATCAAGCATGCGACTATCATTTTCAGTTGCGTGAAGATAATGTAGCTTTTCTTGTTATTTTGTCGTAAATTTTGTTGCTTTGAAGTTGTGTTAAGTGTTAAGGATAATTTGATTTTGGGTATTCCTTCCTCATATCCATCTGATTACCATATCTTCCGACCTTTATCGGAATGCTACTTAAAATAGTATTATCAGACTGCTTTTGCCTACTGGAAAAACAACCAGGAAAAATGCCCCTTCTCCAGCTTCCCCATGAACGGGAGAACCCCGGGGAACTCCTGGCCGACAATAGCCTCATCCTTCCTCTAGTTGACCGATAAAGGAGAGGGTCAACATAGCTGCTGATAGGGAGTGATACATCTCAGTCTACCTCCGCCGCCAGCCTGTCTACAGTACAGTTGCTTGCTTATGGCACAGCCTTCGATAAGGTTTTACCTAGCTGTCATTTACTGAATCGAAACAGCTTCTATATATCCAGGTACCTACTTTGTGATATTATTTTATGTTAATTTTTACTTTCACTTACCTATATATGAAATATGTAGTAAGTGGAAGTATTGCGATCGTGAAAATTTTCGACTTCCGGTTTTCAACGGAAATACACGTTTTGGGATCCCCTGAGTCAAAATAACCAAGTCCCGCGAAATGGTCTGTGTGTGTGTCTGTGTGTGTGTGTGTGTATGTGAACAGACTAGCTCAAAAACTATAAACCGTGCGAACCTGAAATTGGGTATTTAGAGTATGTATAAGCCCGCGATGTGACAGCAAAAATTTCATCAAATTTGCTCAAAGGGAGGGGGTACTTTATTTAATAACTTTTTAAGTTTTTTTCGATTTACTCTAAATCGGCTTTAACGATTTTGATTAAACTGAGTATTTGAACTATTTATATGCCTGAAATATGACTGTAAAAATTTCATCAAAATTGATCAACCGGATGGGGGACTTTACTTAATAAATTTTGTATCATTTTCACATGTTTTTTTTATTTACTCAAAAACTGTTTTAACGATTTTGATCAAACTGAGTATTTGATCTATTTATATGCCTGAAATATGACTGTAAAAATTTCATCAAAATTGATCAACCGGATGGGGGACTTTACTTAATAAATTTTGTATCATTTTTACATGTTTTTTTTATTTACTCAAAAACGGTTTTAACGATTTTGATCAAACTGAGTATTTGATCTATTTATATGCCTGAAATATGACTGTAAAAATTTCATCAAAATTGATCAACCGGATGGGGGACTTTACTTAATAAATTTTGTATCATTTTCACATGTTTTTTTTTATTTACTCAAAAACGTTTTTAACGATTTTGATCAAACTTGGTATTTGATGTATTTATATGCCAAATATGTGATAACCAACATTTCATCACAATTGATCAACCGGAGGGGGGACTTTACTTAATAAATTTTGTATCATTTTCACGTGTTTTTTTTTTTATTTACTTAAAAACGGTTTTAACGATTTTGATCAAACTTGGTATTTTATGTTTTTATATGCCCGAGATATGACTATAACAATTTCATTAAAATTGATCTACGGGAGGGGGGACTTTACTTAATAAATTTTGTATCATTTTCACGTTTTTTTTTTTTTTTTTATTTACTCAAAAACGGCTTTAACGATTAACAAAAATAAGATATGAATGTAGAAAAATGTGTGACTTTGGGAAATGATATTTAGCAAAACACGTCAATTTCTAATCTAAGTAAATTGGTAAGTGAAAGTTGTGTGTTGCGCGCACGCACCAGATTTTTTACTGAAAGAATATGATTTTGAGGTTACTGACCGTTCTCTGTACAATGTAAAATTTACGTTGACCCCTTTAAAACTATTGGGAGGAGGGGGGCGCTTTTTTCATTTCTCTTGCCGAGGAGGCTTTAGTCCTCAAATTTAAAAGAATGCAAAGAAAAACAAACAAGGGGAAACAAAAAAATATGTTCACAGGCATCACACGAGAGATGTGAAAGCTTTTTTAACCTCTCTTCCATTTAGAGAACATTCATGCTTGTAAGGTTATGGTGTTTGTTCAAACAACCGAACTTTTAATTATTTTATCAAGTTTGTTTGTACATCGAAGCAAAAATCGATTCTAAAGTGTTAGGAATACTAACGAAAAATTCCAGACAGATAATAACCTATAATAATAAAATATTTTATGTATTTTTACTTTCACACACCTATATATGAAATATATAATAAGAGATAGTATTGCGATCGAGAAAAATTTCGACTTCAGGTTTTCAAGGGAAATACTCATTTTGGGGTCCGCTGAGTTCAAATAATCAATTCCCGCGAAAAGGTCTCTGTGTGTATGTTTGAACAGACTTGCTCAAAAACTATAAATTGTCCAAACCTGAAATCGGATAGGTATTTGGTGTATGTACATGCCCGCGATATGACAGTAAAAATTTCATCAAAATTCTTCAAATAGAGGGGGTACTTTATTTTATAAATTTTGTATGATTTTTTTTTCGATTTTCTCAAATACGGCTCTAAGGATTTTGATCAAATTTAGTGTTTAATGTAGGTATATACCCGCGATATGACAGCCAACATTTTATCATAATTGATCAATACACTTTCTATCGATTCACCTTTACAATATATTTACAAAAAGCGACTCGCAGTAAAAAACAAGCAAGCAGTAAAAAAAACCTTGACTGTTGATGAAATTTGGTCCCTTACGAAAATAAATAAGTAATAATGAATCGAAATGTTCTGAAAACTTCCAAATTTTGCTATACAGATACTCTGTAACTTATGGAGATATACAAATAAAAGCATATAAATGTAGAAAAATGTGTGAAGTTGAGGAATACGGTTTAAATATCATAGAAAACGTAAATATCCACCAGATTTTTCTTTGTTGGATCAATAATAACGAGACCAGCTATGTAAGTAAGAAAAATCTATATTTTCATGGATCGTATATACCATAGTCATGGAGGAGGAATTGAAAAAAAAAAGAAAGAAAAATAAATGAAGCAAGAACGTCTCTTTTTGCTCTAGATTTTCTCACGGCCTGAAAACTTCATTTCATTCTCATAATTGCTCACGAATTATAAATGCCCCCACTTTTTTTTTGTTCGATGGTGAGGGGAAAAATTAAAAAAAAAAACGAAAAAAAACTCGTTATTGGAGGAATAAAACGTATCGATTCTCCATCAAATATTCATCCTTAACTGTTATGAATAGTATTTCTTTATACGAAATGAAAAGTTATGATTGTTTTGTTTTTTTAGTGATAAAATGTAATATAAACATTGGCTTGCTGTGTTTTGTTTGAAAAATAATTAAATGGGGAAAAAAAAACGCGGTATTTCTAAAAAAAAAAAAAATAAATAATAGAGCACAACCTTTATATTATAGCCTGGCACTATTTTTCTTATTTATATAAATATTGTTCTCAGAATTTAAAATAATGAAAATTATTCTATGATTCATAAATAGTGTTAAATTATTTCAACAGAAGTTATTCAACGAAGTTAGGCATAAAATGCGTAGCCCATCTAAGGAAATTACCTTTTGTTTAGCAATATGAAATTGATTGACTTCTCGCAAAGTAATTTAAAACTTCGATTAACCGATACCGGCGTTTCTGTCTTGAGCCACTTAACTTGATTTTAGATTAAGTTTTAATATTCAACCTTAGTATCAGAGAGATTTTAAATAATTTATTTTTTGAAGGGAGAAGATTTTAAATTATTTAAAAAGTGGTTACCCACAATAATGATTAAAATTAATACCAGAGAGATTATTTAAGAGAAGAACAGGTAAAAGCTACAATAGGATTATAGGAAACTCTTACTCTGGCCTATTTGAATATAAAACAAAATATTCTCAGTTATGATTTAGTCTCCATTTAAATACGAACTAACAAAATGTCGCAAAAAAGAAAACCTTTCGTTTTAACGATTTTACATAAATTAACCATTATAACCCGAGTAGAAAGAAACAGTGTGAAAGTGTTAAAACATTGTTTGCTGATTCGGCGAGAAACTGTTCGTTATATTTCGAAGAAGAAAAAAGACATTTCCGACTTCGTATCGTCTTTTTTCATTTCATCATATTTAATTTTTATTTTTTCACTGCATACTGCTATTTCAACTGTCGCAAATAATAAGTGACAATCAGCAAATGAGATGAAAACTGCTGTGAGTAGGCATTTTAAGGCATTAGGGAAGATAGTGCCCAGCAGCACATCATCTCGGTCTTGTTTCAGGAGAGGAGCTCTCTCATCCAACTCCTTTTCAGTCGCCTCATAAAAGGCATGTCAGTCGCGGCCATGTCATTAATAAGTCAGTTGTTTTGTCCGTGCAGGGAAGCCAGAATAGAGTGTTCTTATTTGTCCGTCGATAGTTGGTAGTTGTACGTCCCAGAGTTTTTAATTTTTAATGATTATTGAGTGTTTATGGTATTCATTTGAAATGAATAACAAATAACTAAATACCAGTTATTCATTATTCATTTCAAATGAATACCATATACACTCAATAATCATTAAAAATACTCCGTAATGATTATGAATAATGGTTATTCATTTTCATTTGTTTTATGATTACCAATTATTCATATTCATGAATCATTATTCTGATTACAATTTGCCCAACTCTGGTATGTCCGTATGTAGTAATTTGTTACTAATTTACAAAGGAGCGTTCTTTAATAGTCGTTAAATGTAGGTTTGAAAGGTTTGTAGTTTTTGTTAGTGTTTCTTTTTTTGCTGTACGTAAATATGTGTATATACTAAGTTTCTGTCTGATTTTCAATTTTGATGATTTTGAAAATAGTGAATATAGTATTTTCAGTCGCTTGTTTAATATCAGTCTTTTCATTTTTCCATGAGGGCCGCAATTATTAACAAAGTAAATTAATATTAAGTATTACAATTTTGTTTTTACAAATTATTGTATTATTTTAAACATACTAGAATGTTCTATCCTTGTACTGTTAAATAGGGACCGTCATTAATCTTGTTTGATCTCTTATCTATATTAATAAAGTTAAAATTCTGTTTCTTTAATTATTTATTTGTTTGTTCTTTATAGAAATCCATACCGTTTGTCCTAAATTCTCCAAATTTCGCTCAGTGGTTCTTTCATACCAGGTGCGAACACCTGTCCATAGTAAAATTGCATAAGTTCAGCCGATCTTCAGCTGATATTCTTTATTGTTATAAAAATCGTAATGATATCACTTTACATGCTTTTTTACTTAATCGACCCTTACAGAAGAAAAATGAAATCCCCCGGGTGAAACCGGGATATAGAGCTATAATCTATGTAAATAAAGATGAAATTGTGTTTGTTCTTCAAAGAAAACCATACCATTTGTCCTAAATTCTACAAATTTCGCTCAGTGGTTCTTTCATACCTGACCATATTATAATTGCATAACTTCAACCAATCTTCAGCTGATACCCTTTATTGTTTAAAGTTAAAAACAGAAGAGTTAAAAATCGTAATGATCTCTCTTTACATTTGTTTTTACGAAATCGACCGTTTGAGTCGATAAAAGTCTCACTTTATAGATTTAAAAAATGAAATTCTCCGGTTAGTTGAAGTATAAAATTCAAAGTTTATAAACATTTCCTCTTATTTACGTATATGTATAAAATTCTGTTCCAGAAGCAATATTTCCATACTTGACGTACTTGCTAGCTTAATACTGAAGGAACAATTTTTATAACTCGCCTATAAGAGGGTTAAAATATCGAGGATGGGAAGTGCCGGTATGTGAAGAGCCGATAGAAGAGTTATTAAATACCATCAAAAGTTTATTGCTTTCATAAACTTGAGGGCTCACGTATCTGTTCGGCTTCATAAAATCTATCGCAGCTGCTATCTATGAACATTTATTGCCACTGCCATGGCGGAATGATAGTAAAAAAAAAAAAGAAATATTACCGGGCATACTTGTTCAAAAAACATTGTAGCTTCACTACTTTTGAAAATAGAACTTCAACTTTCAAAAATCAACGCGTACAAACCACTCCTCAAGATCTATATAAGCATAGAAAATGGATTCATTACTTATAAATTATTTGCTAACAGATGCGAAAAAAACATGAAAGCAAAAAAAAAAACGAACATATCAATTTATTTCATCTTTATGTTTTCAATTTAGTATTCACAAAATGCATATAATTACTTAAAATTTTATGATCCACCAAGTATTAGATTTCCACAAATAAATTTAATCTTTTGTTTTGTAATATTTCAGGTTATTTAAAAATAGTTATTTTCATCACTAGTACCAAAAGTGTTTGTTTTTGGTGCGCGGTCGAGTTTTTGGAAATTAGACCAAGCACCGAAAACCCACTTTTGGTACGTGTAATGAACAATACTGCTCATACTTGAGTACATTAAAACCATTTCATCATTTCATTAATAACATACAGTATAATATAATAAGAAATTAAATTGGCAGTTTTATGAAAAAACAAAAATGTATCTGTTTACTAACCTAAAAGAAAAATACTTATATATCAACATTAATATTTATAGTAAGGGATTTAACTGGAAGTAGTTCGTTTAAAGCTTCTTTTGCTTCTTCTAAAAAATCTTCTGGTATTTGCATGGTTTTTTGCACTTCAAGCATTCTACATAGAAAGAAAAACAGTATTAATACAAGTTTCCTCTTTTAAACAGATGTTTATTAATATACTAGCTGTATATCCTGGTTTCACTTGGAGAATTTTATTTTTTATATCTATAAACTGAGAATTTATCGAGTCAAACGGTCGATTTTGTAAAAACCAATGTAAAGAGAGATCAAAACGATTATTATAACAATAAAGAATATACCGGGAAGATCGGCTGAAGTTATGCAATTTTAATATGAACAGGTGTTCGCGCCTGGTCTGGATGAACCACTGAGCGAAATTTGGAGAATTCAGGACAAACGTTATGGATTTCTAAAAAGAACAAAAAGAATTTCATCTTCATATACATAGATTATAGCTGTATATCCCGGTTTCACCCGGAGAATTTCATTTTTTAAATCTATAAACTGAGAATTTATCGAGTCAAACGGTCGATTTCGTAAAAAACATTGTAAAGTGAGATTATTATGATTTTTTTAAACATAAAGAATACCAGCTGATTATCGGCTGAAGTTATGCAATTTTAATATGGACAGGTGTTCGCACCTGGTATCAAAGAACCACTGAGGGAAATTTGGAGAATTTAGGAAAAACGGTATGGATTTCTAAAAAGAACAAATAAACAAACAAACAAACAGAATTTCATCTTTATTTATATAGATATTAGAAGTAGGTGAGGTTAGTGCACCGAAAAGATTTTTCAGGCTTATGACCGAAAATAATGTAGTACTTATGGACTTAAAGCGTGAATCGAAAATACTGTTTCTGATCAAAAACAGTGTTTTCGATCGGGTATGATGAAAAAAAAGTTATTGTCCTCCTGACATTATTAAATGTGTTAAAAAAAGTATTTTAAGTTTAATATGTAATCGTTTTATAAATGTAACTTAGCTTAGAAGTGTTTTATCAGAGGAGAATAAAGTATAATGGAGAGGTATTAGGCCAAATCTCTCGGAATCCAGCAGAAAAGGAGCTGGTGTCCAAATCTAGGAGCGGAAGGGACAAAGTGGGGGGGCTTAAGCATCCGGACTCAGATTCGTTCCCTCTTCTCGTCTGGCTTATCTTCCTCCTTCGAGTTCAGCTTCTCCTTTCATCATATTAATTGCTCCTTTCTCCTTTCTTACTTACTTCTGTTGTAAGTTAAACAGGCTTAAGAAGAATCCGATGTTTCTTGTATTTCTTGGATTATACTACTTTGTTAATGGTACATTAATTATTGTGTTCTTGCTTTAAACAATGATTTATTAAGTAACAAATTGAAATTCAACACTTTTACTTCGATTTGAAGCGATCTCAACGTTACCGTCACACCTTGGCAAATTGGATAGCCAACACGTTCTGCTGGATCAAAAGTGTCAATAATACAGTCAACTGTAAAAACTTAGCATCTATTAAGGCAAAATCCTGACTAAAAGTTCGGCCCTCTATCTAATATTAATAGTAAATAAATAATAATATTTATTTGCAAAAATTTTTAAAAATGCCTTTTGGCATATATTGTAAACTTGATCTTGATTTGTTAACCTCCACTAGGGGATTGATTTGAATACTTGATTGGAGAAACCTCCCAATGAAGGCACTCCTAGCATCACAGTTCTCAGTAACAGGTCCCTGCTCTTGAGGCGTTTCAGTCTCCTTGTTGGATTCTGTGGTGGTGTATCTTAATTATATCAGCAAAGAATGGTATCTGTAGGTCTTTGTATGCAATGATTTGTTTGTAATGAAGAAGGGGCAACGAGTTATATTTCGGAGAAATTTAGACTGAAAGATTTGGATGGTCTGTAGGTGTGATTTTTTGCATGAACTTGAGTGGCGTACGTACATATTGGTCTCAGTAACATATTATATTGTAAAATTTTGTTATTAATTGATAGTTTGTTATTATGGTTCAACATTCGTCTTAATAGTGAGAGTCGGTGATTTAATCTTTACTGTAATGTTTTGACATAACATTTCCAGGTAAGTCGTCTGTCCATGTTTAGTCCCAAGTATTTTGTTTCTGTTTGGTTTTGTCTCTATCTAATATAAAATAATTTTTATAACAACGCTTTCGTTTGAAGTAACGCTGGTTTAGTCATTTTCCCGAATTAAATAAGTAACTGTAATTCGGAAAATAAAAAAACATAAAATAAAAAACTGTTTGTTGTTATAAGGACTGGCGGTGATAGCAACCAGATTTCCCTGAGAAGTTCCTATGTATATCAACATAATTGTGTCCTTAAACGTGGGACGAAGAATACTTTTTTCCTATTTTCCTCCATTTTTTATCAAATCAAAAAATATCACAGAATGACGAACTACTTATTGTGATGATGAATTCAGGAAATTATAATTTCCTACTAGGAAAACCGCACCTTCCCCCCCTCCCTATTTTTGGTCTCATCCAATTTCCATCACCGATTGTTAGCTTCTACCCTTAGAGCCGTGAGCCACATCACTTCAAGGTAAATAAAATTAAAAAACATGTAACAACGAAACATTATCACATTATACTAATATGAACTGCTCAATAATTATTTACCCAAACCTCATTCCAAAATGTAACAATATTCCAACTTTAATTTTTTTCTTTTTCTTTTACTTCGGCTATACAGTTATGCAAACCTTGGGACCTTTCGTATCGTAGGATGTTGTAGAATGATTTTAGAAAAGATGAATTTTCTAAAGCCTAATCTTAAAATACTTAAACATTGGTTTAAGTTTATTTTATTTTAAAATTAATTTTATGTTTTGTTTTTTCTAGGTAAATGGTTTTGATATCTCCTCAGTTGTTCTGAAGACCTGAGAATAGTGAGTAAAAAAGAAACATTCATTATTGTTCAATTTTTTGTAATGTTTATTGTATATTTTGTTGGAATCTTAATAGATTTTCCTGTGGTGTCGTGGTTCGTATAACGGCTTTCTATGCCAAAGGTTGCATGTTTGCCCATCCTATAACGACCTAGGATTTTTTAAAGGGAGTGAAAAATCCTTTGTTTTGCCTTAGTTCGGAGTGGACTTAAATGGCGATCCCGAGCCTGTACGATGGACGGTACTCCATACCGGTACGGTACGGTTACTACTTGCATCCCGAAAAATCAAATTCATTATATACCCAACAAGCTCTGCTGACCTATCGGCTTTTATACACCAGTCAAATAATCGTTGTCTGGAGAAACTCGCCAAAACTAGGGCATTGAAAAATATCTTCCTGTACGTTTGGGAGTAAAACTTTGCTTGACCTGTCACTGTCTAAGAAATTATTGAAAATATTTAAATGAAGAATCATAAATTTGAATCTTGCCCATTTCAACTTTATACTTTCAGTTATTTTTCATTGATTAGACAATATATGTAAGGTTGCAAGTGTTTTAGTACAGTAATTACTAATATATACATATATATATACTAATATATATAATATACAGTATCAGTCAAAAGGTTAGACTCACTTCTATTTAATTCATAATCTTCAAGTTTAAAAAATTATTGAATTATTAAAAAACTCAAGAGATACAATAAAAATTTCAAAAATTATATGATAGTTTCGAATACAATCTATATAAATAAAGATAAAATTGTTTGTTTGTTCTCTATAGAAATCCATACCATTTAACCTAAAATCTCTAAATTTCTCTTAGTGGTTCTTTCATACCAGGTGCAAACACCTGTCCATATTAAAATTCCATAACTTCACCCTATCTCTGGGTGTATTCTTTATTGTTATAAAAATCGTTATGATCTCACTTTACGTTAGATTTTTACGAAATCAACCTTTGGAGTCGAAAAAAATCTCATTTCTGTCCTAACGAACTTTTCTTGACCCACGGCTTTTCTCATTGTTTTCCAAGTTCCCTGGGTGAAACCGGGATTTATAGCTAGTTATAAATAAATTTAAAATAAAATTATAGTTGTTATGTTGTTCAATAAATATTTATTTATTTATTTATAATTCCGGGCTTTTCGACCACTTGGGTCATTTTCGCCCTGTAATACAATATAGGTTTCAATTAGGTTGCAAATTACAATTTACAAATACAACAAAAAAAAAAAACACAATGCAAGCACAACACAATACAACACGAACAAAGGAAATATACAATATGGATACAAGAAATGTACAATACAGATACAATAAAAATTTAAAAAGCAAGTTAGATTTTATCAAATATATTGTTCTTTCTGAGGAACAGCATTAGGTTGCTTAGAGCTTTTTGTTCCATTTGGAGAGTTTCGTCGAGGTTTTCTTTTAAGAGATGCTCTCGGGAAGTCTGGTATGCATAGCATTCAGTTAGGATATGGCTCACTGTGAGTGGAACCCCGGAGGAAGTACATTGAGGAGGAGATTTCTTGCACATCAGGTGCTCGTGGGTAAGTCGTGTGTGCCCGATCCTCAGCCTGGTGAGTACGACTTCTTCTTTCCTGGTCATCTGGATACTTTGATTTTTACGGCAAACATATGGCTCTACGATTCGTAACTTGTTATCTCTCGTTTCTGACCATATTCTTTGCCATGCCAGCCATGATTTTTCTTTAATTAAAGAAACGACTTCATTATGTTGCGTGGTGATAATTGGTTGGCCTTTATTGATAGCTTCCTTAGCCAAAGTATCCGCCTTCTCATTACCTTTAATTCCGATATGACTCGGTTACCATAGAAGAAGAACCGTACAACCAGCCCTCTCCAGTGTTGTGAGTTTATTTAAAGTCTCTACAACTAACCAGTTTTTAGAAAAAGGGTCCTTTAGTGAAATAAGTGCGGATTGTGAGTTCAATAAATAAAATGTTGTTATTTATTTATTTTACAAAATCTAAGGGTGAGTCTAAACTTTTGACTGGTACTGTATATTTTTTTTTTTTTACAATCTTTTGTTTTCTATAATCAGTAGTACCCAACATATCCAAAAAAAAAAAAACATTTATTTTTCAGATGAATCGAATGAACATAGATTTATCAAAAAGTGAAAAAATAAAAATGTGTCGGAAAAAATAATTTAAGTTAAGGAAATCTCTTAATGCATAAGTAAAAACTTTTTTTTTTTTACTTTTCCAATAATTTGAATTTGTAGACATGTTGGATTTCACAAACGATTAAATTACACAGTGTGCATTCATCCCAAGTATTGGATGTGGATCTGTTTATATGGCTTATCATTTAAATTTAGTTTGAATATCCAATTAATCTAACTGAGACCGATTTGTGTATTGTCAACACCAGTTAAATCAGAAGCTTTGACATTGAAGTCCAATAATTTGAAAACTATATATCACTAAGAGGTTTCAATTAAATGGTTTTATAGCTTTTTCAATGATATCTTGTTTAAAAATCAGACTCAATGAATCCGTAGCTCTTCTAAATTTATAGTCAAGCATCTTCCTTTCGCAAACTCATGGATGCATCAGTTTTCTCACCCATACCTTCCAATTGTATTACCTGAAAACATTTTGTTTCTAATAATCTCTGCAGGTAATAATCAATGGAACCTTAATAAATCCAAACTTAACACGTTCCCGACTGTGTGTACCACCGGTGGCCCGCAGTAGACTGCCGCATTGGACACTTTAGCCAATCACAAAAAATTCCACGACGATATATAACGAGATAGGATTGTATTGCCTATTTTATTAATTTTGGAATGTCAATACTGCATAATGACCCTGAATAACTCCCATCCGATTGAGCGAAAATCATTAAGAAAGCCGCCAATGGGCCAGGAGGATGAATTACAGCCATGGCGTGAACGTGTTAAACATAAATATATAATTTATGAAGACAATGTACAGAAATATCAAAGTCAGTGTGATGGTTAAGGTGATATGAATATTAAATGAAATAAGATATTGTAAATTAATCAATATAAACATCTAAAATTTATTTTAGAAAATACATATTTGGTGTAGGTAATATTATCAAAAGTAAAGCTTTTATAAAAAAAAATTATTTTCAAGTAAATCTATGCTTTCTCTTTTTTATTATTATTATTATAGTATATAAACAAAAAGCTCATTAGATAATAATACTGACTCATGCCATTTTAATTGTATGTAATTGTGACTAATCAACTAGTTTATTTAAATTATCATATAATATCATAATGTAATAATTTACAATCATATAAATATTAATTTGTAATACCCAGAACGATAGTATTTATATATAATTTCGTCCTCACGATTAGAGGAAACGGAAAATCATGCTCATTAATGAAAAAGCAATTATTCGATTATCGTCATTTCGTGAGGATTTATTGATTATAGGCCGCTGAATCACAACCACTGTGTGACGCAGAATAAGACCAAATAAAAAAATATAACCTAATAAAAATTTGCAAATAAATAATAAAACAAAAAATCTGTAAGGAAATTAGTTATGCTCTACGTTCTAATTTTCGTTCATTTGTCTAATTTTAGGCATTTTTGTAAGTATTTTTGATATTAGTTCTTTTTTTTTTCTTCTTGATGTATTCAGAACATTCAGACATTTTGAAATAGGGTAAATATGATTCAATATCACTCTCAAAATTAATTTTCCAAAGTGGATCTTGCTCAAGGCATTTCTCTCGAGCTGAGAAAACACGAATTTACATCCTGCATATTTTAGCACGAGCAGTGTTTTCGGGAACTAAGGGTTCACCAAGTCCGTGGACCTTTCATCCAGTAATAATATTATTACTTCTTTAATATCAGGTAAGCTTTATCATTATTATAATGTTCTAAGGCTTCTTAAATGGGGAAAGGGCCTTTTTTTGTTTTCCTATAAAGTACCTTTGTATTTGTTTATATTGAGAAATTAACTGTCTTAAAATAAGAAATGGCTAAATATGAGATATGATTAAAACCAAGTAAACATAAAGAGGAGAAAAAAAAGAAAAATATTCCGTCAACTCATAAAACACGATGAGCCCACGCAGTACGCCACCAGTACGCCTGTGATGACAGACCATTGTTTATAATTAAAGATGTTCTGTTCGCTTAGTGGAAATTATTTGTTTAATGGTAATAAATGAAATTTTCAACAACTACATAGAGAATTATAAAATCAGACGACTTGGAGTATTATGCATGCATTGCCGAATTATCGAGAGTAAGATATTTTATTTAATAATAAACAAAATTAGTGTACTTTAGAGAGCAATTAAAAACAAAAATAAGACTTTGAGAAATGGCAATGAAAAAAAATCTGGTGCGTGCGCGCAACACACAACTTTCACTTACCAACTTACTTAGATTAGAAATTAATGCGTTTTGTTAATTGCCACTTCTCAAATGAACAGAACAGTTTAATTATAACGCATTGGTTTGTCATTAAAGGCGTACGGCGCATGCGTGAGCTCAAGGTGTTCTATGAGTTGACGGAATATTTTTCTTTTTTTCTCCTGTATATGTTTACTTGATTTTCTTCATATATCATATTTAGCCATTTCTTATTTTTTAGCGTGATGAGAGACAGTTAATTTCTCAATATAAACTAAAACAAAGGTACTTTATAGAAAAACAAAAAAAGACCCTTCCCCATTTAAGCCCCCTCAGAACATTTTAATAATGATAAAGCTTACCTGATATTAAATAACAACTAATTTTCATTAAACATAACGAATTTAATAAAAATCGTTAAAGCCGTTTTTGAGATAATCGATCAAAAAGGTAAAAATTGGACAAAATTTATTAAGTAAAGTCCCCCCTCCTGTTGATCAATTTTGATGAAATTTTTACAGTCATATCTCGGGCATATAAATACATTAAATACCAAGTTTGATCAAAATCGTTAAAACCGTTATTGAGTAAATAAAAAAAACACGTGAAAATGATACAAAATTTATTAAGTAAAGTCCCCCCTCCGGTTGATCAATTTTGATGAAATTTTTACACGCATATCTCCGGCATATCAATAGATCAAATACTCAGTTTAATCAAAATCGTTAGAGCCGTTTTTGAGAAAATCGAAAAAAACTTAAAAAGTTGTTAAATAAAGTACCCCCTCCCTTTGAGCAAATTTGATGAAATTTTTGCTGTCACATCGCGGGCATATACATACTCTAAATACCCAATTTCAGGTTCGCACGATTTATAGTTTTTGAGCTAGTCTGCTCACACACACACACACACACACACACACACACACACACACACAAACACACACACATACACAGACCATTTCGCGGGACTTGGTTATTTTGACTCAGGGGACCCCAAAACGTGTATTTCCGTTGAAAACCGGAAGTCGAAAATTTTCACGATCGCAATACTTCCACTTACTATATATTTCATATATAGGTAAGTGAAAGTAAAAAAACGTCAATTCCTAATCTAAGTAAGTTGGTAAGTGAAAGTTGTGTGATGCGCCCATCGCACCGGATTTTTAAAATAAATATTATACGAACAAAATAAATGTCATGAAAATTAAAAACAGCTTATAAAAAAAAAAAAAAAAAAAAAAAAAAAAAAAAAAAAAAAAAAAAAAAAAAAAAAATTGGCTCCTCGGAACCCCAGTTAATAGAGCTACGGATAATGTGGTCCTACTGTGTAGGAGTATAGGCGGGCGCAAGCGACGGTGCTGCTTCTTTACAGGAACTAGAGAAACAAGGATAGAAGCTGGGCCATTACCTGGGATGCATAGGGTTTTTTGGCGTTTTTAATTTATATTTCCATAATAAAAACCCGTTTGAGCAAAAAATTATTTGAAAAATATCTAATAGACATTGCTCGGTCCCTCAATGTTCAATTAGAAAATAAAAAGACATGTCATTCCATTTATTTCCGAAAAATAAAATGCTTCTTAAAGAGTGGAATGCAAAATTAAGAATGTAAGCCTGTTTCGAAACATATGACGATATGTAGTCTTCATTTTAAAGAAAGTGACTATATTTATCCAGGTAAATATTAGTATTTGACATTTTATTATTTCGAAAAGGTAGTTTTATGCAAATAACATGGGGCCATAGTGTCAGAGATTTATTTTTCTTTTTTAATTTTCCCCATTTGTGTCTTAAATCCGTTGCGCTTAATTGTTCCTACTTTTCAATGCGATGCCTGGAAGTTTTGACAAATAAATAAATAATGTGACAAAGAAACTAAGCCGTAATGAAAATGACAGCTGTCATAACAATGATTGTATGAATAGGTAATTAATGGTATTACTAACCGAAAAACGTAGAGTAAAGTTACAATGATGTGTTTGCATTTACCAGAACTACCAGCTTTACACGAAAATTGCATATGCTTATTAATAAATCTGATTTCCACTTTTATTTGATGGGGCAGTCCTTTAAAATCGCTTGTTTGAAGGCACAAGGCTTGTAAAATAACTGTTTTTTTTTTACTTCTAGATATTATTCTGTATGAAATTATGTGGTTTGCATCAAGCTCGCCCTTCAATTAATGGTCTTTTAAAATTACCAATTATCTCTATCACATCAACTATGTCTATCCCCGTTCCTTCCGACATTTTGAAAAACAACTAGCGCACCCTATAGTCAATTGCTCCCGCGAATACGAGTTTGTCCACATGCGATATACTTTATAGACCTGGTATCTATGGCGGAACAAACGGACAGAATTATTTGGAATAGGAATGGGAACTACAGGGCTATGAAATTGTTTGCCATTACCTAGAATTGGGGGGGGGGGCTCTAATACAGGCTAATAGTCGCCCCCCCCCCTAACATAGCCGGCCCCTGTTGCTCTATGCAAATGTATCGTGTCCCATCCCCAACCTGCATTAGCCATTGCAAATTCGTACACGAGCCTATTGCCCTAGTTAGGGGATGTAGTAGTTCCTATCATGTTAGCCTGCTTCCGCGACTTCTCTCAGAAATTGAACATGGGAATAAAATGAATTAGTCAGAAAATGTAGAAACGTTTATATCAAGTTAAATAGTAGATTATCGCTGGTATCGGAAAATTTCATTTAACCCTTAACTACTCCGGGCCGGGATAGCCGAGCGTGTAAGAGCGCGACCCGTTGTTCCACGCTCGAGCCGAACGGCGGCGGATCGAATCCGCCCTGGGATGGTTGACTTTTATTTCGTGGAGGCCCCACGGAATAAATCTCGACCTGCCCACCATGGTTAGAATAGGTTGGTTACACCTGTAGAGTAACCCCCCGCTGTATGCCACACATGGCCAGGTAGGGGTACCGAACAAAAAAAAAATAAATAAATAAATAAATAAAAAAAAAAAAAAACCCTTAACTACTCACGTCGGGTCATATTGACCCATACCAAATTTCATTTCATTCTATTTACACCTCTTTGGCATTGAATGATCACCAAACTTTGACATATCCTTTGTTTTGGCTCCAGTTACTTCTTGCCAGAGTCTGTAAAATAAGGGTGGTGTTTATTTTATCGCAATCGATATTTTGACCCGAGGTGATTAGTTGTGCAAGCCATTTTTGTGTGTCCAATGCTGGGATCGAATTTGTAAAAACTACTCTTTTCTTATTTGTTTTAACTACAAAGGTTGTTTGTAGACAAATTTTTGAATTTTAAATCAAAAGCAATTATGTTAATAATAGTATTGTTGAGGAGTTACTTTATTTTAGTACTTCATTTCAGAACTGTAATTCAACATGTTATTCATATTTTTAAACTTTCATTTATTGTATACATGAATAAATATATATTTTCAAGCCTTCTCCTGTTATTTAAAACTAATATCTTACACCCTAGGGTTATTTAAATATTTTTTTGTGTTCGGGGTCATATTGAACCGAGGTGGGTAAATGTAACATTGATTCGGGTGAGTAGTTTGATGTTACAGTGGGAGTCCTAATTTTCGCCTATCCAGGTATAATCAGGGTAGGGGCACCTGACATCATACAGGTTCGAAACCTCCATTGTACGTCCTATCCGAGGGACGGCATAGCCAAGGATTTTTTCTCCTATTAAAAAATCCTAGGATCACAGAGGGACGCGAACCGGCGACCTTTAGTATTGTAGCCTGCGATTCTAACCTTTTGCGTTTATTATTCTCTCTCTTTATCATTTTCAACAATGAGCAAAACATCATAGAGTATCAATTTCTATTTCAATAAAAAAAAAAGTATATATATGAATATACAACGCATTAAATTTTATGGCCCCATGAAAGTTTTAGTTTATTTCCGAATAGCTAATGAAGACCATTTTCATTAGGAGCTTGATTTAATTTTATTGGCAATATTTATATTGAATTTATGAAAATAAGGGCTGTCTTCGATGTTAGAAAATGGATTCTTTATTACTTAAAAAGAAAATTAAAATTTTGATTTGGACTTAACACTCTTTACTTATATATATATATATATATATATATATATATATATATATGTTTGATGTCACTATTCGTATTTATCGTTATGTTTAATCTACTTTTCGTTTTTGTCCGGAATTATTTCGAGAGACAAAGAGACACTGAGAATTTGAATCGTCTGATCCATAAAAAAATAAAAAACAGGAAAAATATTCATACAAAGTCCATTAGAACCACTTGAGGAATCGCATTGCTATACGATGAAAGTAATAAGAAGCACATTGACGGCGTAAAATTAATGTAAGAACAATTAACTTTTATTTTCATTTCATTCTTAAATTTCTATTCGTGAGCAGATGTTGTTTGCTTGCAATTTTTTTTTTTTTAAATTATTCAACCGCCCCTATGTGCCAAGAATAGGTAACCTGATCTGTTCTTGTATTGATGAAGCGAAGGGGAGTTGAAGCATGCATGCCTGGCTGTTGTACATACAATGGGTTATGAAGGGCTGCGAACGGCAATATGCTGTGAGCAGCCAATATGCTGTTCTTCATTGAAAAAAGAAATATTTCAGTAAATACTAAAATTTTGGTTCTTCCCAAGTATTAGTTACCCATACATTAAATTCGGTATGAAATTTACTTTACCTATAAGAACCAAACAACTCGAATTGCAGGAGTTTTTTTAATTTTTCAGTAAAAATTTAAGTCATAAGGTTTTTTTTCAATTTTTCATGAGCTCCAGTGTATAAAAAGTCAATAGATAAACGGAAATTTTATTGAACAAAAGGATGTGTGACATGAGTCGAATCGATTATTTAGTCCTATACCTTCAATATGAAAACTCTTTGAAAGTTTTAATTAATTATATGTCTTACTCGTATCGCTTATAGCATGATTATAGTTATCCATTAATTCATCGTCCAATACTCGGTCTTTTCATTTAAAAAAAATGAATTTTTTACTTTAAAATTGAGTGATGGCTAAACATGTTAAAACTTTGACAAAGAAAATACAAACAATAATACAAATCGTTTGAATTATATTATTTTATTTTTAGATAATTTTTTATAATTATTTATACGTTTTTAGGTTGTAGAATTTGAATCTGTAGTTAATAAACTGGCACTCAGTTCAGTTATTGGCACCCCAACATTAACTTAAAGAAATAGGTAAACAAGTCCTAATTTAATTACAAACATACATGAGTCTAATGTTTGAAGGGTCCTCTAAGTCATCTATGAAGTAAGACTTTAACAAACTAACCATAGGGAAGATTTCACAATTAAATCCACAGGGTGCTAATAACTATATTTGGCACTTTTAACAATAAATATTGTCATATTGTAAAACTTGAACTTTTGACCCAAAAAAACCTCTTGAGTCTTTATAAGGATAGATAAAGAGGAGATATAGGAAGTTTCAATTAGATCCCATCGTAAGAAGTATTTTTTCTGTCACCACTGAAATTTAGTCTTAAGGGTGGCAATAACTATACGGTTTACCCTACTTTAAGTTTAAAGAAATTCGAAAAAAACAAAACAATTAATATATAGGCGGGCGCAATCGAATATAGGGTGCGCTAGTAGTTTTGCAAAATGTCGGAAAGAACGGTGTTTGACCTAGTTGATGTGATAGAGATAATTGGTAATTTTAAAATACCATTAATTGAAGGGCAGGCTATTCTTGATGCAAACCACATATTTACATGTGGAATAATATCTAAAAATAAAAAAACAGTTATTTTACAAGCCTCGTGCCTTTAAACTAGCAATCTTAAAGGACTGCCCCATCAAATAAAAGTGGAAATCAAATTTATTAATAATAATAAGCAATTTTCTTGTCATTGTACGTGTAAAGCTGGTAGTTCTGGTAAATGCAAACACATCATTGTAACTTTACTCGACGTTTTTCGGTTAGTAATAACATTAATTACCTGTTCACACAATCATTGTTATGACAGCTTAGATTCTTTGTCATATTATTTATTTATTTGTCAAAACTTTCAGGCTTCGCATTGAAAACATGGAACAATTAAGCACAACGGATGTAATAGAAAAATGGGGAAAATTAAAAAAGAAAAACAAATCTATGACACTATGGTCTCTATGTTATTTGCATAAAACTAGCATTTTGGAATAATAAAATGTCAAATACTAATATTTACCTGGATAAATATAGTCTCTTTCTTTAAAATAAAGACTACATATCGTCATATGTTTCGAAACAGGCTTATCTATTCTTAATTTTACAATCCACTCTTTAAGAAGCTTTTTATTTTTTGGAAATAAAAGGGAATAACACGTCTTTTGATTTTCTAATTGAACACTGAGGGACCGAGCAATACCTATTAGATATTTTTCAAATAATTTTTTGCTCAATCGGGTTTTAATTATGGAAAAATAAATTAAAAACGCCAAAAAACCCTATGAATCCCAGGTAATGGCCCCGCTTATATCCCCGTTTCTCTAGTTCCTGCAGCGCCGTCGCAGAAGCAGCACCGTCGCTTGCGCCCGCCTATAAGTTTTAGTGATTGTAATAAAATTTTTCACCACCAGTTTACTTAGAAATTTTTAAGAAATACTTTTCTTAACCTTATAATAACTCTCACATAACTCTCTACCATGAGTAAAATGGTATCGTAAATGTCATTCATTGAAAAATTAAACTTGAAATTACCTATTTCTTTCTTACGTTGTAATACTTTTCCCGACTAAATTCCTCACTAAAGAAGATAACATTGCTTTTGTGCCGGTGGACTTCATTTCGCCATCCGACCACCTCGTTACAAGGGTCTTTCTCAAATTGCTTTAGCATCGATCCCGTGAAAAGCCGGTTTTACATTGGCTTTATCTAAGGATCTCTGGACCAATCAAGGCAGCACAAACCTCGGGGCTCGTCTGCTATTGGTTGGCTTCAGGAAGCTCCCAACAATAGAATCGAAGTTTTCATGAGCTCTCTTTTATAACCAATATTATTCTTCGTATTATGAAAAACAAAGCATTAACTAAGTATCTAGCTTCTATATATATTTTTTTTTAAATACGAGGAAGATTATATATTTATGTTTCATAAACTTTTGTTATGGATTACCTAAAGGATGAGTTTTATTCCACTATCTAGAATCATTAACAAACAAACAAAAAAGAAATTTAAATTTTATATAGAAGCTCCTAAACAATAGAATCGAAGGTTTCTTGAGCTCTTTTTTTTAACCAATAATATTCTTCATATTATGAAAAACAAAGCATTAACTAAGTATCAAGCTACTATATATATATTTTTTAAATACGAGTAAGATTACACCTTTGTGTTTCGTAAAGTTTTATTATGGCGAGGTCGGTAATTATGGCAACGTAGATGTCATAATTAAATTATGTAAAAAGCTAGTTTTATACCTTCCTTTTGTTGTGGATCTTAAATTAAATGTTGATGATAGTAGTAATTAAATGTCGCTTTTAACAGAGATATAATTGGTGATCAGAAAGAAATTGAAAGAAAGAATAACAAAACTTGGTCAGATCCAGAGCCATTTGTCTGGCTATTTAGAAAGAAAAAATGAGTAAAGAGATTTAAAAAAAAAAATAATGATATAGTACATCTCAGAAAACAAAATAAAAGACAGAATGAAAGAGAACATTATTGAAAATATTGGATATTGAAAACAAAAATTTTATCAGCTTCTAAACTTTTGAGCTCGGAAAATTGTAATGAAAATCGTATAAATATATACACAATTCTGATTTAACTATTAACCCTTTGCACTCGAGGTCTCCGGAGCGAAGCCGTTTAAAATTTGTCTTCAAACTCGACGGCTCCGCTACGGAGACAATGCAAATAATTTTCAGTTTTTAACATATCAGGACATAAACAAATCGTAAAAACTATTTAAAGGATATTTCGCTTTTGGTGATAAATGACGGTCGCGGCTTCTTTAATTATTTTTATAGTACGTTAATCTTTTAATATCGGCTATATTTTGTGGTTTTAATTCATCTTTTATTTCCTCAATTGTACAATAATTTAGTTCGGGGCACCAAATAATCCCTTTACTTTGATTTAGTTTCCCATGTGCTTCTACTTTAACCGGAAAGTTATTAAGTAGATTTTCACATTTTAGGAACTTTTCTGATTGGATATCTGATAAAACTTCGACTAAAAGGGTCCCATCTCGTAATTTTTTAATTGTTTTTACTTCTCCAATTAGATTTTTTATGCTTTTAAATATATGAAACGGCGAAAACTTTGTGAAATGTAAGGGATCTCCATCGCTATCCGCTCCGGTTCACTTAATTATCAAAAGTTTTACACAATTTTTAGGTCTCTTTTCGGTATTTTTATAAAATTATAAGAAATACATAAAATTTAATTTTATTTTTTTTTGAAATTAATATTAAATTGTAACTATGTACTCTTGAAGGTTACACACAAGTACAACAATTACATATAACCTAAATTTCATTACAATTACTTACTTGGTTCTAAAATTTTACTGTATAATATTACGTTCTCAAGGTCCACATTTTCACGAATAAGTTGCGTCGGGTTGCCGGTAGGTAACGTCCGAAACGGTGCCGAGTGCGATGGGTTAATATATTTACGGAAGATTGGTGATTAAGGAGGTGGAGAAAAAATTGGGTTTTATCGGAAGTGAGAGTATTACACTTAAAATTTCAGACAAATAAAAACCGAATAGATCTGAATGATGTGGTGCAATATTGAGTTTGTGAAAGTTTAAGGATGAATATGCATCTTATACTGAGGTTAGGTTAGGTTATATTATTTCTTGTTTGTTTGTTTATTTCTTAAACGTCCTTTTATACTACTAAAATTAGGTGGTAAATGAGTACAGGTATCTAGGAATTCTACTCACTCCCCAATAGGTACTGAAGCAGCATTTCAAGGAGAAGATCACTACTGCTAAATGTGGAATCAATGCAACCTGGCAAGCTTTTATTAAAAATAGAAATATACCGCTGGAGTCTAAATACAGAGTTTTTGAATCCACTTTCAGGGCAGTAATATCCTATGGAGCACAATTCTGGGGCCATGAAAAAAATGATGAGGTTGAGGCAATTCAAAAATACTTTATTAAAAAAATGTTCTCTCTTCCGAAAAATACACCTGATTATATTTTGTATTTAGAAACTAAACGATACCCGCTTTACTTCTTCACCCTTAAATTGTTTTTACATTATTTAAATAAAACTTTCAATCTACCAAGTCATCGTTGGCCAAGAATAATTGCTGAATATGTGATGAACAAACAGGCTAATAGGTTTAGAAATTTGGAAACTATTAGTCAGAAATATCTAGGAGAAAATGCTGGGTGGATTAAAGAACAAGGCAATAACTATAAGAATACAGAAGTTATATTAGACAAATTAAAAATAGAGTTCACTAGTGAAATGTTAGATAAGGCAAAGCATTCCAGTTTTCATAGCAATTACAAAAACCTCAACTTAATTTTAGAAAATAATAGTTACATGTGCAATAAGTACAGTATGAATTTTATTAACCTGATAATGAAAGCTAGGGGAGAACTGTTAAATCTGAATTACTCGGTTGGTAGAACTGAAAATCAATGGGTATGTACTCTTTGTAACAAGAATGAAATAGAAAATACTTTTCATTTCATTGCTGCCTGCCCTGTACTTAATGAGTTTAGAATACAGTATCTTGGCTCAACAATACTAAGCCACAATGAATTTCTGTTATTTTTGAATGGCAAAAATTGGCATGCACTGTATAATTATTTGTCTGTTGTAGAAAGATACAGAAGACTACTCATAATGGAATACAATGATTAATTATTTCTTAAATTGTGCTTTATTTTATTTTTGTTTAGTCATTATTTGTATTATTATTTTTTACTGTGTGTATTATAATATTATACTATATTACCAAATTTGTATTTACACCAATTGTAAAGGCAGAACTCAACGGACGGACTTAAAGTCCATGTCATGTATGTTATCTGCAATTTAAAAAAGGATTTCTTTGTTTAAAAAAAAAAAAAAAAAGAGTAATGCAAATTTCTTTATTTCTGTAACTTTATCAAATAAACATACTTTATTATTATTATTATTATTAATATTATTATTATTATTACTACTAAAATTAATCGGACGATGCTACAGTGGGAGTCCTAAATTTTACGTATGAAGGTATAATTAGGATAGGGATCTTTAACGAGTACCTTACCTCGTACAGGCTGGGGTCCTCTATTTTACGTCCTATCCGAGGATCGGCATAGCTAAGGATTTTTTACTCCTATTAAAAAATCCTAGGGCCACCGTGGGTCAAGAAACCCACGACCTTTAATATTATTGGTTGCCACACAACATCTGAGTTATACTGAAGATATATTTTGCATTCCTCCACCCTCCAGACATCTGGATCCCGCTTGGCTTTAATATTATCGTTCCCGGTTTATTGCTGTTACTTGAATGGTGCTATCTGGCTAAGTTGGGATAAGCCCTACTTTCGCCAAAGCGAGGCACGAAGCGAGAAAGTACTCTTGCAGCAGCAGACTGCATCCCGTTAGTGTGAAAGGGGATTGGATCTGCCCTTTATATAGGCTATCTCTTCTGCGGGGGTAATGTCTGCTCCAGATCGGGAGGTGATGGAGGAGTTCAAGAAAAGTTTGGTACCCACTTTAATGATGATGACTCGACTAAAGAAACGATGAAGGTAATTGTATATTAGTGAAAACTCCATTCTTTTTTTTTTTTTAGTTTCTTATGTTATCTTTACAATTAATTTAAGTTTCAACCCGACAAAGTGTTGGGTTACTTTATGGATCATGTTCAGGGATAAAAAGATGTCGGCGTTATATATCGCTTTCTACGACATACTTAGTGTCCCTTATAATGAAACCTAAAAAGTCATGATAAAAGACTCCTCTCAGAATCCATATTCATCCATCTGGAAAAGAATAATCCTGTAAATCAGAGAGTAGAATATGAGATAATTTTAACTATGAGATTAATTTAAAACTTACTCTAATTTTAAAATAATATAACCGGAGTCACCTGTGGTGTAGTGGTTATAGCATGACAACCTACAAAAGTAAAGGTCGCGGGTTCGAGTTCCGCTGTGGTCCAAGGATTTTTTTTAATTGAAGTAAAAAAATCCCTCGGATAGGACGTAAAATGGAGGTCCCGAGCCTGTAAGATATCAGGTAATTATACCTGGATAGGCAGAATTTAGGACTCCCACTGTAGCATTGTCCGATCAGCCCTAAGCATAAAGGACGTTAAACAAATAAACAACAACCAATCTAACATCTTCCGCATCCTCAAATCCTAATTTTAGATTTCATAGGTATCCGCAATTATCGATATAGGGTAAACCAGACAGTTATTGACACCCCAACTTTAACTTAAAGAAGTAAGTAAACAAGTCCTAATTTTATTTCAAGGTACACATGCATTTAATGCTTGAAGGGTTCTCTAAGTCATCTATGAAGTAATTGCTTAGCAAAATAACCATAGGGAAGATTTCACAATTAAATCCAGGGTGTCAATAACTAGGTTTGCATTTTTCACAATAAATATTGCGATATGGTAAAACTATTGAACTTTTGACCTAAAAAGACATCTTGAGTCTTTATAAGGATAGGAAAAGATGATCTATAGGAAGTTTCAATTTGATCCCTTCATAAAAAGTTTTTTTTTTAATTTTCCACAGAAATGTAGCCTCAGGAGTGTCAATAACTGTCCGGTTTACGCACTTCTATTTCAGTTACAAAAATTATTATAAATTATTAAATTAGTTACACTATTCAAAATTGATTATATTTCTTAAAAATATTTTACTTCTGATTTAAGTTGAGCACCTAGAAAAAATAATTAAAATAATGAATTAGTAAATAATTATGATTACACGTTAAGCTTCATAAGTTTTCTTTAAATGCAAGTATTTTCATCCTAAAATAAATAATAATTTTTTTTAAATCCTTGTACCGAAATTATGTATATTTATTTATTTTTTCACTGTTTTTAATAGCACACCTACCTAAGTTTTTTGTCTGCACTGCTTGATGGAAACGTCCGGATCAGCATTGACATGGTAATTTTTCCAATTTAGGGACCGCTTTTAAGAGGCAATAAATATCTGCCGCTTCGGTTGTTAGAAGAAGAATTGCTTCAATTTCCCGAGAGTTCTATCCTTCCCTTTCTAAAAACGACTGTCACAAAGCCTCGTGTCCTGAGGAAATGTTACTCGTAATAAAGATTGGGCCACAGAAATGGATCGCAAATCTTTCTATTGTCCGAACTGAACTTTCTTTATTCTCATTTTTACAGGTTGGGTCTATAGCGCTCTTTTATATTTTTCTACTATTGATACTACTAGAAAATCTTCATTTCTATAAAGATATTCGAATAAAACAAGTCGTGCTTGTTGCTATTATCCTGCCTTAAGACTCTGACTAGCACCTAGATATAAGAATCTCCCGAAAAAGGCTAAGGATCTAAGAATCTCCCGAAAAAGGCCACGTCTAACATTAACATCAGAAAAATTTTACCATTTTTTTATATCAAATCTACATATGACCTTTATTTATTCATTTCCTCCCTTCCATACCTCACACGCAATACGGACATTGCACAGAGTTAGGTATATTTAAATAAAAGGGTAAATGATTATAACTAATAATCGAAAATGTGAATAATGATTGTAATCATCATTCACAAATCATTCTTTAGCTAATCCTGATAATAATATGTTTTTTAAAATAATATTTAGCTAAGGAATGGGAATGGTGTAGCTCAATATTCACGCTCTGAACGACTATGCTCACTGCCACGGGCGTCACCGCCGGGGGGGGGGATAGGGGTACGCGCCCCCCCATATTTCGGCAGGAGAGGACCCAATGTAAAAAATTAATTTAAAATGCGATTTCACGAATTTATCCGAATTTAAGCAATAAATATAAATTTCAGCACACTCTATTGTTAAAAGCTATTATTAATCCTCAATTAAATTGTTCAATCTGTAATTTCGAATCAAAAGAGACCCTCTACCACTTGTTTGTTTCTTGCCCGATATACTCTGAGCTTAGAAAGCATTATATTCCAGACGCCGAAAACTTGAACATTCCACAATTTACCGAATTTTTAAATGTAAAAACGAAGGAATCACTATCTAAAATTTATTATTATTTTTCTAGATGCCTACTATTGAGATCTTTTGTGATTAATGAATAATTTAAGATAATATACAAATATTTTATTAAAACAATAAGAATATCATGATAAATGAATTTATTTAATTTATTACGGATATGTGTTTTATAATTTTGTAACTACGTGCATTTATTTATTTATGTGTTCATGTTTATTAATATGTATATATTATGCATGCGTATATATATTGTTTATTTAAGATTTAAAATTCTCAAAGTTTTGTTGATTTAGGTAAAATTACTAAATATTTAATCATATGCCAGTTCAAAATTATATGTGTACTTGTTAACGCTCTTAATGTTACTTTTATGTTATTATTTCTATTTCTATTGTATATGATTTATGGCTTATAATGTTGTTATATCTTGTACGGCTAAAGGTCTGGCCACACATGTCCGCACCGGATCCGCACCGTAGCAATAATACAGGTTATGTTCAGAATATTTTTAATTTAACTTACATATTACCTTTAGTTATGCCTAAAGTTCAAGCCACACATGTCAGACACAGGCCACTTTAGGCATAACTAAAGGTAATATGTAAGTTAAATTAAAAATATTCTGAACATAACCTGTATTATTGCTACGGTGCGGATCCGGTGCGGACATGTGTGGCCAGACCCTAACTCTATTTGTATAGGGTTAATCCCTAAAGACAAATAAAAGCATTATTATTATTATTATTATCTATTGTTAAAAGCTAGTCAGGTGTATTGTATATCTGATGGATTATATATTTTTTATTTCAGCTCCAACTGTTTTGTTTCATTGCTCTACATTTCTTTTTAAACCAAGCAGCTTGATCCTACTTTCCATCAATTTGATGAAGCTTATGGAAGTTGATGGAAAGCAATGAAATTAGTGGGATCAGAATCAGAAGAAAAACTTGAATAAAATTCAGTCAAGATAATTTGACCCACATCCTTCAACAATATGCCTTAACAATTCCCTATTTTAATGTATAACTGAGACAAGTTTTAAGAGACTATAAATAGCTTTATATACAGCGTTGGAGGATGAATTTAAATGCCTCAACAGTTGTTTTTAGGGGTTATTATTTCAACTTTTAGCCCCTGGAATTTCTACCTACCCTATCTAGGAAAATATTGAGCCGTCCCCCCCCCCCCAATAATTTGGAACTGGTGACGCCCATGGATATGTATATATGTTACGGTAAATGTGCACTCTTGGGAAATGTACACTTTTACGGTAAAATGTTTACATTTCCCAAAAAGTGAGGTATATGTGAACTGTATATAATGTATATGTAAATTTACCGGCAAATGTGTACTCTTGCCTTCATGTTTTGGTAAATGTATACTCATACCTTCATGTTTTAAGAAAAGTTGGAACACAAATAAATTAAAAATGTTGTTGCAGTAAAAAAATATTTATTTAAATAAACATAATACAAAAGGCTTTAATAACGAAAATTATTTTAATTGAAAAATGTAAATGACAAACAAAACGTACTTTTCTTCGCATATTATATAATATGTCGTAGGTTATGATCCCAATATTCATAAATACAATTTTCGTCCTAGTTTTTCAGAACCAATACGAAGGGAATCAAACAAATAATAATAACAACTTTTCTTTATTATAACAGTTAAATTTTATAAAACTATAAAGGAACATATAGAAATGTCATCATGAAAAAAGTTGTATCTATTTGAGCAAGAATTGCTATTGTGGCACTTGGAATTACATAATATAATTTTATTACAATTACATCATTACATCATTACAATACCAGCATTTTTACAACTGCAATTTTTTTCGAGGAACATGTTCCTTTACAGACGCATCTTTTATATTAAAACCTTGTCCACCGGTAAGGGACTGCATTCCTATAATTTCTCAACATCTTCGTATGATATAAACTTTTATTTGCAAATGGCGAATTCATGTCTAGAATAAGATTGTTTTAAAACTCCCTCTTTAGTTCCTAATATATATATAAATTTTTATCGTCATCTCTAGATAAAACAACGGAATCCTTTTTTTTTTATTCTCACATTTACCAAAACGACATGGTTATTGTGAATTCAATGTACATTTCCGTTCTTTGAAGTTGTAAATGTTAGTTGAATGCACATTACCCGAACGAGGGTTATTTTCCGGAAAAAGGGTACATTTGCCGCAATATCTACTTTTACCGCAACATAAAGTGCCAGTCATAAGTTTAGACTCACCCATATATTTTGTAAAATAAGTAAGTTACAACATTTTATTTATTGGACAACGTAACAACTATAATTTTATTTTAAATTTATTTATAACTAGCTGTATATCTCGGTTTAACCCAGGGAACTTGGAAAACTATGAGAAAAGCCGTGGGTCAAAAAAAGTTCGTTAGGACAGAAATGAGATTTTTTTCGACTCAAAAGGTTGATTTCGTAAAAATCAAACGTAAAGCGAGATCATAACGATTTTTTAACAATAAAGAATATACCCAGAGATTGGCTGTTATGCAATTTTAATATGGACAGGTGTTCGCACCTGGTAAGAAAGAACCACCAAGCGAAATGAGGAGAATTTAGGACAAACTGAATGGATCTCTATAAAGAACAAACAAACAGAATTTTATCTTTTATCTGTAACCGAAACAATCATATAATGTTTGAAATGATAACTCTTGAGTTACAAAAAAAATTATTTTTTTAAGCTTGAAGATTGTGAATTAAATGCATGTGAGTCTAAACTTTTGACTGGTACTGTCTGAGTGTTCCGTTTAAGTTGGTGCCAGGACATTGTTTAGATTGGCAGCACCTTTAGAAGAAGGATATAGGACTAAGAAATGAAGTTGAAGTCCATGAGCCGGGTATGGCCCGATGACATTTCCAACCCAAAGCCTGTTATCCTTTCTTCCAAGCTATTGTCTCTCGCTTCTTTAGTCTTCTTCTTTTATTTTTATTTTTTAAACCGATCTTCTTTTATACTTTTCCCCCTACCTATTGCACCCACCAAGAGCAGCGGAATCCTCCTGTAATGAGGGCTGCCGAAGGATATACGACACCCCGCAGTGCAATACCTTTCATGGCTCTGGCTGGAACCTTCTTCGGCGGTACCGCTAAAGGATATCAACCATAATTTATCGGCTCAACCAGAAATGCAAATAGCCCTGCATCGCAGGGAAAGCTTTTAGTTGTACCGCTCCTCCTCCCGTTGCTCTTTTCAGAGGCGGATGTTTCGGATGTCTTGGAACTCTGGCATAACCGCGAAGAAGGGTTGGGTCGGAAGGACTTCCTTCTGCAATGGGCATCGGGATATTTGACTTATTGAGACGTATCATGATCGGCAGGTGGATATTATTGTTTACACTCAGTAATCGGTTCAATGCATCGTGCTTATTGATATAATGTCTAATAACTTATTGTCTACAATTATTTATAAATGATTATAAAAGAATACTATTTTATTCGTTGATGATGAATGATCTTAATCCCAGGCAATTAATTTTGTAATAATACATCTGTTTTATTTTTTGTGGGTCTTGAACATTGAGTATTGTCGGAAATTCATTTTCGGATATGTTGTTTTATATTATACTAGCATTCCCCGTCGCGGCTTTGCCCGCGAGCCTTTAAAATCAGTTCTGTGATCATTATCTTGGTATTTATTTAATATGATATGTTAACTAATTATACCTGGATAGGCAAACTTTAGGACTCCCACTGTAGCATCGTCCGATTAGCCTTAGTAGCATAAAAATGGACGTTAAACAAACAAACAAATATGGTATGTTAACTAATGTAAAGGTGTTTTAGTAGAACCGGAGTTTCCGGTAGGTGGAATGTTGGAGGGGGAAACTGCCGGCTCGGTAGAAGAGAGGGAGTCGCGCCTTGGAGAGAGTTCACTAAAACCTTCTTCTTCCTCTAACTCCTTTGTGCCGTCAAACCTGGAGTTGCAGTTCCAGTCCATCTAGTCCACTGGTCTCTGCCCCTAGCTAGTCTTAGTGGGTCTGCCACGAGGTTCCTTCCGGTCTGACTTCCAAGTACCACCTGGCCTTTCTGGTGTCGTCCATTCTGCACACATGACCATACCACTTTAGTTGCCTCTCTTCCATGGTTTCCCGCACAGCTCGTACTCCCAACTCTTCTCGAATTCTTTCATTTCTGATGCAGTCTCTGTTGGTCTTTCCCGCTATTCTTCGGAGGAATCTCATCTCAGCGGATGTTATCCTGCTTATGTGCTTTTCCAGGAATGTCCAGCTTTCAGATCCGTACATGAGCACCGGAAGGAACACCGATTTAAATATCCTCAATTTGGCTTCTCTACTTACTTCCCGCTTGCCTATGATGGTTTTAGATATTTGGTAATATAGTCCATTGGCCTTCATCACATGGTTTAGTACCTCCTGGTCTATTTTACCATCTTTACTAATAGTGGTTCCGAGGTAATTGTAAGTATTCGCCAGTTCGAAAGGTTCGCCGTTACATACAATCCATTCTATGTAACGGCGAACCTCTAGAACTGGCGAATACTTACAATTACCTCGGGACCACTATTAGTAAAGATGGTAAAATAGATATATAATTTTCTCTTCCAACGCACATGATTTTGCTCTTAGCTGGGTTTATCTGTAACCTTCTCGGCTTTAATTCTTCATTCCAGCTTACTCGTCGTGAACGCTTCCTTTTTCGGCTTTAAAACATGGTTTTCGAGGCCCCATAGTGGCTTTCGAGTTAAACTCGTCGTATCAAGAGCTTTAAAATAACTCCTAATTAGATATTTTTTCTCGAAGTGAAAAAAATAGGTATCCGTTAGAGTTAAACGACAATTTCGCCATTTAAACCACTTAGGGGTTACATTTTTGAAATTCCTTTCTTAGTGGTTACCTACCTCGCGTTTAAAATCTAAATTCAGAACTTCAAGTTTCTATCATTAGTAGTTTTTGCTCTGCGTTGATTCTGTCAGTCAGAACAAAGCCGCCTATACATATAGAGATTATGTATGTATTTATTTTATATATTATATTTTAAAAATATAAACTTGATATTAACTTTCAATAATAGCAGATCTATCTACGACAAAATGTTGGGCCGATGCATATGAATCATGCGTCCGATAGACAACATAACTTAGACTTTATGTTTTCTCCTTTTCCCTTGACGTTTTAGATATAATTTCCTTGCTCTTTAACGCGATAACTTCGGCCCTAATAAAACTGACAGAGGGCGGACACCTGGTAGGCTAATTAACTTTTCCCAGGTATTATCAGAGTAATGCAGGAATCAGGCAGATGGCTGGGCCTTTGATGTTTTATTGCGGCTGTCAACTGCAGAAAACACCGATCTGTGTGGTCGTTATTGGGTTCATCTAGCAACAGTCGAGCAGCGGTTTGTGAGAGGGGGCCTTTAATATTGTATCAAATGGGAACAATGGCTCTGTCGAAAAGGATTTCCTCGGCGGTTTCCTCCACAAACTTTAATGTAGTTAAATAAATTATGAAGAAAAACCCTTGAAAATGTTTTTTTTTTTTTTTTTTTTTTTTTTTTTGTCTTCAAACATTGATTAGAACCTGTCAGCTCCCTGCTACAATCAGCGATAATATGCAAGGCATGTATGGCACGAAGGAACGAAAGTGGCCAGCAGCACCTCTTTCCGGGCTTGACCTAATTGAGGAGAGGAGGCCTCTCATCCAGCTTCTTTTTAGCCACCTTCGAACGGGCAAGTCAATCCGGCAAGGCTCAGAGATTTCTTCAATCCGACCAACCTTAGCAGGAGTTCCACAGGGATCAATACTGGCTCCGTTACTTTGCATCACATACACTCACGACATACCTACCAACTCTAAAATTCTCACTGCAACTTACGCTGACGATACCGCAATTTTATCATTACACCATGATCCCAGTCTTGCCTCATTGAATATACAGAACCAATTACTTCAATTACAAAAAATGGTAGTCACTTTTAGTAACTTTTCAATCCAAAATTTTAAGACTAATTACGCACGCTCCCAGGTACCTAAGTAACCAAACTCTACATACAGACTTACAACATCCGCCTATCCAACAAAACATACGAACGCTTTACTCACGCTTTTTTGTTAAATTGGAAGGACATAACAACAGATTAATTCACGATACGGCTTTGAAAATATTAAATAGTAAATAATAGCTAATGTTAAAAATTTCAGAACCATTTCTTTTTACCCAAAATGTAGTTTACTTTAAGTTTAGGCCATTCTACTATTATGTATGTGCGTATTTTTTAAATATTATAATGATTTACTTGTCATAACACTAGTACTTAAGTTCTCTCTTACAATACAGAACAGAAATGAGCGAACAGTATATATGACATTTCGAATGATGCATGACTAATCACGGACACTGAGATCAGAAAGGAGACGGTGCCACAGGAATGTCGGGCAGTTAAGTCACCTCTGACAGAGGTTGGCAGGCCTGAATACGGTCTTCATCAGAGCGCGGCTTCCTCTATCAAGTTCGTTAGCCGCATTGTCTTCGTTGGCAGCCCTGCTCTTTTCAAAGACCTCCATCAGGATCCGGTTCTGCACACACCCAAAGGATCTTCGCGGCGAGAGAAGTGGAAAGAAAGGAGCTTCTATTTAATCGTTATTAATGGAGCCGGAAATAGCAAGGGCAAGCAGGCATCTACCTCGGCAAGGTGGAGTCAACACTATCGAGTCCTGATGAACGAAGAGGTAGGTCCTGAACAGCACAAAAATGCGAAAAAAAGAATTTTTCGCCACTCTCGATAAACAAAAATTACAGGGTGTCTAGCTTCGGCGGGAATTGTACCAGAAATTTATTTTTTTGAACCGAAAATGGAGAATTTCATCGATAAATGTTCTTAATATATTTTCAAATTGAATATATCGCACGTCGCAAGAAGATGGTTACAACTCAAAAAACTGTTTTTGTTTTTTTTTATAATCACATTTTCAATTTTACTACGTACCCGAAAAACAGTAACTATGTATTGGGTCGGCCGAAAAGTTCGTAAAGATTTTTAAAATAAAATTTACCTTTTATTTTTCTACTAAAAATGAATCACAAAGCTAATGTTTATTTATATGCCTTTAATCCTCGTGGAATTAACTATGTTTACACACTGAATTCGTCTTTATTAAGGCTCAGTAGTGTAGTTTATTGCAAACCAGCATGAGTGACGATTCAGTTCATTTTCGGTATATTATCGGCATCTGTTCTTTTTTAAAAAAGGGAAAAACGCAGCCCAATCTGCGAGAAAGATTCGTGCCGTGTATGGCAGTGATTCAATTGCTGATTGCACGGTTCAGAAGTGGTTTTCGCGGTTTAGATCAGGAGATTTCAATTTGGAAGACCAACCCCGGGCTGGCCGGAGTTCAACTCTTGACATCGAGGATATTATGACGGTCATCACAAACAAACTACGAATTACTGTCCGTTAGATAGTTGCGGAGTTAAGAGCCTGCAAATCGACCAGCCAGAGCTGGCAAATCGGAAAGGAGTGCTATTCCACCAAGACAACGCTAGGCCCATGTATTTAAGGACTCGGCAAAAGTTATAAAGCTTCAGATGGGAGGTTTTACTTTACCCGCCGTACTCGGATTTTCCATCTTTTCCGTTCCCTCGAACATTTTCTACAAGGGAAATCCTACTCTTCAGAAGATGACTGATGATTGTTGCATAGCGTATTTTTTATTCATTATATCCTACTCCTGTTCAATAATAACAGTTATTATATTATATTAATTTAACTATCATTGTGGGTGACCAAAGGTGTCAGTGAAGAGGAAGGATTTGGCGCCGTTTGGAAGCGACTCCGTGGTGTAATGGATAGCATACCGCGCATGTCACGCGAAAGACCCGGTTTCGATTCCCGGCGGAGCCAAATCTCTTCTCTTCAAAAATAAATTATTTAAAACAGTTATTATAGTTATCATCATCATTAAGTTGTATAGCCTTGTTTTTTAATAAGGTAGAATTTTTCTAATCTTTTTTAAATCATTCAATGATCTTTATAACGTTTTTTCAATATTTTTTTTCGCTTAATCTATATAAATAAAGTTGAAATTCTGTTTGTTTGTTTGTTTATTTGTTCTTTATAGAAATCCATACCGTTTATCCAAAATTCTCCAAATTTCAGTCAGTGGTTCTTTCATACCAGGTCTGAACACCTGTTCATATTAAAATTGCATAACTTCAGCCGATCTTCAGCTGATATTCTTTATTCTCCAAATTTCGCTAAGTGGTTCTTTTAGACCAGGCACGAACACCTGTCCATATTAAAATTGCATAACTTCAGCCGATCTTCAGCTGATATTCTTTATTCTCCAAATTTCGCTAAGTGGTTCTTTCAGATCAGGTGCGAACACCTGATCATATTAAAATTGCATAACTTCAGCCGATCTTCAGCTGATATTCTTTATTGTTATAAAAATCATAATGATCTCACTTTACAATGTTTTTTCTTTTACGAAATCGACCGTTTCATTAGAAAAATGTAATTCCCTGTGTGAAACCGGCATATATAGTTATAAATAATTTATGTATATAAAGATGAAATTCTGTTTGTTCTTTATAGAAACCCATACCGTTTGTCCTAAATTTCCCAAATTTCGCTCAGTGGTTCTTTCATACCAGATGCGAACACCTGTCCATATTAAAATTGCATAACTTGGTATATTCTTTATTGTTATAATCATCGTTTTGATCTCGCTTTATATTGGTTTTTACAAAATCGACCGCTTGAGTCGATAAAAGTCTCAGTTTATAAATTTAAAAAATGAAATTCTCCGGGTGAAACCGGGATATACAGCTAGTATGTAATAATCATTCATTATCAAATGGGCTACCTAAGCTCTATACCACATCATATGATTGCAGCAACATTCCATTTTAATTATTAGAATAATAAAAGTTAAAAGTCATTTTGTGATTAAATAAATATCTTCTAGTCATAATATTAATTATGAAATAATCAAAAGTTTAATGTTAAGGGGAACAATACAATCAGTGGCAGTCTTAAAGGAAGTATTGGCTCTTGAAAAGAAGAGAAAAAAAACCACTTCGTTCTTTTAGGACCCCTTCTATTGAAGACATTGGTTAACTCAACGGTAAAATTATCCGGGAACGAGCTCTTTGATAAAATAAAAGTATTCAATATAAATATAAAGGAAAGTGGGTCTTTGATCACTGCCTCCAAAATCAGGGGCCGCATCAACATCTTCATCAGCAAAATCAAGAGGCGCGTCAAAGCATTCTTTACTGGGCTTTAAAGAGCTTTGAGTGCATATGTCCTGTTGTATGGAATAATTAATTTTTTTCTATTGATTATTTTATATAATTATATAAAATTTTCCATAGGGCAAAGAAATCTGACATTTTATAAAAATTACGAATTTTAACTTAACACCAGATAAATAGATTACTTTACGAGGTTTCTTATCAGGGGTCACTTGCGCTGTAGTGCTTATCATAGCATTCTACAATATTAAGGTGGCGGGTTCGCATCCCGTGGTGTTCCTAGGATTTTTAATGGAATAAAAAATCCTTAGCCATCACGTTCCTCGAATAGGACCGTCAATTGCTTTCTACCGTTTACTTGAGAACCTTGGAATGTGATATTTTGAATAATGAATGAGCTACTATCACTCATATGAGTATTCTTCAGACCCGAAGTATGAATTCTTTTTTAGCGTTCTGAATTTAAATTTTATTGAGGAAAAAATGGGAAGTAATTCCATTGAAAAATACTGGGAAAAAAGGTAAGAATATCTGTTTTTTCTATAAATAAATGAAAATCATATTGCAAATGTCACATTGATCTAACAATCTCCATGGGAATTAATTGCGTACATAATGGAAGAATCAACGTTATATATTCGGATCACGCTAATACTTCCGGTTTTAAATATATTCAAGGTAGAGGAAAGGATGTCAACAATACAAATAGAATATATAAGCATCATCAACAGAATTAGAATGGAATGATATGGAAGGCATCCGAAAGATCCAAACATTGCAACGGTCAACGATTATATCCTATTGTGTCTTCTTCAGTCTAGGTCAGGAGTAGTCGACTAAACTGTGAGTGCAGTATGTTCATTTAGTGAAACTCTGTATGTCTCTTCTTAATTTTATTATATATCTCTATATATATTTAGGTAACAGATGATTATTTTAGTTCATGCTTTCCATTTCGACTTTTTTGTGCTTTTCTATTGATCATCGAATGGCAAATTTCTCAACAAATCCAACGATAACATCATCACATTGTTGATTTTTTAGTTACTGCTTTTCTCCTTGACAAGGCTGATTTTGATTGATTTGAAAATACAAAAAATTCTGAGTAACTTAGAATTTCCATTTAATTCTAATCATTTTTTTTAATCCAATTTTAAATTACTTTTTAGTCCTACTACATAATATTTCATAATATTACATTGTGCATTTGTTTTTTTATGTTGAAATAATTTTTGGATCTGTTTTGTGGGAGATTTAATTAGTTTTTTTTTTTTTTTTAAATCGTCAAAAACTAAGAGTGTAAAAAAAACCATTTAACGTTTGAAAAACCTGTGGATTGCATCATTTAGGAAAATACTCTCATAATTAAGTTTCGTTGTTCGACTAAATATAACAGTCGTAGCGATAACATTTTATGTGTGAAAAAATTCCAGATAGTATTTATTGACTGGTTTTAATGTAAGAAAACTTGAAAATATATACATTTATAATGTATTTTATTTTTACAGTATATTATTTTAATAATTAACTTAGAACTCTAAAGATGTGAAACTATAATAAAAAAAAAATATATATAATAAGATCTTGCTAAATTCGATAAGTAATGTATACTAGGTTCGTATTTCGTCATCATTAGCAAGGGAAACCCCGAACCAGATTCATAATTAATTACATTTCTTTTGCTGTTTATTATGTAATTTATATTGGAAAATAAGGACCGAAGTCATATTTACTGGTGGGCTAGGTAAATTAAATAATGTTATAGTGTATAAGGTGGTTCAAGTTTCAGCAAATTTTTTGCACGAGTGCCATAGATTCCCTACCACTGAAATATACTATTGAAAGGATACATGCAAGGAAATAAGCTATATTTTCGAATAAAGTTCTCCATAGATTTAGTAAAATAGTTTTTGGTTTAAATACAATTTATTGTAATTTACTTACAATACAGAAAATACATTTAGTAAATGCGATAGTAATAATAAAATAATGTGTCATGAACAAGCATGAAGAGAAGTTACCCATCGGCATCACTCAAATAATACACTTAACATAGAAGGTCCCGAGGACTAGTCTAGTCTTCTTTTAAGACGCCTTGGAGGATTGTCTGGAAGCAAGACTGAAAATAAGGGGATTAGGATGCTTCGGGAGTTTTTAGTATCTGGAGGATTGGTATATGGAACGGGCCATATCGGCCACACATGGAACATCAAGGCCATTATGGATGAATTTATTTGTGACGAAAAAAGAGCATTAAAGATTTTACGAATGATTTTTGGTTGCATGGATTGGATTCGAGAGGAGTTTGATGGTTTGGTGGAGCCCTAAAGCTCGATGCCGTAAGACCATATATATAATAACTAGCATTCCCCGTCGCGGCTTTGCCCGCGAACTATTAAAATCAATTCTGTGATCATTATCTTGTTATTGATTTAATATAATATGTTAAATGATGTTAAGGAGATTCAGTAGAATCGGAGGGGCTTTCGAGTTAAACCCATCGTATCAAGATCTTTAAAATGAGTCCAAATTAAATATTTTTTCTGGAAGTGCAAAAATAAGTGTCCGTTAGATTTAAACGACAATTTCGCCATTTAAACCCCCTAGGGGAAATATTTTTGAAATTCCTTTCTTAGTGGTTACCTACATCGCGTTTAAAATCTAAATTCCGAACTTCAAGTTTCTATCATTAGTAGTTTTTGCTCTGCGTTGATTCTGTCAGTCAGGAAAAAAACCTCTTATATATAGAGAGACAGGTCTTAATATTGTCAGGTAAATAAGCATTTTATAATTGAGGCGTTTGGTTTCAAAACCGGTTACATCCATTTTATCCAAACAATTTTTTTTTTTTTTTTCAAGTTTTTAATGTTAAAAGAAATGTGTTAAACGCATTTGTTTCAAAAACGTCTAGATCCTTCGAAAATCGATACTAAAAGATTCCATTTCTTATCAAAAGCGGTTCAAATTGATCCTTTTTTGGTCAGTCCAGAAAAAAAAATTGAAAATGGATGTAGCCGGGGTTTTGAAACCAAACGCCTCAATTAATTGGTATTTTCGAGCGGTTGTCAAGTAAGTGCTGAAGTAGTCGGTAGCGCCTAGCAGTTTCTTCTTCAGTCTTGTATGAGGTTTCCAAGCTAGGCGTTTAGTAAAATAATAACTTCAAAAATTGTACTGAAGGAATGACTGTAATCTTCATGGTATTTTCGAGTGCGGAAAAAATCCGGGCAGAAAATATGACAACTTAAGATTATTTTCACGGTCAGGAACATTGAATTTTCGTCCATAAATAAGCAAGGCTTTTATTTAATTGGTCAGTTTGTTAAAACCTGTGCCAGAAAATCATTTTACGGAGTGGTTGGGCGATTGGAACGATGGATAAGTGAATATTGCTGACACAGAGGGTGTCGGAAATCGGGTTAGTAACCTAGCCCGGGCCTCGCTAAAAGTCTCCAGCGCCGTCCACTTAGCCAAACTTTCCAGTCAAAGTGCTTCCCTTAGCAACTCCGGCAAAAAAAAGACTGTTATTTAATACATTCTCTCAAGTTTTTATGGAAATTTATTGGTTTTATTTAGTTCTAGACTAATAACAAAAACGCTTCGGTGCGTGACTAACTTAAACCTGCACACAAGTCTCAAACAACCATTGAAAAACCAATAATCGACCTTTACAAACTTTTTTTTATTATTTATTTGAACAGAATGAATGAATAAATGAATGTAGCCTATATTATAAAAGTTAAAATAAAACAAATAATGGCTTACAATGCATAATCTCTATATATATAAGAGGCTTTGTCCTGACTGACAGAATCAACGCAGAGCAAAAACTAATGATGGAAACTTGAAGTTCGGAATATAGATTTTAAAAGCGATGTAGGTAACCACTAAGAAAGGTCTTTCAAAAATGTAACCCCTAAGGGGCTTAAATGGCGAAATTGTCGTTTAACTCTAACGGAAATCTATTGTTGAGATTTTAAACCATATGTTTTTCATTTGAATATCTATTTAACGTTACAATATTATTAAAATATACATTCACGTAAAATATGGCTACTGATTATTTAAATATTAGTGGTAATAAAATAATGCCCACTGTGATTCCCATGATTGGGGATGGTGCGTGTTTATTTCGATATCTTCTCCATATGTATAAGAGGCTTTGTCCTGAATGATAGAATCACTGTAGAGCAAAAACTACTAATGATAGAAACTTGAAGTTCGGAATTTAGGTTTTAAACGCGATTTAGGTAACCACTAAGAAAGGAATTTCAAAAATGTAACCTTTAAGGGGTTTAAATGGCGAAATTGTCGTTTAACTTTAACGGACAAATATTTTTGTACTTCGAGAAAAAATATCTAATTTGGACTCATTTTAAAGATCTTGATACGACGAGTTTAACCCGAAAGCCCCACGGGGCGTCGAAAACGATGTTTTAAAGCCGAAAAATGAAGCATTCACGTCGAGTAAATTGTTTCGGCGGTTTTAGTGAATTCTCTCAATTGCGCGCCTTCCTCTCTTCTACCGAGCCGGCAGCTTCCCCCTCCAACCTTCCACCTACCGGAAGCTCCGATTCTACTAAATCCCCTTAACATCACTTAACATATTATATTAAATCAATACCAAGATAATGATCACAGAATTGATTTTAAAGGCTCGCGGGCAAAGCCGCGACGGGGAATGCTAGTATGTACATATATACAAAGTACACAAATATTACAATAAAATAAGAAATAATAAAAAATAAGTATTAAATAATCTAATAATAACGTTTTTACTCTTTATAGACCGTCCCTTTAACACGTTAGGTGCGGCATCGGTCCCCGGAGTCCGTTGTCTTACATTCCTCTCTTAACAGCCGATTTTCACATGAAAATGTTCGAAAGTCCGAACACTTCAAACACTCAATTTAGTCTATTTTCAATGAGATTATTGCATTTCAGTGTAGAAAATGTTGCTAACAGCAGAAATTTTTTTTTTTTTAGAATCTGACTCCGAGGACCGATTTTCGATAAAGTATGGCGTAAATCCTGATCGGCCTGTCCTGCGCCTATTATGTCTAGTTCCAATCCTTACTAAGAGATAATGCCCTTGAAACGCTCATTTAATTCACGTTTTAGTCAAAAGATAACGCTTTCGGCAGAGCATTCCCATCGGACCCCGACGCCCGATATCGTCTAGGGCTCATCCCAGCAGTCGGACCCCGGGGACCGATACCGTTCAATTCAGGTATACCCCTAAAATACGCCGCCGCATCTAAAGTGTTAAGTGAGTATAGTCTAACTTCCCGGAGTGACCAGCTCTATTAGGAAGTGCGAAAAAAAACCCCCAAAAAAAGACTTATTTAAAACATTCTCTCAAGTTCTTATGGCCTTTTATTGGTTTCATTTAATTATTGACTAATAACAAAAGCGCTTCTGTGCGTGACCAACTTAAATCTGCATACAAGTCTCAACCGACCATTGAAAATCCAATAATCAACCTTTAGGAACTATTTTTTTTTTTTTTTATTAATTTAAACCCAGTAGTAAATAGTTGATAAAAGGGTTTTATTAAGTAATAATACGTGAATTTTAGAACCCAGTACTGCTAGAAACCCTTTTATATTACCTTGCATACATTCCAATTTTTTACTTTCACTTACCTATATATGAAATATATAGTAAGTGGAAGTATTGCGATCGTAAAAATTTTCGACTTCCGGTTTTCAACGGAAATACACGTTTTGGGGTCCCCTGAGTCGAAATAACCAAGTCCCGCGAAATGTGTGTGTGTGTGTGTGTGTGTGTGTATGTGAACAGACTAGCTCAAAAACTATAATCCGTGCGAACCTGAAATTGGGTATTTAAAGTATGTATAAGCCCGCGATGTGACAGCGAAAATTTCATCAAATTTGCTCAAAGGGAGGGGGTACTTTATTTAATAACTTTTTAAGTTTTTTTCGATTTTCTCAAAAACGGCTCTAACGATTTTGATTAAACTGAGTATTTGATCTATTTATATGCCCGAAATATGACTGTAAAAATTTCATCAAAATTGATCAACCGGATGGGGGACTTTACTTAATAAATTTTGTATCATTTTCACATGGTTTTTTTATTTACTCAAAAACGGTTTTAACGATTTTGATCAAACTTGGTATTTGATGTATTTATATGCCAGAGATGTGATAACCAACATTTCATCACAATTGATCAACCGGAGGGGGGACTTTACTTAATAAATTTTGTATCATTTTCACGTGTTTTTATTATTTACTCAAAAACGGTTTTAACGATTTTGATCAAACTTGGTATTTGATGTATTTATATGCCCGAGATATGACTGTAAAAATTTCATCAAAATTGATCTACTGGAGGGGGGGCTTTACTTAATAAATTTTGTATCGTTTTCACGTGTTTTATTTATTTACTCAAAAACGGTTTTAACGATTTTGATCAAACTTGGTATTTGATGTATTTATATGCCCGAGATATGACTGTAAAAATTTCATCAAAATTGATCTACGGGAGGGGGGATTTTACTTAATAAATTTTGTATCATTTTCACGGGGTTTTTTTATTTACTCAAAAACGGCTTTAACGATTAACAAAAATAAGATATGAATGTAGAAAAATGTGTGACTTTGGGAAATGATATTTAGCAAAACACGTCAATTACTAATCTAAGTAAGTTGGTAAGTGAAAGTTGTGTGTTGCGCGCACGCACCAGATTTTTTTTTTATTGGGTCTTTCTTACAGGAGGAGATTCTTAAGTCCATACTATATTCAGAGTTGGGCAGTAGTTAACTACATTTGTAATTAATTACCTAGACAACTACTTGTAGTTTGTAGTTGCCAGCGTGCAACTGCTATTTTGCAATTACCAGTTATGTAGTTGTAGTTCCCAACTACAACTACAGTGGTTGGGAAAAAAATTAGTTGTAATTGTAATTATAGACCTGAAACTACATTTACTAAGCAACGTCTAATTTGAACAAATGTTTTTACATGTTGTAGGTAATTATGTTTTAGGAGGAAAATATAATTCTGCGTTCGCTATATGTTTTATTTAGAAGTATAAGTTTATTTTATATTTTAAATGGGAATTTGTTTCATTTTAAATGATAATATGGTTTTAAATAGTAAGTAATACATTTATATTTTCATGGGTCTCATGCAGTCAATTCATTTTTTTTCTTTCATCCTTCAATCAATCCTCATGTTTTATATATTAGCCGAATAGCATCTGAAATACTTGATATCGCTTTATATTTGATATCGATTAAAATTCTATTACCAATAAAAGTAGTTGTAGTTGTAGGTCTATAATTACAATTAAACTATTAGTTGTAGTTGTGGTCTGTCAACTACAAATTACAAAAGTAGTTGTAGTTAAACTACTTTTTGCCCAACTCTGACTATATTATATCATATTTAAGTCATGAGAGTTCTTGAATTAACGACGACTATTATGTAGGAAAGAGCGAGAGTGCCCTACGTATAAATATTCAATAGCCGGGCTGAGAAATAACTCCCACTTCTTGGGCACTCCAAAGGTGCCTTAACAAGCCTGTGCAGGCCCTATTAGGGACTGATGGAGCCAGGAGCTCCCTTACTTAAGCCAAGGTCTCGAGACCCTCGCTTCCAATTAAGTCCTATCTCGAGAAGCAGAAAATAAGCAGGCTGTCATTAAGTAGTCATCAAGTTGGGACTTCTCATCACCAGCTAATTACAGGTTTGGGGTCCAGGTGTCTACCAATCATCGCCCCCATCTCTCACCTGACGAAATGTAAACCTTTTAATTATAGCCCATGGATCATCCTTAATTGAAAACCGATCAAGCAATTAACGAACTAATCTCATGCTCGAACAGGTTTGTGTACCTCGAAGGCCTCCTGTCAACAAGGCGTTTATTGCGAATTCCAATCAATCAATTTAGAAGGTTGAATGCCTGGTTCTACCCGTACACAGTCATGTATAGGTGGGAAGAAGGGGAACTTTTTATTAAGCAGCTATGATCCGATATAATAATAATAAAGTCTTTATTGATTGTCCCGGGAACTATTCCCTTGGGAACAAATTATACATATAAGTGCGTTAGAATGTTATAAAAAAATGGAGAACTTGTTTTATCATGTAGAAATATACATGATAAAACAAGTTAAAATAACTATTTGTTTACGATATTAATTATACTGATAAAGAAGAAATAAGAAATGAATCAGAACATGTTTTTACGTAAATTTTTACCAGGTAAGTATCAAGTGTGCATTGTCACACTCATTGTAAACTACGACCAAAATTATTCTTTAGAACGCCTAAGGACTTTCTTCATTTCCTTTTTGTGGAAATATAGCGACTAACCTTTTTGATGCGGTTTCTTGCTTCTGTTCGAGAAACAGGCGTGGTCTCAGATACTTAGGCTATTCGATTGACACCGTGTCTCATAGTTTTTTACATTAAGTTGCAGAAAGTTTCGGCCCGATTAGATGTTTTGTCCCCATAAAACGGTGATATTTTACCTATATTTGATTTAGTTTTATTAAAGATGGCTCAATTAAGCCGTGGTCCCAATTATCCGATGGCCCAATTAAACGGAGTCGACTTTGTGTATATAACATTTTGAGCTAGCGATATTGGAAACGTCGAGAATGGTCCTGAGCTAAGGTAGGGAAGAATGCTAGTAGAGGAAGCAAAGATAAAGACCAAGATTGGGGAAACGGAATTGAAGAGAATATTGGCAGGAAACATCATCGATCCAGAATGAGAATTACATAGAAGGCTGGGGGAACGGTAATATCTCAGCTATGCAAAACCATACCGCTGGAAATTCCTGATAATAATATTTTTTTTAAAAAGTTATATTTAGCTAAGGAATGGGAATGTTGTAGCTCAATAGTCAAGCTCCGAACTACTATGCTCACTGCCACGGGCGTCACCGCTGGAGGGGACAGGGGGGACGCGATCCCCCCCCCCCCCCAATATTTTGGCAGGAGGGGACCCAATGTAAAAAATTAAATTAAAATGCGATTTTACGAATTTATCCGAGTTTAACCAATAAAATATAAATATAAAATATTAGTTAATTAAAGCACACTCTATTGTTAAAAGCATAGTGAGGCGTATTGTATATTTGATTAATTATATATTACTTTCACTTACCTATAAATAAAATATATAGTAAGTGGAAGTATTGCGATCGTGAAAAATTTCGACTTCCGGTTTTCAACGGGAATACACGTTTTGGGGTCCCCTGAGTCCAAATAACCAAGTCCCACGAAATGGTCTGTGTGTGTGTGTGTGTGTGTGTGCGCGCGCGTGTGTGTGTGTGTGTGTGTGTGTGTGTGTGTGTGTGTGTGTGTGTGTGTGTGTGTGTTTGTGTGTGTGTGTGAACAGACTAGCTCAAAAACTATAAACTGTGCGAACCTGAAATTGGGTATTTAGTGTATTTATATGCTCGCGATGCGACAGCAAAAATTTCATAAAAATTGCTCAAAGGTAGGGGAGACTTTATTTAATAAATTTTTACATTTTTTTTTTATTTACTCAGAAACGGCTCTATCGATTTTGATTAAACTGAGTATTTGATCTATTTATATGCCCGAGATATGACCGTTAATATTTCACCAAATTGATCAACCGGAGGGGGGACTTTACTTAATAAATTTTGTATCATTTTCACGTATTTTTTTTATTTACTCAAAAACGGTTTTAACGATTTTGATCAAACTGGATATTTGATGTATGTATATGCCAAAGATGTTATAGCCAACATTTCATAAAAATTGATGCACCGAGGGGGGCACTTTATTTCATAACTTGTTTTCCAATTTATACCTTTCTTTCGACTATCTCGAAAACGGCTTTAATGAATTTGAACAAATTTACCATGTTTAATGAAAATAAGGTGTTCTTTAATATCAGGTAAGCTTTATCGTTATTGAAATGTTCTGAGGGTACTTACATGGGGAAGGGATCTCTTTTGTTTTCCTGAAAAGTACACTTGTTTTTGTTTATATGGAAAAATTAACTGTCTCTCATTACGCCCAAAAATACGAAATGGCTAAATATGAGATATGATAAAAATAAAGAAAACATAAAGAGGAGAAAAAAAGAAAAATATTCAGTCAACTCATAAACATCTTTGAGCCCATGCATGCGGAGTACGCCTTTAATGACAGATCATTGTTCATAATTAAAGCCGTTCTGTTCATTTGAGAAGTGGCAATTAACAAAAGGCATTAATTTCTAATCTAAGTAAGTTGGTAAGTGAAAGTTGTGTGTTGCGCGCACGCACCAAATTTTTTTTTTATTTCAGCATGTTGTTTTATGCTTTTAAGTTTTATCCACGGAATCGGTCTCCACTTCTTTTTTAAAACCAAGCAGCTTGATCCTACGTTCCCTCAACTCGGTGAAGCTTATAGAAGTTGATGAGAAGCTATGAAATTAGTGAGATCAGATTCAGAAGAAAAACATGGATAAAATTCAATCAAGAAATTTTGGCTCACATCCTTCAACATTAAGCCTTAACAACTCATTTCATAACTGAGGCATAAATCAACTAAAAATCATAAGTTTTAGTATTAATACCTTTAAAATACATCGTTGAAGGATGAATTAAATGTCCCAACAATTGTTTTTAGGATTTATTATTTCAACTTTTAGCTCCTTGAATTTCAACCTACCTTTTCTAGGCAAATATTAAGCCAAGTACCAATAATTTGGTACTGGTGACGCCCATGCTCACTGTCCCGTAATCGAAACTAGCTTTAGCAGGATAGTTTTTTTTTCATGATTTATGAATCGTTCCTGGGGTCAACAAGACTCTTTTTTGGCACACTCAGCCTCTGTAAAGTGTAGGAAAAGCCTGGCGGCTGAGTTTGATAACGCTCATTGAGTAGGTGTTGGAATGCAAATAAATAAAATAAAAATGTGTAAATGTGGTACCCTCTAAGCTACTTATAAGTGGTCAAGCAATATGTCGGATTTATTATTAAATATTCTTAGCTTAGGGTAGAAATAATGTATTATCTTTAATTTGTTTGTTTAACGTCACTTTATGCAATTAAGGCTAAGCGGACGATGTCACAGAGGTAGTCCTAAACCTTGGCTATCCAGTATAGGGATCTTTAACGGGTTCCTGACATCGCACAGGCTCGGGTCCTCCATTTTACGTCCTATCTGAGCGACGAGTAAAGGGATTTTTTTCTCCTTTTAAAATATCCCAAGGCCACCGTGGGACTCGAACCCGCGACCTTTAGAATTGTAGGCTGCTATGCTAACCACTACACCACAGGTGGCCCCTCTTTACTTATTGTTTTCTAAATATACATCAAATATCTAGATTTGAAGGAACCTGAAAGGTGCCCAGAACATCTGTATTTTTCTTAACCAATTGAATATCAAACCGCCTCTATAATCTATCAATCGTCATATCTCCTCTCCCATTCCTTCCGAAAAACCGGCACCACATACATATATTCATGAAAATAATACGAACTTTTTAAATTCGTTAAAATGATATATCACAATTATATTAGGAGATTGAGATGTATATCGATTAATAGTAATTATTAAAATCCTATTATTAATTGAGGCTTGATAAATATTGTTAATTAGCAGACCATTGTAGCAGAGGCCTTTGGTAAACACAGCCCCGGATCTAATGCCTCAATCAAGATGCCCTTTGACCTCAATGCTCCTCCACTTTGCAACTGAACAGTTACGAATATATTTATATAATATGCATGTATTATATACAATATTTGTACATTTAATGTATTTATGTAAAGCGCGATTACTTTTTATGTATTGTGCTAATAGTCCGTTTTATATTAGGATATTATAATTGCGCATAGTAATTATTGATTGACCAGATCTTGTCAAATAAAGATATTTTTTTTTCAAATTATTGAATTTAAGTTAAGTTAAGAAAAGATGGCCGCGGCCGGGAATCAAACCCGGGCCCTCTTTATCTCTCTCTCGCCATAGAGATAACCGTGGGATCAATCCCAGCCGTGTCAACCTTCTATCTTCGACGACCGAACCCGTCAGGTATGGACATTATTCTAGATTCTAAAGACGTTGCCAATGAATCTGTTAGGTTAAGGGAATGGTGAGATTAAATAAATAAATTTATAATCGAGGGTTTAGGAACTAAAATACCAAACTTTTGTATTTTTTTAAACCTGGAGAAACGCTTTTAACGGTATTTCAGAACTGTGTTTCTTTTTTTTTTTTTTTGTTATCCTACTGATACTAACGCTCCCATATGATTTTTAATAATTTCCCTCCAGCACTTCCTTCACAGTATTAAACTGGGAAAAAAAAGCGAAATAATTCCAGGGCTTATAAAAACATTTTTAATTTCGCTTTTATCCTAGGAGGAAAAAATTGCTGAGTGTATATTTCAATCGAGGAGGCTATGTATTTTCTTTTTTTTATTTTATTTTTACCTCCATTAGAGCTTTGTATAAATTTCGTTGGCAATTTTTCTTCCAAGTTAGATATTTATGGAGCATAAATAATAGGTATTTTTCATTTAATTTTTATGTTTAAAATCAGTAATGAGCGTACATAGTTATACAATTTTCTTAAAAGTAATGTATTTAAAAAGGTTAGAATCATATGTTATATCTCCACAGACCATAACTAGTTTAACTGAAAAATAGCTCGCATGAATTAACTGATTAGGATCGTTTCAGAAGCCTTCTGCAGACTATAAAGAAGTTACTGATCGCCGGTTATCGAACCCGGGTCTCCACATCTCTGTCACAGCCATATAGATCTGTTCTCTTTACTTGTCCGTTGTATCCACCAAAATACTAGATAAAAAAAAAATAAAAGTTTTGGCAAAGTATATGGGGTGCGGACTTAATTAAGATTAATTAATTAAGACTGAAACTTGGCGGATTAATCGTATATTTTGGTGGGTACAACGGATTAGTGAAGAGAATAGATTGACAAGGCTAGTTGTTGTTTGTTTAACGTCCATTTATGCTGGTTAGGCTGATCGGACGATGCTACAGTGGGAGTCCTAAATTTTGCCTATCCAGGTATAATTAGGATAGGGATCTTTTACGAGTACGTGACATCGTACAGGCTCGGGGCTTCCATTTTACGTCCTATCCGAGGGACAGCATGGCTAAGGATTTTTTTACTCCCATTAAAAAATCCTAGGGCCACCGCTGGGCGCGAACCTGCGACCTTTAGTATTGTAGGTTGCCATGCTAACCACTATACCACAGGTGACCCCGACAGGGCGAGGGTAGCCGAGTTGGTTATCGCACCCCGACAGATATGAGGAGACCTGGGTTCGCATCTCGGTCATAGCCGTCCTCTTCCTTTCAGCTAAAAATGTGGTAAAAACTTTCACTTATTAAAGGACATTAGACAAAATGCATTATTATTCAAAAATATCCGAAAAAAAGAAAGTAAAGTATTTCTATCTATCAATAAAGTTTTCTCCATAAAACCCAAGACACTTAAAAAAAAAAAAAGTTATTTATAAGAAAGGTGAGCGGATGCAGCTCTAGTCCTTCCATCCTGTCTCCTCTGGCTTTTAAAAGCAGAGAAGCGGCAGCGAGAGGTGCACTGGGATGGGAGCAGGACCGCTTCGGTGCGGCTTTGGTTCTGTCTGCGCACCCATATCTATGGAAGAGGTCACACCTGCAGTTGCGCAACGCGTCATCAATAAGTTTTGGACGAATGATTTTGGGTACGCCAAACTCTCACGCACTCAATCAAGTCTTTGATTGGGCCAAGAAATTTAAAAAAGGGCGATAAGCCATAGAAAATGAGACCCACAATAGGCGTCCACGGACAAGTGTGACTGACGAGAACATTGGAGTCATTCATGATCCCATTGAAGGTGATCGGCACCTGACGGCTGCTAGTAGCCTATAGAAACAAAAGACGCAACCAGTCGGTCAGAGGAGCCAATTTGTCGCACGACAATGCTGGGGCCCACGCTGCCGCACTGACTCAAGAAAAATTGAACCAATTGCACTGGGAAAAACTTGACTACCCTCCCTACATTCCAGAATTGTTCTCCTCTGACTTCCATCTCTTAGGGCCTTTGAAGGAAGCACTTGGCGGACGTCATTTTGAAAGCAATGGCAGTGAGAAGCTTGTTCGCAATTGGTTCAAGTTTGTTCGCTAACCAAACTTTTGATCCAGAAGTTCCCCCACCCGATGGGGGAAGTGTGTAAACGTGGAAGGTGGCTATATAGAAAAACTATAAAATATTTTTGAAATTTAATTTATAGGATTAATTCATTTAATCCGTGAGACACCGTTGGTCGCGCGTGAACGTATAAACGTATTATATTAGTGCGGCAATTTTTTTCTTCGAAAACAATTTCTTATATTGTGTTAATGTACAAATGACAAATAGAAAAAATATCAGAACTGAATAAAAAGAAATAAGCGCAATAGACAAGATTTTAGACAATTGTGGGCGAAATGCTTACGACGCGACCAACAGCATGTTCACAAACAAATAATTCTGGAAAGAGTCCGGTTTATAATTGACTCACCCTCGTATATTTTTACTTTCACTTACCTATATATGAAATATATAGTAAGGAAAGTATTGCGATCGTGAAAATTTTCGGCTTCCGGTTTTCAAAGGAAATACACGTTTTGGGGTCCCCTGAGTCAAAATAACCAAGTCCCGCGAAATGGTCTGTGTGTGTGTGTGAGTGAACAGACTAGCTCAAAAACTATAAACCGTGCGAACCTGAAATTGGGTATTTAGAGTATGTATAAGCCCGCGATGTGACAGCAAAAATTTCATCAAATTTGCTCAAAGGGAGGGGGTACTTTATTTAACAACTGTTTACGTTTTTTTCGATTTTCTCAGAAACGAAACTATTTATATGCCCGAGATATGACATGAAATCGATCAACCGGAGGGGGTACTTTACTTAATAAATTTTGTTAATTTCAGCACACTCTATTGTTAAAAGCATAGTGAGGCGTATTGTATATTTGATTAATTATATATTACTTTCACTTACCTACCTATAAATGAAATATATAGTAAGTGGAAGTATTGCGATCGTGAAAAATTTCGACTTCCGGTTTTCAACAGGAATACACGTTTTGGGGTCCCCTGAGTCCAAATAACCAAGTCCCGCGAAATGCTGTGTGTGTGTGTGAATAGACTAGCGCAAAAACTATAAACTGTGCGAACCTGAAATTGGGTATTTGATGGATGAATATGCTCGCGATGCGACAGCAAAAATATCATCAAAATTGCTCAAAGGGAGGGGGTACTTTATTTAATAACTTTTTAAGTTTTTTTCGATTTTCTCAAAAACGGCTCTAATGATTTTGATTAAACGCGGTATTTGGTGTATCTATATGCCCGCGATGCGATAGTAAAAATTTCATCAAAATTGATTAATTGGAGGGGGCACTTTACCTAAGAAATGTTGTCCCATTTTCACATGTTTTTTTTATTTACTCAAAAACGGATTTAACGATTTTAATCAAATTTGGTATTTGATGTATGTATATGACCGCGGTGCGACAGCCGAAATTTTATCAAAATTGGTTAAACGGAGGGGGAACTTTACTTATTAACTGTTGTCTCATTATCACGTGTTTTTTTTGTTTACTCAAAAACGGCTTTAAAGATTTTGATCGAACTGGGTATTTGATGTATGAATATGGCCGCGATGCGACAGCCAAAAGTTCGTAAAAATTGGTCAAACGGAGGGGGCACTCTACTTAAGAAATTTTGTCCCATTTTCACTTGTTTTTTTTTTTTTACTCAAAAACGGCTTTAACGATTTTGATTAAAGTTGGTATTTGATGTATGTATATATGACAGCCAAAATTTTATTAACCGTATTATGAAAATAAAAACTTTTATTTATTAATAAAAAGATTAATGTTACTTTAGAGAGTAAATACGTGATGCTCAAATTTTTGAAGCATCGCAGGTGTGTAAAAAATCGAATAAACATGTAAAGGGGGGGGGATATGGTACAAGATAATAATCTATAATTAATATAGGCATATTTTAGTCTAGAAACTTTATAATAAATAAATAAGAAGTAATAAATTTTTGAAAACAATATAAAGCGATTTTAGAGGGACAGTAATCGTTCTTGATTTCCAGAAAGGCGTAAGAGACTTAAATACGTTTTTCGATTCATCTTCACGATGTATTTGCAAAAAGCAACTCGTAGTAAAAAACAAGCAAGCAGAAAAAAACTCGACTGTTGATGAAATTAGTCCCTTCATATATAAATTAGCATTAATGAATCGAGAAGTGCTGAGAATTACCAAATTTTGCTATAAAAATACTCTATAACTTATGGACATCTACAAATATAAGTATATACATAAATGTGGAAAAATGTGTGAAGTTGAGGAATGGCGTTTACATATTATCGAAACACGTCGATTTCTAATCCAAGTAAGTTCGTAAGTGAAAGTTGTGTGTTGCGCGCATCGTACCAGATTTTTTTGTATTATTTTTATTATTTTGTATCTCCCTATTTTTTCCTACTTGTTTATATTTTAGTTGTTTTTTATGAATGGATCCATGGATTACAAATACTAAATGTCCTCCAGTGCGGCTGATTCTACTGTTTATACTTTTAAAGAATTTATAACAATTATAACTGTATTCCAACAACAATTTTACAAATTGATCTTATCACTTTACTCCTTACTTTTTTTCCTTCTAACAGTAATCCTGCCAGAAGGGAGTTTATTTTTTATACTGTACATACCAAACAATTCTGTATACAATGTTAGTTGTGTCCCCAGTGGTTCCGCAGAGGGCCGCCACCATCGATACCGGTGCATAGACCTCTGCAGCATCAACAACGACACATATTACATGAGACGTAATTTTAGTTATATTTTTATACAGATAATATGAATTTTAATACAATAATAAACAAACTTAAATAAAATAAAACAAACCTAGTGAAACATAAAAATAAGAAGCAAATGGTCAAGTTCAATAGAAAATATTAGACACAATATTAGCGTTCAGCTACTACATAATTAATACCTTTTACATTCATATTTACGCACTTACGTACATACCTTCAATACTAACATATAAACACATATGTACACGTGTAAACACATATACTCCTTACCTTCACTTCAATTATTCATTCAAGAATATATCTTTTATGTGTTTTAAACATTTCCCAAGTAAATATGACAAAAAAAAAAAAAAAAATGAATAATCGAAAAAGCTTTATAACTATTAAACTTAGGGAATGCTTAATGTAGTATAACTCGGAAATTGGTTTTTAAATACCGTTAGCGGTGGGAAAGGTAGAACTGTCGGAACGGAGGGAGATATTGCTTTGCGGTGGCAGTGCAATTAATTGCCTTGCGGGCCGATCCTGCTCCCTGTGAGTGGGCAACTCTTTGAAATATCTCTGCTATAGCTTTTGCACGGGCGGCTTTCTTGTTTGTAAAACCTATCCAATGGAACGTAACTAGGTTGGCAATAGCACATAGCCGATGATATTTAAATCACAATTTACCCTAGAATTATCGAGGGGGTTCTTGGAGCTCATTAATATTTGCCCACCCCGTTTTGCACCTTAATTGTTAAATAAAGAATATGGAAAAAGTAGTAGCTGTTAGAAAAACCCCTCTCCCCTGGGCCGGAAAACCCCGAATAGTCTACAAGGCGAGGAAGGGGAGGAACAAAAAAAAAAAATAAAAAAATAAAAAAAAAATACAAAAACGAATAGAAATTTTTCTGTAACATTTTACATTCAGATGAAATAGTTTATTATATTATCATCACATATATTATTTCTCCATATTACTGATTAAACTGCTAGGATGTCCTGTCAAGTTTGTAAAAAATCGTTTGTAAAGAGTCGTTATGTGCTGTTCGACTGTTGGTAGATGGAGGTCTGTTTGTAAAGTTTTGTTCGTCACGTACCAGGGTGCCTTTGTAATAAGTCGTAGTAATTTAGATTGAAACGTTTGAAGTTTTTGTAAGTGAGTCTGTTAGCTATGCCGAATATCTGTGAGGAGTATGTCCATATTAAAAAATTTATTTTTAAAACAAATCGGTTGAGTTTTATGTAATTCAATTTTAAATTATATCACTTTTTCAATAACGAAGGGCGTCCTTTAAATGTTTAATTAAAAATAGCGAGCAGAAAGCTCTTCAGAGGATAATCGTCGTAAATGAAATTCTTGAAAAAACATTTGTAGAAGGTGATTATCGCAAAAAAAAAAAAAAAAAAAAAGACTTAGAACAGGCCCTAAAACGCCTAATTTAATGTAGAGCTTTCCTCTTTTTTAAATAAAAAAAAGAAAAAAAAAAGGTTTGCGCCCTTTATTAATCCTTTCTAGAGCCCTTACATATTTATGAAGCCTCATCCCTCCCAATACCCCTCCCCTAGTCTCTCGGATAATTTAATCCTCTGGCCATTTTACACGATAATATAGCGTGTAGCACTTGCGTCCTCTAGCAGTTTAGTTTACTGCTGGCGTTTGTAATTCAGATGTCGGAGCGAGTAATTGTGGAGATGGTACACCATAGATACATCTCAGCCTAGTAGCAGTGGAGTTATGGTCTGTTCCAAACCTGGCGCTCCCATATCGCATGACATATAGGTACTAACTATCTACCTTTGTTCATTGATAAATTAGGTCCTGTGGATTAGGCAAAGAAACTGTTTGTTAAGGTCGGTATGTTTTGCCAAACAAACAATTTCAATATTATTTAGTTTATTATTAGTCGGCCTCAAAAGACTCGTGTGTACAGTCCCTGGCCAAATTATAAGACGCACTGCAAGATTTCATGTAAAATATTAATTACCGAGTGATATTGTACCGTTTTATTGTTTTAAATTGAATTGTTTTTTACTTTCACTTACCTATATATGAAATATATAGTAAGTGGAAGTATTGCGATCGTGAAAAATTTCGACTTCCGGTTTTCAACGGAAATACACGTTTTGGGGTCCCCTGAGTCCAATTAACCAAGTCCCGCGAAATGGTCTGTGTGTGTGTGTGTCTGTGTGTGTGTGTGTGTGAACAGACTAGCTCAAAAACTATAAACCGTGCGAACCTGAAATTTGGTATTTAGAGTATGTATAAGCCCGCGATGTGACAGCACAAATTTCATCAAATTTGCTCAAAGGGAGGGGGTACTTTATTTAATAACTTTTTAAGTTTTTTTCGATTTTCTCAAAAACGGCTCTAACGATTTTGATTAAACTGAGTATTTAATTTATTCATATGCCCGAGATATGACTGTAAAAATTTCATCAAAATTGATCAACCAGAGGGGGGACTTTACTTAATAAATTTTGTATCATTTTTACGTGTTTTTTTTCTTTACTCAAAAACGGTTTTCACGATTTTGATCAAACTGGGTATTTGATGTATGCTTATGCCAAAGATGTGATAGCCAACATTTTATCAAAATTGATCAACCGGAGGGGGGACTTTACTTAATAAATTTGGTATCAATTTCACGTGTTTTTTTAATTTACTCAAAAACGGCTTTCACGATTTTGATCAAACTGGGTATTTATGTATGTATATGCCAAAGATGTGATGGCCAACATTTCATCAAAATTGGACAAACTGAGTGGGCACTTACATTTTTTTCGATTATCTCAAAAACGGCTTTAACGATTTTTATCAAACTCGTCATGTTTAATGAAAATCAGGTGTTTTTTAATATCAGGTAAGCTTTATCATTATTAAAATGTTCTGAGGGGGCTAAAATAGAGTTTTTTTGTTTGTTGTTTTTGTTTGTTTCCTATAAAGTACCTTTGTTTTTGTTCATAAGAGAGAGAAATTAACTGTCTCTCGTTACGCCTATAAGTAAGAAATGGCTTAGTATGAGATATGATAAAAACAAGTAAACGTATCTGATAACGTAAGAAAAAAAGAAAAATATTCAGTTTACTCATAAAACACGTTGAGCCCACGCATGCTGCAAAGGCGTAGCACGCCTTTAATGACAGACAATTGTTCATAATTAAAACCGTTCTTTGTTTGTTTCATGGTAACTAAATGAAATTTTCAACAAGTACATAGAATATTATGAAATCAGACGACTTGGAGTATTACGCTTGCAATTATCACAAGCAAAAAATTTTACTTAATAATAAAAGAAATTGGTGTTTTTTATAGATCAAATGAAAACAAATATAAGAATGTGTGACTTTGAGAAGTGGCAATTAACAAAACGCATTAATTTCTAATCTAAGGAAGTTGGTAAGTGAAAGTTGTGTGTTGCGCGCACGCACCAGATTTTTTCATTATGGTGTAAATACTTAGTATTACAACTCTTCAAAGTATTTTATTGCACAGTTCATAATTAAAATTAACCAGAAAATTAAAGCTCGTTTAAATAGTAAATAAATGTGTTGAGAAATACCGACAAAAGGGAAATTAGAAACGGACATGCAATACTAAAGGGAAATGAGATGAAATCACGGAAGACAAACATTCTATTCCTCGTACAAGAAGAGAAATTGCAGAGTTGGAGAGGAAATCGGCACGCCAAGGGGTTTCAGCTTAACATTATTGCACTGTATCCACTAGATATATCGCCGGACGGTAAGAATTCTGACACAAGACAAAACTCAAGAAATTTTATTTTTTTCGATCTAAACTAAGTAGGGTAAACAGTACATTTATTGGCACCCTTAAGACTAAATTTCAGTGGTGACATTAAAAAAAAATACTTTTTATGAAGGGATCGAATTGAAACTTCCTATAAGTCCTCTGGATCTATCCTTATAAAGACTCAAGAGGTTTTCTTGGGCCAAAAGTTCAATAGTTTTATCATACGACAATATTTATTGTTTAAAGTGCAAAATCTAGTTAATGACACCCTGTGGATTTTATTGTGAAAATTGTTCTTCCCTATGGTTAGTTTGTTAACGTTTTACTTCATAGATGACTTAGAGGACCCTTCAAACACTTACTTGTTTACCTATTTCTTTAAGTTAAATTTGGGTTGCCAATAACTGTACTGAGTGCTAATAACTGTATGGTTTACCCTACGTTGAATAATCAACAATGGGTAAAGGGTTAAATTCTTAAATATTGCTCACTTATTAAGTCGCTATACTTTTTATTTTCGTATCGCGATTTAAGTGCATCTAGCGCAAGAGAATAATTTCGTTCCTTCAAGGAAAATCCTGATATAACACTCGATGCTTCATCCTTTAGGCTAGTTCTTAAATAATGATCTATCTACACATCCCATAAATTTGGATATTTATTTACCAAACAGTAAAAGAGGAGAAGTCAAAATATTCCATTCTGCAGGTTTACCTTCAAAAGTATGTATATTAATTCGGGTTAGTTGACTACAATTAGACTGAAAATTAGTATACTTATCTATTTTATTTTATCTATGGGTTTTGTACAACTCTAGATATATCTAAAAGTTCAATAAAACTGGAGTAATTTTGAGCTGATTCTAGTATAAACTGCTTTTTAATTACCTGAGAATTAAAATTCCTAATTTTCGAAAGTCCGTCGGACTCGCTGACCAAAAATGAGAGCGGCTCCTACTCACATTATTGTAAAGTAAAAAAGCAAATTTTAAGCTGTTCACAGTTCACTAATCATAAATAAATATTTTTAGAATGAAAATTTAGATCTTTCCTTAAATAAATTCTTAGATTGACACTTTTGACTTGTGTCTGAAGTCATTAGGAAAAGAACTTTTACCTAAAACACATTTTTAAAAATGCATTAAAATAATAGTGAAATATTTAGTCCCCTGGGTTGAATTTTGGTAACGTTGTTTAAGTTTTTTTTTTTCTTTCGTGGATCGGCCAAGAATCCATGATCACAACCTAGACGGAATTGCGAGACTGGTCAAGTATTCATAAAGGTTTCATGAATGTAACTGTATTATGTATAATGTGTATAAGAAATCCTATCATGATCTGAATTCTTTATCAAAATAAATTTAACGCAGTTATATAATAAACTAGCTGTATACCTATACCTGTTTCACCCAGAGAATTTCATTTTTTAAATCTATAAAGTGAGACTTCTATCATTCTAACGGTCGATTTCTTAAAAACCAATGTAAAGCGAGATCACAACGATTTTTATAACAATAAAGAATATACCCAGAGATTGGCCGAAGTTATGCAATTTTGATATGAACAGGTGTTCGCACCTGGTATCAAAGAACCGATGAGCGAAATTTGGAGAATTTAGGACAAACTGTATGGATTTATATAGCGATCAAACAAACAGAATTTCATCTTTATTTATAGAAATATCTTGATGCGAAATCCTATCATGATCTGAATTCTTTATTAAAATAAATTTAACGCAATTATAGAATAAATATTTATTTTCAATCTTTATTGAGATGTTCACTTGAGGATGGCCATCGGAAATCGCTGAAAGCAGACATGAAAATATTTTTACTTTCAACTTTTGTGTAATCCAATGAACTTCTGTTTTTTTATTACTTCTTCTAATGTTTGAAAATAGCTTATCTAGGTACGAGTATTTTAAGTTTAAATCCTTAAAATTTCTGACAATAGAATCTAAAACTAAATTAGTAAAATCTGGACTTAACCCCTCATTTTTGGATCTTTCAAATCGGATAAAAAATAGTGTTCATGTTGACCTCTCCGTCCAATGACGTAGCTAACCCACACCAAATCCATTATTTTTATTCTGCTTCCAGTTTATTTATTGTTCAGCTAATGGTTCTCATTCTTATTGGTTTTTATTTATATTGTAAAGTTATCTGGAAATGTGATCCCAGAAAAGCATTGCCCTTCCTTCCTTAGTGCTTAATCCCTTTTTCCTTGAAGAGGAAGGATGCTTCCCTTATCGGAGGAAAATGTAGTAGCTCATCCAATTGTTTCCCCGAAGGCAATCTTAGCAACGGACGTCATTGCGATAAAGCTCTGGGAAGCCACGAGGATGAACATCCTTTCAACGATTTTAGTTTATATATATATATATATATATATATATATATATATATATATATATATATATATATATAAACCCCCTATACCTATATGACCTTACAAGGATTTCACAGTAGTAATAAAAAAAACAGCTCATGATGGTTCAGCAAAACAATGGTCATAAACTTACAACTCGTGAAATAAAAATTTCATATTAAATTTATAACGAACTGAAATAGAAAATTTTATAGAATTTAAATTTCAAAACAATCTAAAGCAAATTAATGTTCGATATGGAATAATACTATTTGGTCTATAATGTACGTAGAACTTCTTGTTAATAAGGCATGCAGTTCAGTAGGGTTCCGATTAACCGAGGTGCCAAGTCGGAGAGGGGGGGGGTTAATGTTTATGTATATGAGTTAATTTAAACAAACTACAATAAAAGATTTTTTTTTAAAATAATTTCATAATTTCTGTTACTATTATTGTTGTTATGCATCGTTATTATTAAATACTTGTTAGGTTTTTAAGCATATGTGCAGTTATTAATTAAAAATAACCTACATTTCTTTTAGTATTGGTATGGTTCCGATTAACCGAGGTAACCTTGGTCCCTATCCCTTAGGGTTTTTAGGGTTTTTGGTCCCTTAGGGTTAATCGGAACCCTACTGTATTAAAATCTATAATACGAGTACAGTTAAAGGGTCATGATTGTGAATGGCCTTTATATTGTATTGTGCCTCCTTTATATTTAGGTACAATTAAGTACAAGTTCTTTTACTATAATGTTACTACTAATCACTTTCATCCACTTGACACTCTACTAAATAAGCATAAAGTGGTAAAAAATATAAATAAATAAAATCCATACTTGTATTCAATAAACAATTGAGGGAACTATTCACTTTATATATACAAAACGGTATTTATGTATATTCAGATAACGGCAACTAACATCTGTCCTAATATTTATAACCTGAACAACACAGATTGATAAGGCGTCAAGCCTTGTACTGATAGCAAAAAACCTATTAATTATTTCATGAATTTGTTTGTTTGTTTAACGTCCGTTTATGCTACTAGGCTAATCGGGCGATTCTACCGGGAGTCCTAAATTAAGGTATAATTAGGATATAGAACTTTAGTGAGTACCGGGACCTCCATTTTACGTCCTATCCGAGGGACGGTATGGCTAAGGATTTTTTATTCCCTTTAAAAAAATCCTAGGGCCACCACGGGACGCGAACCCCTTTAGTTGCCATGCTAACCACTACAACACAGGTGACCCCATTTTATGAATTTTCATTAATGAATATAGAAATTAGTGTGGCCCCGATCTCTAGTGAAAAGACAACTTTGTAAGTATTTTTTCTTTATGAGCGAGCAAATTTGCGCAAGTCGAAAGTAGAGATGAAATAAGGCCCTTTTGAACTGAAAATGGTGCGATGGGAATTCGCTTAACTTTTAACTATCATATGTAAACTCCAATAATATATATATTGTAACACTTGTGTGGGTTACGAAATAATTATATTACAGAAATATACAGTTACCAATGCCAACGAATTATTACAACTTAAATATGTGAGCAGGTTACAAAAATGATAACGTTATAACACACAATCATATGACTTGAACATCAATGTCCAGACACAGACTTCGACTAACTCGTTCAGTCCACTGCTCCTTATATATAATCGTAAATGGTCAGGCCTGGAATGTTCCAGAACAATGTGGACAGTTCTACGCCAGCATGGACTAGGCACGAAAGATCTAGACCCAAACAGTTCGTTTCAATCGCTTATTTTGTTCCAACAAACGGTTTGGGAGATTACACCCTATGTTTTCTTTATTTGCTTATCGATTCAACGAGCGGGTAGGTTACAAAGAGTATCTAATATACACAAGTACCCATGAAACTTTAGGTATGAGTGATTTTTCATCTCATTTCACCGTGTATTTAACTATTTTTAAACTTTTTTTTTCTAAGTAGAACATCTGCTTTTTTTTTAAAAAATGAAACTAATAATAATTGAAGAATAAAATAAAATATTTCGCAAACATTAGTTGGAGTAGTGAGAATCGTTGGAAGTTACGAGAGGTTTGTTGGTGAGGTTAAGGAACTGTGGCGAGGTCTCTATGTAGGTGAAGGTCGGCCTCCGATGCCTTACTTGTCTCTTTGCACATAGCGTCTCTTCCTATCTTAGCCTTGTTAATAAATAATAAATAAATATTAAATATTTAATTTAGCGATATATCGATTTCAAGATTTAAAGCCCTATATTTAATTTTGAATATATTTTCGGCCTCGAGTTGGACTAAATCCTCAAATATACTTCTCCTTTTATTATTTGATAACATTTTTTTTTTTTTATCTTTTTTTCGATTATCTCAAAAACGGCTTTAACGATTTTCATCAAATTCGTCATGTTTAATGAAAATTAGGTGTTCTTTAATATCAGGTAAGCTTTATCATTATTGAAATGTTCTGAGGGGGCTTAGATGGGGTAGGGGCCTTTTTGGTTTTTTTTTTTTTTTTTTTTGTTTACTATAAAGTACCTTTGTTTTTGTTTATATGGAAAAATTAACTCTCTCTCATTACTCCTAAAAATAAAAAATGGCTAAATATGAAATATGAAAAAATCAAGTAAACATATACAGGAGAAAAGAAGAAAAATATTCCGTCAATTCATAAAATAAGTTGAGCCCACGCATGCGTAGTACGCCTTTAATGACAGGCAATTGTTCGTAATTAAAGCCGTTCTGTTCATTTAATGGAAATTATTTGTTTCCTGGTAACTAAATGAAATTTTCAACAGGTACATTGAGAATTATAAAATCAGACAACTTGGAGTGTGTATGCTTGCATTGCCAAATTATCACAAGTAAAAACTTTTATTATGAAAACAAAAATAAGAAATGTATATGGAAAAACTTGACTTTCAGAAGTGGCAATTAACAAAACGCATTAAATTCTAATCTAAGTAAGTTGGTAAGTGAAAGTTGTGTGTTGTGCGCACGCACCAGATTTTTTTCATTAAAAGTTGTAAAAATAGGATATTTTGAATTTAATTTTTTGAGAAGTGGCAATTAACAAAGCGCATTTAATTCTAATCTAAGTAAGTTGGTAAGTGAAAGTTGTGTGTTGCGCGCACGCACCAGATTTTTTTCATTAAAAGTTGTAAAAATAGGATATTTCTAATTTAATTTTTTGAATTTGTTCTTGTTCAAACAATAACTATTTAAAAATCTATTAAACGGAGTGAATACCTGAAAAAGACATGTATATAAGCAGAAAGCTCAATAGATAACAATACTGACTCATTTCACTCTCTATGTATGATCATGTACCTAATAAACTATTTTATTTAAACTAAAGTGTAGAAAGGATTCAGATTACAATGGATTTGAAATACCCAGAGTGATGATATTTATATATTTATATTTTTTTTATTCTCGCCATTAAAAGAAATGCCAAGATCATTAAGGAAAAAAGAATTATTTGATTATCATCATTTGATCAGGAGTTACAGATTTTTGGCCGATAAATTACAAACCTTTCCCATTGTGCCATGTTAATAATTTTCAGCTAAAGTAACTAATATATGAAATATTTATTGAATTCATAGCTCATTCAACCGTTGGATTTTAAGTTTGAGAATCGCTGATTTATGTACAATGTTGTATATAATTTTGCCTGATTTTTTCCTTAGGTACTGTGACGGAAGAAACCATGAATCAGATTTTCATTTGTTTTAAAATTAATTGAAAAGGACTAGAACGTTCGACAGTTATATCGGGTATGTTCGAGAGTGTTCTTTCTCCTAAGATAGATAAGGGAGCAACTGACGAGTTTTGCTAGTTTTTATCTGGATAGTTATTTTCTGTCACTTTGAAATTCTACAGTTTCGCCATATTATTTTTGTGTACACATTGCTTGCTCAACATTTTTATCATTTTAAGTAAATAAATGAGTATTTTAACTTTTGTAGATGTTTTCATTTCATTTCATCGATCATAAAAAAGTGTCTTCATCTTTCTCAAGCTGTTTAGAGATAGCCACCCTCTCCCAGAAATATACGGAAGCCGGCGAGAGCAGACTATAATATCTCGCCTGAGAATTGGGCACACCAGGCTAACTCACGGGCATCTCTTAGAAGATAAACCTCCACCAACATGTCCAAGATGCAATATAAATTTAACAGTGGAACACATCTTAGAAGATTGCCAAGGACTGGATGCAGCGAGAAAAACACACCACATCAGGGGATATGCTGAAGCTATAAAACCAGAATGTTCAAAGAACTTATTTAAATTTCTAAAAGAAATCAATATTTACAAATATGTATGAAATTACCAATTACCATAGTCCGTATGTATTTATAGCTTAAATAGAATTTGGTGCCTCTAGCCCATGTTGTTGTACATGGCACCTAAAATGTAATTAAATAATTCTTTCTCGATTAATCATACTATGTTTTTTCTTTTTTTAAAGTGTGATTTGTTTTGATTATAAAGAAAAATACGCCTACTTAAGAAACGTCGTGTTGAGAACTCTTTTCAACGATAAAAGAGAGGAACAGAAATTGTAGTGGCCACATTAATAATGAAGGGGGAAATCCTTCACAGCGCAATAATTGTATTTCGCCCCGCAAATTGTTACGACGGGGGAATAAAATTGTCCCCGCTTCGAATCTAAATGCAAATTAGAGCACGATTAATTTTCCTACTTTACCGCCTTCAACAACGGAAGATGCACTTCTTCATCTTATAATCTAACAACTAATGGAAAATAAAAGAAAAATTGTGTGTTATTTTCAGCATCTACTATAAATATGAATAAAATTTGTAATTGAGTCGGCTACTTCTCGTCCGCCCAGCTGCGTCTCAACTCTTTTCTATTATTTTAACATAGTCGTTGTATCATTATGTCTTTAAGACACATCTCCGTTCTTATGAAAATAAAAAATCTGGTTCGTGCGCGCAACACACAACTTACTTCACTTACCAACTTACTTAGATTAGAAATTAATGCGTTGTGGTAATGCCACTTCTCAAAGTTACACGTTTTTCCACATCCATTTATTATTTTTGTTTTCATTTGCTCTATAAAAAACACTAATTTCTTTTATTATTAAATAAAAGTTTTTACTTCAGATAATTCGGCAATGCAAGCATAATACTCCAAGTCGAGTGATTTTATAATTCTCAATGTACTTGTTGAAAATTTCATTTAGTTACCATACTACAAATAACAAATAATAAACAAATAATCTCATATCTCATATTTAACCATTTCTTATTTTTAGGCATAACGAGAGACAGTTAATTTCTCCATATAAACCAAAACTAAGGTACTTTATAGGAAACAACAAAACAAACAAAAGAAGAAAGGTCCCTACCCTATTTAAGCCCTCTCAGAACATTTTTAATATTGATAAAGCTTACCTGATATATAAAAACATCCAATTTTCATTAAACATGACGAATTTGATGAAAATCGTTAAAGCCGTTTTTGAGATAATCGAAAAAAAAGGTAAAATTTGGAAAAAAAAAGTTATGAAATAAAGTGCCCCCTCGGTTGATAAATTTTGATGAAATGTTGGATATCACATCTTTGGCATATACGTACATCAAATACCCAGTTTGATCAAAATCGTTAAAGCCATTTTTGAGTAAATAAAAAAAAACACATGAAAATGATACAATATTTATTAAGTAAAGTCCACCCTCCGGTTGATCAATTTTGATGAAATTTTTACGGTCATATCTCGGGCATATAAATACACCAAATACGGAGTTTAATCAAAATCGTTTGAGCCGTTTTTGAGAAATTCGAAACAAAACTTAAAAAGTTATTAAATAAATAAACCCCCTCCCTTAGAGCAATTTTGATGAAAATGATACAATATTTATTAAGTAAAGTCCACCCTCCGGTTGATCAATTTTGATGAAATTTTTACGGTCATATCTCGGGCATATAAATACACCAAATACGGAGTTTAATCAAAATCGTTTGAGCCGTTTTTGAGAAATTCGAAACAAAACTTAAAAAGTTATTAAATAAATAAACCCCCTCCCTTAGAGCAATTTTGATGAAATTTTTGCTGTCACATCACGGGCATATACATACACTATAGTTTTTGAACTAGTCTGTTCACACACACACACACACCCAGAGACTTCGCGGGACTTTAGATAATTAATTTATAATTTTTAAACTATTCAATTAGAAGATCAAAGATTCGACCACGGCCGGGTATCGAACCCAGGTCCTCTTTTTTGTTTCACCTAACAATCTTAATATCTCATAATATTTGTTCGGAAAAGTTTTTCTCTCTTTGCCCACTTAATTGTCCCTCCTCTCACTACTGAAACATCTAAAAAAAATAAAAAAAATCACGCCACCTGAAATAGAAGGCAATTGTGATTCCATCAACAGCTGCTGCAAGAGGACACTCTCATTGTAGCCCAAGCCCCGAAGAGGAGCAATTAAGATGAAAGTGATCATTTCCTCCACTCCACAAAAGACTTAACCAGGGACAGAAAAACGCTAATTGTCGTTTGGAAATTGATCTCGCTGAGGAGGCTAAGCGGGAGGCAAGGTGTTCCCTCAGTCGCTATAATTACTGGACCAATATTCCAGGTGTAACGTCCTAAATCTTCCAGAACTTCTCCTCCATCTCCTCGGGTTATTTAAGATTGCACATTCTTAGTACTATCCTCTTTACTTTCCTGAAAATGTTCCTCGTTGGGGAGTACACTTTACGGTCAATGGCCACTGTAATTTCCTCGTTCTATGCTATTTAGTGAAACAAATAACGCCCGTTCGACCTCGCTAAGTTTGTTCAGTAGATAACGTAAGGTAGAATCAGCTTTGCGGTTTATTAAATCAGGGGGAACGCTTATTCTGAGAAAATGCATCTTTTTTTTTACTTTCACTTACCTAAATATGAAATATGGAGTAAGTATTGCAATCGTGAAAATTTTCGACTTCCGGTTTTCTATGGAAATACACGTTTTGTGGTCCCCTGAGTCGAAATAACCAAGTCCCGCGAAATGGTCTGTGTGTGTGTGATCAAACTAGCTCAAAAATCATAAACCGTACGAACCTGATTTATTTAGTATTTAGTTTATGTATGTGCTAGCGATGTGACTGAAAAAATATCATCAAAATTGCTCAAAGGGAGAGGGTACTTTATTTAATAACTTTTTAAGTTTTTTCGATTTTCTCAAAAACGGCTATAACGATTTTGATTAAACTTAGTATTTGATGTACTAATTTTCGCGAGATATGACTGTAAACATTTCATCAAAATTGATCAACCGGAGGGGGCACTTTACTTAATAAATTTTGTATTATTTTATTTTTCACGTGTTTTTTTTTATTTACTCAAAAACGTCTTTCACGATTGTGATCAAACTGGGTATTTGATGTAGGTATATGCCAAAGATGTGACAGCCAACATTTCATCAAAATTGGTCCAGATTTTTTTTCCTTGTCGAAGGACCATTTAGGTCCTTGCCGTTCAACTTATAAGGTACATTGTTGACAATTTAAATTAATAAGCGATGGTTTGAAATTAGAAAAGGGTTTGGGTTTTATTGGAAACTAGCTTTATATCCCTGTTTCATCCGGGGAATTTCATTTTTCTAATAAACGTGAACAATTCTATAAACAAAAAATACAACAAAAATAGTACCAATAGATTATTATTCTAAAGCTTTGGGACATACTATATTTTTAGTTTTACCCTCTGGAGCATATAAAATTAGGTCTTTAGATGAACTTATTCTAGAGCTGTAAAGCTGACCATGAGAAAAACATAGATATTCCAAATTTATCCAGCTACCCTTAGTGATTGCTCTTGAGCTTTATATATAGCCATCGCAAATGCTACCCGAACTGGGAATTGTACTCTTTAGAAATCAAAGGGTTGAAATTTCGGTAACGTTGTCTAAGTTTGTTTTTTTTCTTTCGTGGATCGGCCAAGATTCCATGATCACAACCTAGACGGAATTGCGAGACTGGTCAAGTATTGATAAAGGTTTCATGAATGTAACTGTATTATGTATAATGTGTGTAGGTTGTATACCGTAGCTACATATGTATACACCGTTTCCACCCGGAGAATTACATTTTTTAAATCTATAAAATCTTTAAAGTGAGACTTCTATCATTCTAACGGTCGATTTCGTAAAAAACAAATGTAAAGCGACATCATATCGATTTTATAACAATAAAGAACATACCCTGAGATTGGCTGAAGTTATGCAATTTTAATATGGACAGGTGTTCGCACCTGGTATGAAAGAACCACTGAGCGAAATTTGGAGAATTCAGGACAAACGTTATGAATTCCGGACTTTCATTGCCTTAGCAATGAGCTAACCAGCTCCTTATGTCAATAAAATTACTTCAACCTAGATTGTTGTTACAATATTTATATATTAAGCCTTAAAATGCTAAAACCGTAGTTCGAATTGTACTAAGATCACTCTAATATTACTAAGAAAATTGAGTTACTAAAAACCTCTGAGGAACATCTTAATAAAGTTAGAATTTAAATATTCTATATTTAAAAGTATATAGATACGAGCAGTCCCTGCCAAGCGTTGCTGTGGCTCCGTAGCTAATGCGTTGAATTAATTATATCATACTAGCTAGAATGCCCGGCTTCGCTCCGGTAGTTATGTGGTAGTTTTATTGCCAGAAAAACTTTTAGAATTAAAGGAAATATAGAACAAAATTAGCACCTTCTTGAAAATTCGGTTTTAACTTGGTATCAATATTCTGCAGACTTGAGATCTGCAGAGTCCACCCAAATAAGGAACCCTGTATAATTAACAGGGGGTTGAAAATGGTATATGAACAATTAATTTTGCTGCAACTTTGTCGAGTTATGCATCGTTTTGATGGTTTCTGTGATTCTGAATCCTATAAGCCCATTCCAAGTAGTCAGAAGATAATAAGTTATTAGATTATTGTTGAAAAATCTGGTATCTCAGTTAAAAAAATTATATTTCCAGTAAAACTTAAGCTCTGACTACTATGGTGGTCCTATTTGATCCAGAAGTATAGAAGCTACCGAAGATTCATAGAAACTTTTTTTTAAAGATTTTTCTTCCATTTCAACCTCCCTTAAGATATCCCCCCGTAATTTGAACGGTTTCTGCATATCTTGAATCTTATTACTATTACAAAGTGAAAACCAAAATTTCTTGAAGGCAAAATTTTTTCATCATATTTCTTTTTATCTTGAATTATGAGGGATGATAAAATCTTGAATGCTGTTATTGGAGTTAGACGTTTTGTCAACTGGAATGCTCATCATACGTAGTAACCATACCAACTTCTTTTTCATAAATACAATAAGAACACTTCAAACTTTTTATTTTCGATTTATATTTAGTCAATTCATCTCTTTTTTTATGTCTTATTTTATTCGCTCACTGTACTACTAAGAAATGTTCACTCATATTGTATTAAATTTACTTAAGTATATATTATAAATAGATTAAATATAATGTGCTTATCATAGATTAGCCTTCTTATGAGAAAACTATTTTTTTAAGGAATCCAGTTGGTTTTCTAATTGATTGCTCAGATGTAAAGTACTTATTTTATTTTGAAACGTAAACTAATTATTTTCTCTTAATTGTTTAGTAATTTAAAAAGAACAGCTGAAAAAATGAAGAACGACTACATACTGAATGAATGGACAATAACATTGAGTGAAACGCACCCTAGCGCTTCCTGGTAGCCTGGAGCTCGAACTAAATTTTTCATTCATAAACTCGTATCTCAGTCTCAGAGAGGCTAATTAAATGGTGCGAGAGGCTTAAAATTCCAGTCCTTTTCTCTTCAATTTTATACTCTTAAGAGAAAAATGGAAACCTTCTTCTCCGTAAGGAGTCATATGGCTAAACGAAGACATAACTTCCTTAATCCTACGTGGAGTCGTTTTTGAGCCTTTTCGGCACGCACATTGTACACTTTGCTTTATAATATATATTGATTATTTTCAATACAGTCAAATCAAAATTCTCTGATAAGGATAACGTTTCAGCTAATCTAAAAATCAACGGGATTTAAAATAGAACTTTACGCCAAATTTAAAATTTGATGGTATAGAATTTAGATGGGTTAAAGTTCTTATTGTTTACATCTTATATTTGACCATAATGTTTTAATGAATGACACATATAAAAGAAACTAATAAAGAATATAATTGGAACATGTTTTAGTACAAACACAATAGACATTTAGCTAAAAAGTTCCAAATTATTTATTTATTTACAGATGCACCACCACCACCAAATTATTCTTTTTTCTAAAACATATTAATTAAATTCAGAATGTAGATTTAAGATAGATTAGATGATATGAGATATTGTCTGCTTGTTGAGGTTCCATCTGAAACGGGTTATAAAATGCGAGCAAACTCAAACCATGATTTCCCCCCCCCCCCCCCCCGACAAACAACAAACAGGTTATGAAATCGAAACACGACCTACTGTATTTGCAATAATTCGCAATAAAAGAAATATTGTGGTCAATAATCAAGATAAAAACTATCCTATCTTTTAAGTATTACAGTAAACCCTCGTATAGCGAACTGGTAGGGGGTTTGATTTTCTTAGTTCGCTATAACGAGATTCGTTATAACCGAGGGTTCTTTTTTTATATATCTTTTTTAGCCAATGGCCGCACTAATTTGATCATATTTAGAAGGAAGTTAATCCTTGGGCTGCGGTTGAATCTATTTTATCTTTTTTTTTATAATGGTTGACAATGTTCATTTTGGAATTTCATATTTTTCTGCGATGGTTTTCTTACTTAGAATTCCCGATTCAATATCCTGGAGAATTTTTAATTTTTCCTCGATTGATAAGTGTGTACAGAGATTTTATGAGGGGGGGGGGTACATCTCGTATTATACTCGTTATTTATGAATTATATAAAAAAAAAAAAAAAAAACCTTTATAGGGCTTTTTAAGCGGTTGTTTTTGGAACGAATTTTGGAACAAAGCTTCGCTTTTTGATAGCCAGGGGCAATTGCAATGGACGAAATTTATATTTTAATTAAGGCTTAGGTTTTTGGACCAATCCTGGGATGACACACGTTTACCAACGAACTCATTGTTTATTTTAAAAAACACTATAAACGACTACAGTACACTGATTCGAATAATACAGAAGTCGAAACAGAACTGAGCTAGTTTTGAGAAAAAAGGCAATGGAATTAGAGAGAGAGATTAGTTAAGAGTAAAAAAACACCTCGATTCTAGAAACTGGAGCTACTTCGTCTTCCCGCACTCCTTCTACGTAATGCAGTAAAAAAAAAATAATAAAAATTCTAGCAGTTCGTTATAACAGAAATAATAATTCTCAGGCATCAAATTTAGTTCGTAGTTCGCACTAACCGAGGGATTTCGCTATAACGAGGGGTTCAGCAGAAATATAACGGTAATTTTGAGGGATAGTATTTTGGTTCGCTATATCGAGATGTTCGTTATATCCGAGTTCGTAATAATGAGGGTTTACTGTATTATACACATTGAGCCAAATTTCATCAAATTCGGTTGAGTAGTTTCTGAGTTTACCTGCGACAAACATCGGGACACGAGATTTTTATATATATAAGGATATATGAGTTTTAATTGTAACTTTTAAAATCCCTTACTCATACAGACCATTTTTCCATTTGATTAATTACAGTGACTACCGTTGGGGAAAAAAGAGAAACAAAATTAACAAAGCTTCCGTTACTCGAGAGCCTTTTTTTCAACTATTTTTTTTTTAAATTAATATATCACACTGATATTAATTATATTTCCAGTGAGGGTTGTAAGAAGGCACTTTTATACATCAACAATAGCAAGTTATGAATCCTTAGATTTTTCGCCAAATTATTTTAAGTATTTTTAGGAAGTGTGCTTATCTGTCCTATCGTAACAAAGCCCGTTCTACAGTTTCCGCAAACCGCTTAGAGAAAGAAATGCTATCAGTTCGGCTACTGCTACAGAAAGCTTTGCCCATCCGAGATAATTGCCACAAACAACTGAAAGAATTAATTATCTCCTAGATACGAGATACGCCCGGTCAGCTTATCTATAAACACAGATAACGGCGCCTACTTGCCCAAACTCTGAATTATCTTCCTTAGTCGTTTAGGATGCAGCATGGTCCATTCGAATGCGATGGAATACAGAGGTAAATCACCTTTCTTTTTTTAATTACTTTTGCTATAAATATTATAATCCGGTCGTGTGTACAGAGATTTTATGAGGGGGGGGGTACATCTCGTATTATACTCATTATTTATGAATTATATAAAAAAAAAAAAAACCTTTATAGGGCTTTTTAAGCGGTTGTTTTTGGAACGAATTTTGGAACAAAGCTTCGCTTTTTGATAGCCAGGGGCAATTGCAATTGACGAAATTGATATGTTTATTAAGTCTTAGGTTTTTGGACTAATCCTGGGATGAAAATGTATTCAAACTATTAACCGGTTAAGAGGTGTACCTACTGTAACATTTTTATACCAAGATTTATCAAATAAAGCTTTGTTCCAAATTTTATCCCAGAAACTTTACCGTGTTAACAGGTCATAATAATTACAGTGAAGGGGAGGTCAGGGAAGAGAAGTGATTGACTTGACCGTACTTCCGTTGGTAGCTCAAGTGGCATGAGCGCCTTACTAGTAATAAGGAAATCCGAGTTCGAACCCCGACCAAGATCAATCTTTTCTCTTCTTATAAAAAATATGTAAAAATTATATTAAGAATTTAAATGTCATAATGCAAAAAAAAAAAAATCTGGTGCGTGCGCGCAACACACAACTTTCACTTACCAACTTACTTAGATTAGAAATTGACGTGTTTCGCTAAATATCATTTCCCATAGTCACACATTTTTCTACATTCATATCTTATTTTTGTTAATCGTTAAAGCCGTTTTTGAGTAAATAAAAAAAACCCGTGAAAATGATACAAAATTTATTAAGTAAAGTCCCCCCTCCCGTAGATCAATTTTGATGAAATTTTTACAGTCATATCTCGGGCATATAAATACATCAAATACCAAGTTTGATCAAAATCGTTAAAACCGTTTTTGAGTAAATAAAAAAACATGTGAAAATGAAACAAAATTTATCAAGTAAAGTCCCCCCTCCGGTTGATCAATTTTGATGAAATTTTTACAGTCATATTTCGGGCATATAAATCGATCAAATACTCAGTTTAATCAAAATCGTTAGCGAATTACCGTTTGTCGGCTTGTTCCTTTAATTTGAGTGAAGCTATCCGAGTCATGTACCATTCTTAAAAATTTTCATCTTTCAGAAATCTTAAATGAAACTTTAAAATTTTCGTCTAATTAATATTAAAATCGGAGGGAGATTTTGGCTTGCAAACATTAATTAAAATTTCAAGTGCCTGTCCATTTAAGTTGCTTATTAACAATGCAATTTTTAATTTCTCATCTTCAACGTTCGAAATTTGTAAGCTTTGAATATAATGCTCCAGGTATTCCACTTTATTATTTAAGAATCAAAAGTTTCAATATGATAAAAATTTATCTTACTCAATCCTTTTGTTGCATCATCCTTTGGAGGCATTTTTCTTTTATCTCGTCGCCACTTTTGTATATTTTAACTATCCCACATATATTTTTTCAAAAAGCCTAAAAATCGGTTTTTCTTGAATTATAAGGTCCTGTCGTGCTCAAATGCCATAAATGTTGTATCGTTGGAGATAGAATTTTACGGAGCTTTTGCGTATTGCATTCTCATTGTTCGATTTTTGGTCCAAAATAAAATATCGACCAAAACGTACTGATTCAACTCTCGTTATTCACTCTGACCATGTGCCCGTAGAACAGTCTTCTGATCCTGACGACAGTTTCAAAATCTTCCACATTCATGTATATTCCTTTATTAGATTTTAGTATGTACCATTCTTGCGTTATCTTGGGTCCGTGAATCCTCCTCAGAATCTTCCTCTCAATCCTCAGAATTTTCTCAAGGCTAGGAAGGCTGACTGTTTCCATACCATACAATATTACAGGTCTTACTATTGTACAGTAATACCTTATTTTTCAATTTCAGGACAAATTTTTCTTGTTATAGACATTTCTAGTAGCGAAGTTTGGTCTTTCTAAAAAGTTTGGTTATTCTTTCTTCTATGGATGCCCTATCCGTTCCGTTACTACATATTATCTCGCCTTGGTATTTAAACTTTTTTGTCACTTTTATTTTCCCAGATTTTGTGTCCTTATTTTCTTGTTGAAGTTAGGATCTGTTGTCATAATGTCTGTCTTTTCATAAGAGATTTGTAGTCCCGTTTTCTCGGATATACCTTTCAGAGTGTTTACCTGGTTTATGGCTTCCTCTTCTGTTTCTGCTAGATCGGGCTAGATCGTCTACAAAGGCCAGGCACTTTACTTTCACATTATCCCTCTTTGTTCCTATTACTGCACCTGCCTCATCGTTTTGCCAGAATACTGTCATAATTTTGTCCAACACTACATTTTCATAGTTTCACTACAGTTTAAATATTATTTTATTAATATTTTAACGAGAAAAAAAAACATTCAAAAGATTTTTGACCTTATGGGACATTAGGAACAAACTGTAGTAGTGCATGTTCGTGACTATTCGAGATACTTCTACGCTTATCAGAAACTTTTTAGATTATTCTAATTCAGACTAAATATAAGGAGCGATGGACCGGAGAATTGTTTTTGCTCTAAAGCTCGAAGCGCACGGTTATTTTTGTGTTACTGTATCGTTACAAGTTGATACTATTTGTAACATTGTTAGTTATGATGATTTTTCTTTTTCAGACATTTTGAATTATTCTTTTCGTTTAATAAAAATGATTAAACCCACCTTTACAATATTAATGAACCTGTATAAAGTGCGTCGGAACCATGTCGAGTATATATAGAACAAATACTTAATTTTACCTCTAAGGCTTTACCTCTTTTTTTGCTTTAAACATTTCGTCCCATTAGTGGAAATAATTCGAATTTTGAGTGTTTCCTTCCATTCCTCATAAATATGATCGGTAAAAAAAAAAATGATCGTTATGATGCTTGAACGCACCTCTAGGGATCATAAGTGAAAAAAAAATCTGGTGCGTGCGCGCAACACACAACTTTCACTTACCAACTTACTTAGATTAGAATTGTGTTAATGCCACTTCTGAAAGTTACACATTTTCCACATTCATTCTTTATTTTTCTTTTCATTTGCTCTATAACAAACACTAATATCTTTTATTATTAAATGAAAGCTTTTACTTGTGATAATTCGGCATCCAAGCATAATACTCCAAGTCGTCTGATTTTATAATTCTCTATGTAGTTGTAACAAATAATTTCCATTAAATGAACAGAATATCTTTAATTATAACGCATTAGTTTGTCATTAAAGGCGTACGGCGCATGCGTGAGCTCAAGGTTTTTTATGAGTTGACGGAATAGTTTTCTTTTTTTCTCCTGTATATGTTTACTTGATTTTCTTCATATATCATATTTAGCCATTTCGTATTTTTAGGCGTGATGAGAGACAGTTAATTTCTCAATATGAACTAAAACAAAGATACTTTATAGGTAAACTAAAAAGGCACCTTCCCCATTTAAGCCCCCTCAGAAAATTTTAATAATGATAAAACTTACCTGATATTATTGAACACCTAATTTTCGTTAAACATGACGAATTTGATCAAAATCATTAAAGCCGTTTTTGAGATAATCGAAAAAAAGGTAAAAATTGGAAAAAAGTTATGAATTAAAGTGCCCCCTCCGTTTGACCAATTTTGATGAAATGTTGGCTGCCAAATCTTTGGCATATACATATATCAAATACCCAGTTTGATCAAAATCGTTAAAGCGGTTTTTGAGTAAATAGAAAAAACACATGAAAATGATACAAAATTTATGAAGTAAAGCCCCTCCTCCGGTTGATCAATTTTGATGAAATTTTTACAGTCATATCTCGGGCATATTAATACATCAAATACTTAGTTTAATCAAAATCGTTTGAGCCGTTTTTGAGAAAATCGAAAAAAACGTAAAAAGTTATTAAATAAAGTACCCCCTCCCTTTGAGCAATTTTGATGAAATTTTTGCTGTCACATCGCGGGCATATACCTACACTAAATACCCAATTTCAGGTTCCCACGGTTTATAGTTTTTGAGCTAGTCGTTCACATACACACACACACACACACACACACACACACACACACACACACACACACACACACACACACACACACACACACAGACACACACACACACACAGACCATTTCGCGGGACTTGGTTATTTCGACTCAGGGGGTCCCAAAACGTGTATTTCCGTTGAAAACCGGAAGTCGAAAATTTTCACGATCGCAATACTTCCACTTACTATATATTTCATATATAGGTAAGTGAAAGTAAAAAATATATAGTTCTTGTCTGTCAATTACGGTTTTTTCACGCATCCTAAATTCACCCTTACGAAGAATTAAATGGGAGTAGTCTGGAGAAGTTTTAATTTTATTCAAAATGTGTAACATGCTCATTTTTCCTCTTTTGACCATCATTTTGTTTTCCGTGGATTTATTCTTTTCCCTGAAAAAAAAAACAAATTTAGATTTGCCATAAGGATTCTTGACTTTAAGTATTGGCGGCACGTTGTAAAATTTATTGAATTTAGGACAGCTGAAGGTCTAAAAATATAGTAAATTGCAGTGACCTAGAAGAAAAGATATTATAATTATTTAAACAAAGAACAAATGAAAATTATCTCGAAACTAGTACGTAACAGCACACATTCACGTGAATGCAAATATCTTTTGTTTCTTCATTTTTTTTCTTTTTTCCCCCGTTTTATTACCTAGTTGTTTTTAAAGATGACTGCAAAATGAGATAAACCGAAAATTGAGTGAGGAAGCCGCTATCTAGTTTACTCTTCATATCTTAGCTAATGCCAGAGCTCGGTTCCTCTGGTTTCAGTTATCACGCTTACACTACATGTAAGCGTACTTGTACATGTTTGTACCACCTTTAAGTCGGGTTCTATGTTTCGGTAAGTGGTATTTATCTTTACCTTACTCAAATTTACTTTAATACAAGCTGTTAAATGCTATTAAAGCTATTATATATATTTTTTACTTTCACTTACCTATATATGAAATATATAGTAAGTGGAAGTATTGCGATCGTGAAAATTTTCGACTTCCGGTTTTCAACGGAAATACACGTTTTGGGGTCCCCTGAGTCAAAATAACCAAGTACCGCGAAATGGTCTGTGTGTGTGTGTGTCTGTGTGTGTGTGTGTGTGTGTGAACAGACTAGCTCAAAAACTATAAACCGTGCGAACCTGAAATTAGGTATTTAGAGTATGTATAAGTCCGCGATGTGACTGCAAAAATTTCATCAAATTTGCTCAAAGGGAGAGGGTACTTTATTTAATAACTTTTTAAGTTTTTTCGATTTTCTCAAAAACGGCTCTAACGATTATGATTAAACTGAGTATTTGATCTATTTATATGCCCGAAATATGACTGTAAAAATTTCATCAAAATTGATCAAACGGATGGGGGACTTTACTTAATACATTTTGTATCATTTTCACATGTTTTTTATTTACTCAAAAACGGTTTTAACGATTTTGATCAAACTTGGTATTTGATGTATTTATATGCCAAAGATGTGATAGCCAACATTTCATCACAATTGATCAACCGGAGGGGGGACTTTACTTAATAAATTTTGTATCATTTTCACGTGTTTTTTTTTTATTTACTCAAAAACAGTTTTAACGATTTTGATCAAACTTGGTATTTTATGTATTTATATGCCCGAGATATGACTGTAAAAATTTCATTAAAATTGATCTACGGGAGGGGGGACTTTACTTAATAAATTTTGTATCATTTTCACGTTTTTTTTTTTTTATTTACTCAAAAACGGCTTTAACGATTAACAAAAATAAGATATGAATGTAGAAAAAGGTGTGACTTGGGGAGATATTTAGCAAAACACGTCAATTTCTAATCTAAGTAAGTTGGTAAGTGAAAGTTGTGTGTTGCGCGCACGCACCAGATTTTTTTTTTACACGAAACGGCCAGCTTCACCAGCAGTCAGTTTCTTCACACCCTCTGCCTTCCTCTCACTCCAATACTCTCTCATCCTCCTGGACTGCTCCCCTCGCTCTTCCTCACTCACTTCTCTCCCTCGCCTCTCCTTCCTACCCACAAGAACACCAACCCCTTTCAGTTTTTCCCTAAAAAGCTCTCTATCCAAGCAATCCTTATCTGTGATATTTAGCCTGCCCAGTTCTTCTTTTATTTGTTTAACATAACCCCCTATACTTTTATAGTTGCAGACTGCCCCATTAACTTTGTAAAAAAAATCTTCAATTATTGGTAGATTTCTAACCTCTCATTTAACCCTGTTGAAAAATCGGCACATAAACGAATTTTATTGTTTGGTTTCCTAACCACAACAATGGGTGCTGAATATTCAGAATATCTTACGGGCTTTATAATGCCCAGTGCTTCCAATCTATCCCTAGCTCGACAAAAAACTGGTGTTACATTTTCTTTAAGTCGGAGCTTTACTTGCATATCCTTGCAGTAGTAGCCAATACCCTCCTGAAATAACTTTGGAAATTTCTTTAATATTTCTCGCAATTTGGCATTATTCAGAGGATTATTCGCTTCCGTGTCTTGTATTTCTAAATCAGAAAAACAGCTTAATATGCTAAAATCTTAATTTAATAATGGTTTATTAACCCATTTGGGGCTTCAGCTACAACAATCAGCAGTTTCTTCGAATTTCCTCCCCAGGTAGCTTAAACTTCAGCTTCTCCTATAACTTTTATTTCATGCCCTGAATAACTGTATAACTTTATATTTGACCTTGCTAGAGGAAATTTACCACAAGTAACCCTAGAATTTTTGATAATATGTTATGTCTTGAACCACAATCTAATTCGATTTCCATAAGATTTTGACCATTTACTCCATTTACATAAGACTCTTGACCATTTATGTTTACCAAAAGTTTTATTTTACCCGTTTTGTCATGTAATGTTGTCATACTGAAAATATCTGTAACGTTATGATTTGAATCAAATCCTTTGCGGTTCCATTTTTTAGACAGAATTTGGCAAAATAATTCAATTTCTTGCAACAGTGACATTCTTTGCCAAAGGCAGCACATTCGTTGATTCCATGTATCAAACCACAGTTTCTGCATTTAAATTTTTTGGCAAGCTAGGGAGGAATGCGAACTATGTTTTGCGGAAATTTTATTTATATCCGAATCTGTCTGGTCGACTTTTGAAATTTCTAAGGCTCCATTCAGAACCTTGGCTAACTCTACGGTCTCATTAAAAAATTTTAATTCTTTTTGCAATCGTACGGAGCGCGCATTTGAGCTACCTATGTTCATTACAAATCAGGTTATCAAAGCTTCCTTGCGTATACTCCTGCGTATATATTGCGTAAACGTATCTGTGGGACAAAATGATTTAATTAAGTAGAGGATCTCTCATTTAGCATCTTTTTAATCGCCTTTTATGGATATTTCATAAAAATATAATATAATATAAAATATTTAAAAAAAAAAAGATTTTTTTTTTTAATTCATAAATATAGACAAGAAAATAAACTGTCATCATAGTACACTAAGCAAAAAAGTCCGGACAAAATGGGTTAAGTTAGAAGGTAAATGCTAATGGAAAATTAACGTTGATCGCGATTGACTATAAATGTGGGTATTTTTAACTGACAAGGGAATAAACGAGCGTTGGAACATTTTAAAATAACCAGTGTGAATAATGTAATGACCCAATGAAATTTGACAAAAAATAAAATAAAAAAAGAGTTGGTTTAAGACCAATTTTACTTTTTATATGATGGTCACATGGAGTAGCTAATTGAGTTAAGTAGTTTACTGGATTAAAACGGTGGCGCCTTTAATTCGATTTCTTCTTTTTTTTTTTTTTAAATGGTCCCTCTCGCTCTGTATTTTATCAGCCCCCAAATTACTAAAGTTTAACTGTCCCTAATCCTACCCGATCCCCAACGACCCCCCCCCCCCCCCCAAACGTGAAATATATCCCCTCCGAACGCCAAACTCAGTCGCAGCCTCTGCTATAAATACAGAACCATAAGTTCCCCTTTTCCTTTATCAGGAGGCCTTTATCCGCCTTACAGGAGGCCATTACCAGAAATAGAAAAGAAAGAAGTTATAGGACACAGGGAGACATATCTCACCAGTGTTCGTAGTCGAGGGGAGAAAGGGGTAGATAAATATTTTCGGGGCTTATCTTGTATAGTCAGCTCAGGAGTAACATTAGTCTCTATATCTCAGTAGTCAACCAAATCCCAATTTGGCATTGGAAGTGAGTATACCTTTCTGTATGTAGTTAGGTAATTTATGATTGGTTTGTTTAATGTCCCTTTATGCTATTAAGGCTAATTGGATGGTGCTATATACAAATAGGTGAACTCTGATACTACTCAACCGATTTTGATGAAATTATGCTCAATGTATGTACGGGAGAGCGGGTTTGGTTAGCAACAGTTTTCATTTTTTTGATTGTTGAGTCGTTCCTGTTAATATAATCCCAATAGGGCTCATACCACTGTAAACTTCAAGTATTTTTTTCAACACATAAAATTTAATACTAAGATCATAAAAAATTGAAGAATTCGTCATTCCAGAGTATTCCAATTAAACCCCTATATGGGGCAGGTTGGCCTAGATGGTGGCGTTGTTCAGCCATCTCATTCAAGTAATGCCCGATACATATTATTGTTACTAAAAGCTGCACTATAATGGTATAATAATTTTGAATCTGTTTTTAACAGCTTTTAAGGAAAAATAGAATGACAATAGAAGAAAATAAAAGTTTAGACTGTCGTCACTTTCTGCATTGGAAATATTGCTCTCATCCTCCTCGCTGGAACTAACCCCACAGGAGAGATCATATGAAAGATGACTGCCAGGACAGGGGAGAACAACCAAACAAGAAACTGGTTAGTCGAAAGGTTAGGTTTTTCAAAGGAGTTTGGGGCTATATGAACAGAATCGGAATCAAATGTTTTGCCATGCGCTTAAACCAAATTTACTGAACATATAAAAATTTACTTACATGTTGTAAAATCAATCAATGAAGCACATTCTTCTCTACACTGTTAGCATCAGATTGAAAACTCAGGACAAGACTCCCGAGGTCGAGCGGGTCACATAGTACCATGGTTGGGCCTTCACAACAGGCGTGACGGAAACTATAAGCCAATGGCCAACCTACCCCTTATGCCAACCAACCCAATATTTCTTTTATTGCGAATTATCGCAAATACAGTAGGTCATGTTTCGATTAATTAACATGGCGTCATATGTCGAATTCATAACCATTTTGCTGTTTGTCGAGGGTAAAATCAGAAACTATTCAACCAATTTTTATAAAACTTTGCTCATTGTCTGTACTTTTGCACAACTTAAAAGATAGGGTAGTTATTATCTCGATTTTTGGCTTCAATGGCTATTTATTTTATTGCAAATTAAATGCTTATTATACTACGGTTAAGTCTGATTATTCTATAAATTTCCTACAGATGGCGGTTTTAGTTTATTGTTTGTTTGTTTGTTTAACGTCCATCCAGACTAATCGGACTTTGCCTAACCAGGTATAATTATGATTGGAATCCTCCAGATAATAAAGAGCCTCCATTTTACGTCCTATCGGATGGACGGCATAGCCAAGGAAGGATTTTTTACCCCCTTTAAAAAATCCTAGGGCCACCTCGGGACGCTAACCTGCGACCTTAAGTATTGTAGTTTGACATGCTAACCACTACACCACAGGTGATCCCTTAGGTTATTGATTGAAAAAAAAAAAATCTACTGATTTTGCTATGTTACTGGACGTGGTCCGGATCTGTACCAAATAAGACCCTTTTGGGAGTTTATTTATCTCTGAAGAGCGAGAGGGAGTCGAAAGCTGGATTCTTATAAGCTGATAAAAGCTCTCTTTTACTGAAAAGGACGAGATGGGAGTTCGCTTATATTAATATACTGTTTACAATACAACGATGTCCGGAAGAAACTTAAAATGGAAAAAAACACTGAGAGAACTCTTAAAAGATGACGAAGTTAAAATAGTTACTCTGTTTAAATACTAAATAAATATCATACAATAACAGAATATAACTGAACAAACCGCCAATGACCCTGTAGGGTAGAGGCGATCATAAAGGAAAAAAAAATTATCTCCCAATCGATACTCACAAACGTAAGATATAGATATTAATGTATGAGTTCATATTTCTGCGTATGTTGCACAAAATTACTGTTTGCTTGTACTAATCAGACGAGGCTATAGTGGAAGTTCTAAATGTTGCCCATTCAGGTATAATTAGGATAGGGATCTTTGACGATTTTTACGATCTATCCTAAGCAGAGGATTGGGAGCAGAGGATGCTAAGGCATAGCAGAGGATTTTTTACTCCCTTTAAAGGGCTACCGCAGGAATTACAAAATTACTTTTTTTTTTTCTAAATTGGCTAGATTTTTTTCTTTCACTTTTTCTATAAAATATTTATATACTTATATAGACTTATATACCTATCTTCTGATCACTTACCAAGTTAAATTAAACCCTCATACAAAAAAATATTTTTTATTTTTTTTATCGGAAGGGATGTTGGCATAAGCATGGTTAGTATTTACAAATAATATACTCTACGATTCATACTATGCTCAAGGACCAATGAAAAGTGGTCTAAAATTAGTCAATTGACAACTAATTTAATTTTATATAACTGAAAATTTTCATGCAGTCGTTTTAACAGTACTTACTGAACAAACATTTCATGAAACCATTGACAAAACAGAAAGGAAATATTCGGTTGGGGAAAAAGTAATTTCGGTATTTTTCATGTTTTTTTTCAAAGCGAATTTTTTTTATAAAAATTTCAACTACTAATCAATGATATATGTGCCGTTTTGATCGATGGCCTTTTGCCATTTTTTCGGTAAAACCATTATACCGTCACTATAGAAGTTCTGTGCTTTCTGGGTGAAAAACTGAACCAAGTGATTTGCACAAGATTTTTTTTGATTCCAGCTTTACACCATTAAGAGAATTCTGGAGAGAACGAAACAAATGATAGTCAGACAGTGCAAGGTCCGGGCTTTATGGTGGATGCATCAAAACTTCCCAACCAAACCATCCTAATTTTTGCCGAGTCACCAAAGATGTGTGGTCTTGCATTGTTGCAATGGAATACAACGCCTTTCCTATTAATCAATTTTGGCCGTTTTTCTTGAATCTTCTGCTTCAACCGCATTAGCTGTTGACAGTAGAGAGTCGAATCAATGGTTTGGCCAGGTTCGAGCAGCTCATGATGAACAATGCTTTTCCAATCCCACCAAACACTCATCATCACCTTCCTTAGCGTCAATACAAGCTTTGCCACTGTTTGTGAAGTTTCTCCGGGCTTCGACCACGATATTTTTCTCACGTTATTGTCGTACGTGGTCCACTTTTCATCACATGTAATCATCATCTTTAAAAATCGATCGATTTCGTATCGTTTCACCAGTGATTCACAAATGAAAACTCTATCCATTAAATTTTGTAGTGTTAATTCTTGTGGAACCCATATATCGAGCTTCTTTTAGTATCCATTCTTATGTAAATGGTTCCGAACTGTTTTGTGGTCGAGGTTTAGCTCCATAGCGATGTCACGAGATAAAATATGCCGGGCTACATCGTTTTTCTGAAGAATTTCATATACTTTTTCAACAACTGGCCTGCCGTGGCGAGAATCATCATTAACATCAAAATTTACGGAACGAAAATCGAGCGAATCAGTTCTGACACTGAAGTTCGCTTAAACACCCATCACCGTAAACATCACAAAATTTTCGAGGAGCCTGAGCTGATTTTTCCCTTTTCGGAAGCAAAAAAGGAAAATTTGATGAAAATTACCTCCTGGAATCGCCATTTTCAAAGCGCAATAACGTTTGACTGAGTAAATGAATGACACTGTGTTGATATATGGAATGTTCTATGGACTGTGACCTTTCAAACGTGGTATAGTATAGCTTCACTTAATAATGATTACAAGCGATAAGTGACTTCATAACGACTATTGGGATAAACCGAAATTACTTTTCCTCTTCACTATTGTTAGCGGGCAGAGTAGTCCAACATTGACCTCTGTCGTGACAGCTCCTAGCTAATCCTTCAATTACTGTCAGCACTTCTTACCCGAGGGCCTCGACAAGATATCCTGGCCAATTCTTCTTCGTTAGCCACTAGGGACTTTCCTCACCAATCTCTACCTAAGATAGATCTTCTAATATACAAAGCTAAACTTTGTACCTGTAAACCTTGTAGTAGTTTATTTATTGATTGATTTTCGTATATATATATATATATATATATATATATATATATATATATATATATATATAAGGTGTTGTGCATATGTACACCGTAATTTCCGAAAAAATACAATATTCAATGTCTATTTTTTTATTGAAAACTTGAGATTTATATACTAAGATAAGTTATTTTCATTTCTAATACCAAAAGTGGTTGTTTTCGGTGCGCGGTCGAGTTTAACGCGCCAGGCGTAGCCAAGCGCGGAAATTAGACCAAGTACCTCAAACACACTTTTGGTACGTGTTATGAACAATACTTTTCATCATACTGCTCATACTTGAGTACATTTGAACACTTTTATATTTTAGTAAACAAGTTTTTAGGAAGAGACAATTGAATTATACTTATAGAATACAAGGCCTCAAAGTCTCGTATTATTTCAAAAATTCACTTAATCATGCAGATTGCATTCTATATCACTTTTATATTTCAATAACTTACAGATACAATATAAGAAATTAAAATAGGGATCACCTGTGGTATAGAGTTTAGCATGGCAACCTACAATACTAAAGGTCGCAGGTTCGCGCCCAGCGGTGGCCCTAGGATTTCTTAATGGGAGTAAAAAATCCTCATCCATGCCGTCCCTCGGATAGGACGTAAAATGGAGGTCCCGATCCTGTATGATGTCAGGTACTCGTTAAAGGTGCATATCCTAATTATACCTGGATAGGAAAAATTTAGGACTCCCACTGTAGCATCGTCCGATTAGCCTTAGTAGCATAAAGTGACGTTAAACAAACAAGAAATTAAATTGACACCTTTTTATTTTTTTATTTTTTATAAATAAAACATCTGTTATTAACCTATAATAGAAGAAAAGTGCTTATATATGTATTTACATTAATATTTATACAACAATTGTGATTATTCATTATATTAAAACCTTTGTTAGGCATTGCCTTTTTGAATAAATGTTATTTTGCACTTCAAGCATATTAGTAGCAGGTAAGGTTAGCGCACCAAAAAGATTTCTCAGGCCTAGGCCCGAAAAGTACTACTTTACGGACTCAAACTGAGTATTGACAACACATGTTTTTTAATGCAGAATGATGAAAAATACATTTTTAAATTCGTTTTTTCGTTCCTTATAGAGACAGCTTACTGAATGCTTTTCATATTGTTTTCTAATTTGATAAGAAAATTGTATTACTTACACAAAGGGTTTATTTATTTATTTTTATATTTTTTTTTTTTTTGGTCGTTGCCAAATCCTTATTTATTCTTCATCAAATGAAATTATTGACCACGAGGATTATCATTTAAGATTACCTTAGGGTCTTTTTCATTTTAGGCAACCTGTTACTGTAAGTTATAATAACGGTCATTGAAATAATAACAAAGGTTACATCATTATTGAAAAACACATCACTTATTTACTAACTTATTAACAAGAAATATTGCAACAAAAAAAAGAAGGTTATTGTTCTGGCGGCCAAGAGGCTTTCATTGCCTCGAAAATTTCTATGAATAAATCCTTGCATTCGTTTCCAAATCGGAACTTTATTATTTTCATAATTAAGTAAATTATTTTCATGTAGTGTCTTTCTCTGCGTTTCATTTTTCCCTGTAGAACACCGATTCTTTGTAAAAAATTTATAGCTATTTTATTTGACTTCAAAACTGAATATATTTTTATCAGATTCATTTTTAAAACACACAACACAGATTAACTTTATACACCAACTCACACTGCGATAATAACCTTTAGATAATTTTAAATATGAAATCATATGATTAATAACTGATACCTTTAAATCATTGTTTAAATTCATAAAATAACCGTTATCTTAACTTAGTAACAGGTTGCCTAAAATAAAAAAGATCCCTACTTTACACAGGTTCCATAGATTTTATTATACTAACGATATTATAGAGTTTATTATAGAAGGAGGTCGTAAGAGGCTTTCAATTCAAAATGGGTAGGAGATTTTCGATTTAACAGGGGGGGGTGGGCTGGTGCCAATAGGTTTTGGAAAATTTCTGTACTAGAGGAACATCCTTTAGAACTATTTTTGTGTTCTACTCCATTTGAATGTAGGATATCAATTCACGGACATACTAGTTATTCGCATACGAGTATATAATTAATTTGTCGATTAAGCAAGGTTTATTGTGAGAAATTAAAGGTGGATATGTTCTGTTGGAGTTGTATTTATGTCCGATTAATTTTTAATTGATAATTATTCACATCCGCAGCCTCGACGTCATGGTTATTAACTTCTAATTCGGAATTCATTTTATTTTACGTAATGGAATTTCCCCATATTTTTGCGTCAATTGTTTTTTCTGTACCTCACTCTCAAATCATTCTTCTTCTTCCAAATAATATTTCTTCTATAACAAAAAAGAAACTATTTCTATACTGTTCTTATTTGGGTATTTTTAGGTAAATGTGAATTCACACATTACATTGTAATCAAGTTAGTCTAACCACGTTTGATAATACTCGATACTTAATACCCAATACTCTTGTGTGCCGAATCAAAATGGCTGATTTTAAAAATAATTAGTCGTAATCTTTTTAGTAATTCATAGAAATTAATTAAAGTCAACCATAATTATTCACGTATGATTTCAAAAAAGTTAGTTCTTAAGATTTCAGAGTAAAGTATTCCCTGAGAAATAATTATTATTACCATTACATAATGTTTTCATACGCGACAGGTCAGTTTAAATAATTAAATTAAAAATTATTTAGCTAATTCATTATTATTGTTAATGGACAATGCACATGTATCATAACTTTGCTTTTTTTTTCTGTAAATATACCGTAATATTTGGATATTTCAAATTAAATTAGTTATTTGCTAAGATGAAGGTTGGAATTGCATAATGTGGCCTCGCTGATGACTAAACAATATATGACAGGGTTTAGTAATTGTCAAGACAATGCACTGCTAAAGTTTATTTTATATCAAAACAGAGACGGATTTGGAAACTATCTATATATATGTTTGTGTATATTAAGTTTTTTTACTTTTATACCACACTAAGACCAATTGTGAGACTTGGTAATTTGGACTAAGCAAAAATTTCCTCCCTTTGTATTTCATCAAGTAAAAGTAAAAAAATGGCCGCTATAGTAAATTTCTGGTTTAACCATCGAAAAAATCTTATTTAGAATAAAAATTAGAATTAAGATATTTTTTTATTCCAAAGAAAAAATAAAATGAATAAATAATTCTTAAAAAAGCTAAATTCTGATCAAAATATTATTTATATTTTTTAGCGGTCCGCCGCGAATATTGTTTATTCACAGTATTAAAAAAATTGAAATTTATTAATTCTTTTGTTTGTTGCAGGATAGAAAGAGACTACATTGTACAGGATTATACCGCGCTCCAACTGTAAACTGATTAGAAAATTTATTTTAGAAGCACATGACGTAAGGTAAGCTCCAGGTTAATCTATCGTAAAAAAAAGTTAATGGGAAATAAAAGTACATAACATAAATTTATCAGTTATATGATTTAAGGGATGTAAGCTTTTGAGTATTTGATTCGGTTTGAAGTACTTATGAAAGGAAAACTTATTTCATTCAGAGAAAACCATTCAGGAAAACGGTGTGGACAATTAAACAGGACAAACAGTAAGGATTTCAATAAAGAACAAACAAACAGAATTTAATCTTTATTTACATAGATTTAATTCTTATATGACATATTCCTTCAATATTTAAAAAAAAAAAAAAATATTCATTTAAATTATAAACGAATAACAAGATTTGATAGTGAAGAACAAATCTAAAAAAGAAAAGGTAATCTAAAACGTACGAGATAAAACGTTATTGCATCTTGATTGAATGCGTACGTGTACAGCATTCGGGATTTGATTAATATCTTCAGAGACAAGATTATCTTGAAGTGAGGCTGTCAAATCGTTGAATGTGAATGAGTGGCATTGCTGTTAAAACAATTAGTGGAATGATTATATACCTAGTGAATAGCGTGTCAGAGATGGCGCCAAAAAAAAAAAAATAAAAAAAAAAATTCAAAGTTTAATTGATTTTTAAAATGTTTTCAATCATTACCATTTTTGAACAACGAATAATGAACAAACTTGTTTCTTGAACAGCAATTTATTGTGCATTGGACATGCAATAGTAAAAAGAATCAAGGTATTGAAAAATATATTTTGATTTTTATATAATTGATGCGTGTACGTGGAAAAGGCACTTGATTTGGAAATAAATTGAGACTCTGCGACATTAAGGGATCAAAATTGAAAAATAATATCAGCCCCATTTAAAAAAAAAATTACACAATTGATAGTTAAAGTTGTTTAAAAAAACCCTCATATTTCATGAGAATTTTTGAATTGCACTTTTTGAAATTTTAAAAGTTCACAAAAACATAAATTAAAAAATAAAAGATTTTTTTTTACATTTTCAAAAATAATTTGTTAATATTTATTAATATTAATTAAAAATAGTTGTATTATGTGTTTATTTACAATAGTTAAGAAGAAGTTAAGTTGCAAGTTATCCATGATTAGATTTATTTTTGTTTTTTTATGTTACAATCAATGAAACCTTGATGAAGAACCTTTTTATTGTTTTCATTTATATATTACGATATAGAAACAAATGTAGGAAATTTATGATATCTGTGATATGGGTTTATAATTTGTTATGTATGCTAGAGGCTATTATTTTAATTTCTAAAATGGTGTATATATTGTACCTATGTAAGATATTTTCAATGAATTTATGTGTATGTATGTATATCTATTATTGGTTGCATATTTTCATTAATGCCAACTCTATTTGAATGGGGAAAAACCCCAGATGCAAATAAACTTCCATTCTATTCTAAAAATAGAAAAAAAAAATCTGATTATAATATTCCGAAGAAAATGTTATTACTGCGTAATCGCAACTCTTAAGACAAACTGGATTTACTACCTGTTCTTGGGGAATACTGATGTAACAGTTATTTATTAATAATACGTTCTTTATAAAGATCAATTTATATATGCAGTTCTTTATTGACTGATACGTTTTAATAACCTGTTACTTCATGAAAAAAAGTAGCATCCCTTGTGGGGATCGAACCCACGACCTTTGGATTAGAAGTCCAACGCGCTATCCACTGCGCCAAAGGGACGGGCGGGAAATGGGGCATTCTTTCCGCTTTTCGGGCCAATCTATTCTTATATAATAAATAAGAATATTATAATTTACTATATTATAATATTATTTAAGGTATCAGTTTTTAAATTATATAATGTAAGTGGCAGTAAAATAAAAGTAGCTATTTGATAGTTTATAACTTACTGGAAGACTTGATCTATATTATTCCAATTTAGGTGGCCTAGGGGAGAGGTGTAATTGACAAATTTATCTGTTGACGAAATTTTTAAGGAATTAATTCATTGTTTAACTAAAATGTTGTTAATTGGGATTAGTAAGGAGTACACCTGAAGATGAGGCATTAAACCTCGAAACGTTGTGATAATGTTGTAATGAATTGAAAAATATATTTATATCAAAATGGAAGATGTGAATTTTCATTGTTTTGCAAAATTGGAAAGTAGCTATTAATCTAGTTATTTTATACACTGCTAATTTTTCTTCTTTTTTTCACATCCAACATATACAAACGGATGTCAGTATCAAAACATTTTTAAAACATCTAAAAAAATTGTTTGGATTTCTAGATCTTATCATACAAATTAAAGTCATACTTATGCTACCGATTTTTAAATATATTTTTTTAAACCTCCAATTCGTGTTTTTTGTTTGTTTTTTTGGCACATTAAAAAATATTTTAGTTTTCTTTTTTTTTTTTTTTTTTTTTGTAAATAGCAAAAGAAAATTTTAGGATTTTTTTATATATTTTAAAACATGTGTTTTTTTATATACATAATAAAATCTGTGCATAACATTTTAACTAATTTAAAAGAAATAAAAATACTTATAATATTAATTATAATCATATCATTAATCCATGCATAATTAGGAATGATTGGAGTAATTTCAACTTAAGAGTAACATAGGTAAAATAGGTAAAACATATTTATTTGATTTAGTGTTGTTTTACTTGATTCATTAACATCGTTTTTCTTCGATTTATGTTTATCAATGATACTTAAATATTTTCCAACTCTACCCAATTTATATTAATCCTCGCGAGTCAAGATGGATCAAATATTTATTATATTTCGTTACAGATTTTCTCAACGTTCATACAAAGGTGGATATGCATCCATTACTGTTTATGTATATGTACCTTCGTATTCACTTTTTTTAGCCCTACCACATTACCATTCAGCTAGAAAATTATACAATTATTTTTTTCAATAACTTTTAGTATCGAAATGTAGAAGCAAAGAAAATATCTATAGAGATGCTGAATTTCTCCGATATTTTTTTTGTTTTCATTCGATTTAAATTATATAACATAAAGCGTTTGGAAGTTATGATATTAATGAAGGCTTAACGAACCCGAAGGTTCTAAGCCGACCCCACAACTCGCTCCCTGCACACCTCTATCCACCGAACGCCATCCAGACCCGACTTCGATCTGCCTTCAAGCAATCCTCCCACCTCCTTCTCGGACTTTTACCAGTCGGCCCCGTGCTTATTAATCTTCCAGGAATTCGCTCACATCCGAGTTTAGCAATTTTACCATTTTATTCGCCGCACTACTAACACCTCTATTATATTTAGCGGATACAGTCCACTCAATTAGGCGTTGAGTAAACGTCTAAATTCTCCGGTCGATTCGTCTCTCTTCGGTCTAAATTTTTTTCGCAATGCTTTATTTTCAAAAACCCTCAGCCTTTGCTTCAAGTTTGAAAAACCCTCAATTTTAGTGGCCACATTTCGCATCCATAAAGTACCGTAGGAATAATAAACTTTTGGATGTCCCAACTCTTCTCCACTATCTTAATTGCAATCTCTTCGTTTGGAGAATCCAGTCTTCCAGTGTAACTTGTTTTAGTTTATTAACTTCTGTTCCGTCTTCGAGTCTTGCTAAGTGGGCTAAGTGGTCAGCTCTTTCATTGCCTGGAATGCCACAGTGAGCAGGAATCCAGACGAAGACAAGGGTTATGCTGTTTTAAAACATTCATGTAATATAAAATTGATGGTTCAACTTTTACTTGAATCCTCTTATAAAAAACTTAAAAAATCCAATAAAGATGTATTGAGCAGAGTATTATTTTTAAAAATACTTATTTTCCAAATCCTAGTGGGGGTGGGGTCTATAAAATTAAAAAAAAATTATACTTTTTGGAGTTTCTTGACACTTGTTTTTATCATTACTTTATCCAGAACGGTGTTTTTGAAAGGAATATCTATTTTTGTTCGGGAAGAGATAGGGAGGACTACTAATATTGAAAACATTATACTTATCGGATTTACTTCACATAGGGATCTATCATTAAACTACGGAAGTGTTAAAAGTGTGTATTTTATCTGAAGATAAGAACAACAGTTCTCCGAATTGAATGATTGTTTTTTACTTTCACTTACCTATATATGAAATATATAGTAAGTGGAAGTATTGCGATCGTGAAAAAATTCGACTTCCGGTTTTCAACGGAAATACACGTTTTGGGGTCCCCTGAGTCGAAATGACCAAGTCCCGCGAAATGGTCTGTGTGTGTGTGTGTGTGTGTGTGTATGTGAACAGACTAGCTCAAAAACTATAAACCGTGCGATCCTGAAATTGGGTATTTAGTGTAGGTATATGCCCGCGATGAGACAGCATAAATTTCATCAAAATTACTTAAAGGGAGGGGGTACTTTACTTAATAACTTTTTAGGTTTTTTTCGATTTTCTCAAAAACGGCTCTAACGATTTTGATTAAACTGAGTATTTGATCTATTTATATGCACGAGATATGACTGTAAAAATTTCATCATAATTGATTAACCGGAGGGGACTTTACTTAATAAATTTTGTAACATTTTCACGTGTTTTTTTTATTTACTCTAAATCGGCTTTAACGATTTTGATCAAACTGGGTATTTGATGTATTTATATGCCCGAGATATGACTGTAAAAATTTCATCAAAATTGATTAACCGGAGGGGGGACTTTACTTAATAAATTTTGTAACATTTTCACGTGTTTTTTTTTATTTTCTCAAATACGGCTCTAACGATTTTGATTAAACTTAGTATTTGATCTATTTATATGCCCGAGATATGTCTGTAAAGATTTCATCAAAATTGATCAACCGCGGGGGGCACTTTACTTAATAAATTTTGTAACATTTTTACGTGCCTTTTTTATTTACTCTAAATCGGCTTTAACGATTTTGATCAAACTGGGTATTTGATGTATTTATATGCCCGAGATATGACTAAAAATTTCATCAAAATTGATTAACCGGAGGGGGGACTTTACTTAATAAATTTTGTAACATTTTCACGTGTTTTTTTTGATTTTCTCAAAAACGGCTCTAACGATTTTGATTAAACTTAGTATTTGATCTATTTATATGCCCGAGATATGTCTGTAAAGATTTCATCAAAATTGATCAACCGCGGGGGGCACTTTACTTAATAAATTTTGTATCATTTTTACGTGCCTTTTTTATTTACTCAAAAACGGCTTTCACGATTGTGACCAAACTGGATATTTGATGTATGTATATGCCAAATATGTGATAGCCAACATTTCATCAAAATTGATCAACCGAAGGGGGGACTTTACTTAATAAATTTTGTATCATTTTCACGGGGTTTTTTATTTACTCAAAAGCGGCTTTAACGATTAATAAAAATAAGATATGAATGTAGAAAAATGTGTGACTTTGGGAAATGATATTTAACAAAACACGTCAATTTCTTATCTAAGTAAGTTGGTAAGTGAAAGTTGTGTGTTGCGCGCACGCACCAGATTTTTTTTAATTGTAGTGGAGAGCGGGGCTGGTTGGCCTAGGGGGTAGGTTGGCCATTGGCTTATAGTTTCCGTCACACCTGTTGTGAAGGCCCCACCATTGTACCATGAGACCCGCTCGACCTCGGGAGTCTTGTCCTGAGTTTTCAATCCGATGCTAACAGTGTAGATAAGAGTGTGCTTCATTGATTGATTTTACATCATGTAAGTAAATTTTTATATTTTTAGTAAAGTTGGCTTAAAGGCATGGAAAAACATTTGACTCCGATTCTATTCACATAGCCCCAAACTCCTTTGAAAAACCTAACCTTTCGATAAACCAGTTTCTTGTTTGATTGTTCTCCCCTGTCCTGGCAGTCATCTTTCATATGATCTCTCCTGTGGGGTTAGTTGGCCATCTTCAACTTTCTTTTTGGCGCAGTAGCAATTCAATTGTCTTTAGGTCCAGTGAGGAAGATGAGAGCAATTTTTTTATGAAAAAAGTGACAACAGTCTAAACTTCTATCTTTTTCTATTGTCATTCTATTTTCCTTTAAAAGCTGTTAAAACCCGATTCAAAATTATTATATCATTATAGTGCAGTTTTTAATAACAATAATATGTGTCAGGCAGTATTTGAATGAGATGGCTAAACAACCCTACCTTCTAGGCCAACCTGCCCCACATAGGGGGTTAATTGGCATACTCTGGATTGACGAATTCTTCAATTTTCTATGATCTTAGTATTAAATATTACGTTGTGAACAAAATACTTGAAGCAATCTAATACTTGGAGTTTACAGTGGTATCAGCCCCATTGGGATTATATTAACAGGAACGACTCAATAATCAAAAAAGTGAAAACTGTTGCCAACCAACCCGGCTCTCCCCTATAATTTTTTTTTATTTTTAAGGTGAGACTATTTATCACGTTCCAAAGTCTCCTGAGGGAACGATTGTTTTCAATGTTTATTTTGTTTCCTCTTCACCTTCTAGTTACCAGAACGATCTTATCCTTGTTCCGTTTACATTTCCCTCCAATCGGAGGTGTGATCTAAGAAGACGGTACACAGAGGAGACGGTATGGGCTCATTAGGATACGTCAGGAAGATAAGAGACAAGAAGAAGATGGCCGATGAGGACGGTAATGGGACGGTCCTCCACTTTAATCCCGTGTCTCTCAGATAACGGTAACATTAATGAAGCCGAAAACCTTTTAAGAAATTACTTCTCGTGTCCCCAGCTGAGTCTCAACTGGTTCCTATTATTTTAACGTTGTCGTTGTATCATTATGTCTTAAGGATATACAGTCGACTACCTTTGATTGGGCCATCGGATAATTGGGACCACCGCTTAATTGAGTCATTTTTAATAAAACGGAGTCAAATATAGGTAAAATATCACCGCTTTATTGGGACAAAACATCGGCTAATTGGGCCAAAACATTCGGGAACTTAATGTAAAAAACTATGAGACCCAGTGTCAATCGAATAATCTAATTATCTGAGACCACGCCTGTTTCTCAATCAGAAGCAAGAAACCGCATCCAAAAGGTTACTCGCTTTTCTCTCCAGAAAAAGCAAATTAAGAAAGTTCTTAGGCCTCCTAAAGAAGTGCACTAATTATGTTGGTCGTTGTTTACAATGAGTGTGACAATGCACACTTGATTCTTACCTGTTAAAAAAATTGACGTAAAAACATGTTCTGATTCATTTCTTATTTCGTCTTTATCAGTATAATTTATATTGCACTCAAATAGTTATATTAATTTCTTTCATCTTGTGTATTTCTTACATGAGCCCCTTAAAGCACAAGTGGTGTAACTCCAATTTTCGTTTTGCTTTTTTTGTTAGGCATTGTACTGTGTAGGGAAAACTGTGTTATGTTTAATGCACTAACAGTGTAACTCCTAGTTTCCCATGTTTGTGCATTCATTTGTGGTCTGGTGAAACAAGTAATACCAAATCTTCTCAACATAACAAACCCTTTAATATCTCAAAACATAAAAATTGGAGTTACACCACTTGTGCTTTAAGGGGCTCATATTAAAACACCTATTTAATAAAATACATTTTAAGAGCTAAAATAATCGTATTATTTTGACCTCATCGAGACAAGAATAGGTATGTACACCTAAATTTCTTTTATTATTAAATAAAAGTTTTTACTTGTGATAATTCGGCAATGCAAGCATAATACTCCAAGTCGTCTGATTCTGATAATTCTCTATGTAGTTGTTGAAAACTTCATTTAGTTACCATGAAACAAATAATTCCCAATAAGGAACAGAACGGTTTTAATTATGAACAATGATTAATTATGAAAAGGCGTACTCCGCATGCATCGGCTCAACGTGTTTTATGAGTTGATGGAATATTTTTCGTTTTTCTCCTGTACATATTTAATTGATTTTTATTATATGTCATATTTAGCCATTTCTTATTTGTTGGAGTAACGAGAGACAGTTAGTTTCTCAATATAAACAAAAACAAAGGTACTTTATAGGAAACAAAAAAGGCCCCTACCCCATTTAAGCCACCTCAGAACATTTTAATGATGATAAAGCTAACCTGAGAATAAAGAACACCTAACTTTAATTAAACATGACGAATTTGATCAAAATCATTAAAGCCATTTTTGAGAAAATCGATAAAAACGTAAAAGTTATTGAATAATATACCCCTTCCGTTTGACCAATTTTGATGAAATTTTTGCTGTCACATCGCGGGCATATTTCTTATATAGGTAAATGAAAGTAAAAAAGGAATCTATATAAACTTTATGAAACAAATTATAGCTGTATCTTAAAAATTCCTAATAGGAATACTCTAGTATGAAAGGTTACTTTACTAGGATTATAATTTAAATGCACATCTCCACCAACAGTTGTCCAACACACCTATACAAACACTTTCACACTAACTTAGACTGGCATAGAAGTAACCGTCTAAGGGTCTGGCCACACATGTCCGCACCGGATCCGCACCGTAGCACTAATATAGGTTATGTTCAGAATATTTTTCATTTAACTTACATATTACCTTTAGCTATGCCTAAAGTGGCCTTTGTCTGACATGTGTGGCCTGAACATTAGGCATAACTAAAGGTAATATGTAAGTTAAATTAAAAATATTCTGGTAGAGATGAGAGATGGTCAACTGTTCTTCAATTACGATAGGTTAAATAATGGTCAGGATTTTCAGTTTACAATGATATTTATTATGGTAAGCCAACGTTTCGATCCAGCTTGTGGATCTTCATCAGGGCTAAAAGAAAACAAATATATGAGTATCTATGCTAGAGGGTGACAATAAATGAATACATTTCAGAACTGATAATAATATAAAAGATGGTATACATAAATATTATGTATGACACGAACCTCTCTGACACGAACACTTATCGCCCCAGTAAACGTGACCCATCACCTTCTCTCACTACCAAATTCAACCAACATCTCAAACATCTCCTTAATACAAAACAAATAAATACCCCTACTTACAGATACCTTATCTCTTATAATTCTACTGCTCCCCGTTGTTACGGTCTACCAAAAATCCATAAACCCGGTAATCCCATCCGTCCCATCATTTCAAATATCAATTCTCCCTCCACTAAGCTCAGCAAATTCCTTCTCCCTCCCTTACAATCCCTTAGCCATAACAATCCATACGACGTAAAAAATTCCTTCCATCTCTTGGAACAATTAAAAACCATCAATATTCCCGATAATTTTATCTTAGCCTCTTTCGACGCCGAGAGTCTTTTCACTAACATCCCGACGGATCGTGCCCTCCAAATCGTTGAAGAAAAATGGAACTTGTTAGAATCCCATAGTAAACTCAATAAATCTGCCTACATTGACTCCCTTGCTTTATGCTGTAATTCTGGATATTTTTGTTTTCAAAATAAATATTTTCTCCAAACTTCTGGCCTTGCAATGGGTAGCTGTCTAGCTCCCGACCTCTCCGGTATTGTCCTCAACGACCTCCTTGATTGTGTTATACCTAAATTCCCCAACGATATTTTTTTCATTAAAAAATATGTAGACGACCTCCTATTGATTCTCAATCCTAACTCTATCACTGATATTCTCGCCGCCTTTAACTCCTACCATCCACGTCTCCGTTTCACTATAGAATTGGAAACCAATTGTACCCTTCCATTCCTAGATATTTCCATTACCAGAAACCCGGACCATTCTATATCCACTAATTGGTACACCAAACCCACTTATTCTGGCCGACTCCTTAACTATTTTTCCCAACATCCACATCACCAAAAGATCAACGTCGCAAAAAACCTCATCCACCGTAGCCTGAACTTGTCCGATCCACAATTTCATTGTCATAACAAAATCCGCCTGAAAAATATCTTACAATCTAACGATTTTCCTGAGCATTTAGTAAAAACACTTATTAATAACGATGCTAAAACTCAAAATCTCTCTAACAACTCTTCACAACCTCCGATTTCTACTTTCCAATACAGATCTATCCCATATATCCCCATTCTCTCAAACAAAATTAAAAAATCCTTCTCATCGAGTTTCCCACACATGCGCCTAGTATTAAAAAATAACAATAAATTAAAAAATCTTTATACAAAACTCAAAGACCCTGTACCTCTCCTAGACAAGTGTAATGTAGTTTATCGTATCCAGTGCTCCACGCTTAATTGCAACAGTTGCTATATAGGTGAAACCAAAAATTATTTTAAAAAACGTATTTATCAACATAAATACAGTATTTCCACGCGTAATTCGTCTACATCTAAATTAGCAGAACATGCCATTGCCCACAACCATTCCTTCGACTTTGAGAACCCCTCCATATTAGCAACTGTATCTAACCACGACAAACGTCTCCTCTCAGAATCCATTTTCATCCATCTAGAAACTAATAACCCGGTAAATCACAAAACAGATAAAGAGATAATTTCATCCACTTATTCTAACATCTTCCGCATCCTCAAATCCTAGTTTTGATTTCATAGGTCCTGCAATTATCTCTGTACCTCTTATATTTTTATTATTTTTTGTATTGTATGCTTCTTTCTATATATTTTCCAAATTTGTATGCATTGTTACATTATGTTTATCTCATTTTTATGTTATTATTCAGTCCAGACACAACTATTTGTATACAGTACCATATATTTTGTTAGTTTTTAAATATTTTGTTCACTCAGTTGTCATGTGCCTTCACTTCAAAAGCGTTGGATTTCCCCGCCATAAACCTTTGAAGTCGGCAAACCTACCCCCTACCACTACCTCTCACCTTATTTTTACCTTTAGTCTTAGTATCCACCTGGACTCAGTAGGTAAATATCATATTCTATTTTATCTTGTTAACCAGCCTCTTATTTTAATATTTATGTATACCATCTTTTATATTATTATCAGTTCTGAAATGTATCCATTATTGTCACCCTCTAGCATAGATACTCATATATTTGTTTTCTTTTAGCCCTGATGAAGATCCACAAGCTGGATCGAAACGTTGGCTTACCATAATAAATATCATTGTAAACTGAAAATCCTGACCATTATTTAACCTATCGTAAAAATATTCTGAACATAACCTATATTAATGCTACGGTGCGGATCCGGTGCGGACATGTGTGGCCAGACCTTAATAAGGGACATGGCTTCAGCCGACGTCCCTTTGAATACTTAGAGGAGATTAAAAAATGCGTCGGATGAGAGATCTCCTCACTTAAATAGCCCTAGTAATCGGGTAAAGCCAGGGAAGAGGCACCGCTGTGTACTTTCCTTACCAGCTTATTTGCTCGTTATTGACTAATATTGTTAATAGGTGCATATAATTTAAGGTAAGACGGCATAACCAAGTACTTTTTACTTCTAGAGCAACCAGCCGGGTTTCGAACCTTCGACTTTAGGTTTAGTAGGTTATCATACTAACCACTAGACCATAGATGACCATAAAAAAAAAAAAAAAAAAAAAAAAATATTGTTCCCCTTTTATGATCGCAATGTAGGGTGAACCGTACAGTTATTGGCACCCTTAAGACTAAATTTCAGTCGTGACATTAAAAAAAATACTAAAAATAAGTGAAAAAAACGTTTCTATTTTTGCATTAAGAGATTTCCTTAACTTAATTTTTTTCTACGTCACATATTCCTACTTAGCATATATTTTTCATGATTTGATAAATCTATGTTCGTTTGATAGATCTGAAGGATAAATGTTTTTTTGGACATTTCGGGTTATGGAAGACTTGGGGATTATGGAAGACAAACTATAGTTACAAACCGTAGGGTAAACCGTACAGTTATTGGCACCCTTAAGACTAAATTTCAGTTGTGACATTAAAAAAAATACTTCTTATCAAGGGATCTATTTGAAACTTCCTATAACTCCTCTTTATCTATCCTCACTCAAGAGGTTTTTTTGGGTCAAAAGTTCAATAGTTTTACTATATGGCAATATAATTATTGTCAAAAGTGCCAAAATCTAGTTATTGGCACCCTGTGGATTTAATTGTGGAATCTTCCCTATGGTTAGTTTGTTAAAGTCATAATTCATAGATGACTTAGAGGACCCTTCAAACATTAGACTCATGTATATCTTGTAATAAAGTTAGGACTTGTTTACCTAATTCTTTAAGTTAAAGTTGGGGTAACTGTACTGAGTACTGAACCCTATTTTTCACAGTCGAAAAAAATTGATAAATATTTTTTTAAAAAATACTTGTTGTATGTATAGTAAGAAATATATAGACGACAAAAACTCGAAAGGTATCAGCGGAAGAAGTTGGAATCCCTCTTTTAGAGTAAACTTTCTGAAGTATTAACGAAATGGATCTCTACATTATCCCTTCAACCCAAACTTCTACCAGACGTGTTTCGAATCCTCTTTAACAACTGATTCAAAGTCAGCTAGGTTTAAAAAATGATGCTTACTCATCTCCCAAACGTGGACTGCCTTACAATCTGTAAACCCTCGGTGGTTTTAGGTTCTCTCTCTACTATATTTTTTATTCATTTTCTTTATTATTGAAGATATAAAGTGGATGAAGGTATTATGTTACTAATTCGAAGTTTTGAGAAAAATAAAAAAAATTGTGTATAAAACAATATATATCATAATAAAATAAGGTGTCTAAATATAAGAGTGTCAGGGTTTGGGGCACCTTAGTGCATGGAAAATTATGTCCTTAAAAATTAAGCAAACAAATCTTTATTTGTCATATTTTTGAAACTTTAAATTTTAACACCTTCATCAACTTTCCAAATATGAATAATACTTCTTTTAATTACAATTAATATTTATTTTTCAACAATCTGATAATATATTATTTATCAAAGCCTTTTTTTTGTCGATATGCCATAACTTCCTTAATAATACATCGAATTTCGTGAATGAGGCATCATTTTAAAGCTTTCCTTAACCGATACACCGGAAAAATATACAAATCACTCATTATGCCTTCGATTGCGAGTTATAGGAGTTATTTAGTAGAGGATTCTAGTGTTTATCATAAAACTTATTTGTTGTTGATCGCTTGTAGTTGGAGTTATTTTCCGAAGCGATTGGTGTTGAAGAGAGGGAATTATCTGTGAGGTCGAGGTTGGAGCTGATTGCGCATTATTATTTTGCAACAATTGCCATTATGATAATCATAATGATAATTCTGGATGAGCATTAGGACAAATGACGCCTTGATGTTCCTCTGTTGGCTGGCCCGGGGTCGCTTCCATTACCGCCAACTTCGTGATCGATACAAAGATGTTATCAGTTCCAAATATATTACGGATAATTAATTAGTCTGAATTATTCCTTCTCGATTATGTGGTAATTGGACTATTTAGGGGCTAGGGTGACTTTGAGGAAATTTTTTTTACTTTCACTTACCTATATGGGACGTTCTTTTACAAACCGAACACCTTTCTGACCGACACATTTTAGATTTAACTGAAACTTTTTTTAAGGGTTCTATATCGGAAAAAAAGAGATACGTGTAAAAGGATTTTTTTTTATTTTCGATATTTTGAAAAATAAACAAGATCGAAAATTCGTGAATTTGATGATTTATCGATAATAGGCTATTTTTCAAAAATTCATAACTCCGGTTCTATTTAAGCTAAAAAATCTAATTTTTTTTTATTTTGAAGGTAAAAAGACAAGCTTTAAGAAAAAAATACTTTGAAAATAAATTGTTGAAAAATTCAAATTGTTATTAACAATTTCAATGTTTAAATCGGTTTTTAACAGTGGTGCCACCCATGAATCAACTTTTTACTATTTTTATCGTATTCTGCGTCAAATTCTCTATCGAAAACGCTTTTAAAAACGATGGAGAAGTTATTTTTACTGTAAGAAAAAAATTAATTAATTTAGCATATGAATACAAATTAGAAGAAAAACAATTGTCCGAACGTTTCCAAAAAGCTTTAACAATAAAAGGAACTTTGAAATATCAAAGTATTAATCCGATTTCTTTACAGCAATTGGAAGCAAAACGGTTTTCATCTTGCGATAAAAAGGATATTGTAAAAATGTTTAAACAGAAAATGTAAACAATGTCTTATTTTTAAATATTGTATTTATTATTATACTCCAAATATTGTTCTTATTAACTGATGCATTATCGAAATCTTAATAAAAAAATTTCATTTTCAACAATGTTTTTTATTTATTTTTATTTATGTATTTTTTTCTATTTTTTCCCATCTTCTTGACTAATAAAATATGTTTTTTAATTAAAAAAATGAAACCATTATTTGTATTTAAGAGATAAATATTCTAAAACAAGAATATGAGCCGTAAAATGTGACCCACGTGTCGATGTGACGTACCGCGCTAAATTAATTAATTTTTTTCTTAAAAAATAACTTTTCCATCGTTTTTAAAAGCGTTTTCGATAGAGAATTTGACGCATAATACGATAAAAATAGTAAGAAGTTGATTCATGGGTGGCGCCACTGTTAAAACCCGATTTAAACATTGAAATTGTTAATAACAATTTGAATTTTTCGACAATTTGTTTTCAAAGTATTTTTTTCTTAAAGCTTGTCTTTTTACCTTCAAAATAAAAAAAATTAGATTTTTTAGCTTAAATAGAACCGGAGTTATGAATTTTTGAAAAATAGGCTATTATCGATAAATCGTCAAAATCACGAATTTTCGATCTTGTTTATTTTTCAAAATATCGAAAATTAAAAAAAATCCTCTTACACGTATCTCTTTTCTTTCGATATAGAACCCGTAAAAAAAGTTTCAGTTAAATCTAAAATGTGTCGGTAAATTTTTGTCCAAATCTGTTCGGTTTGTAAAAGAATGTCCCATATATGAAATATATAGTAAGGAAAGTATTGCGATCGTGAAAAATTTCGACTTCCGATTTTCAAGGGAAATACACGTTTCGGGGTCCCCCAAGTCCAAATAACAAGTCCCGCGAAATGGTCTGTGTGAATGTGTGTGTGAACAGACTAGCTCAAAAACTATAAATCGTACGAACCTCAAATTGGGTATACTTGCGATGTGACAGCGAAAATTTCATTAAAATTGGACAAAAGGAGCGCGTACTTTATTTAAAGAATTTGTCTAATTTTTAGGTTTTTTTCCGATTTTCTAAATACGGCTCTAATGATTTTGATTAAACTTGATATTTGATGTTTATATATGCCTCAAAATTTCATCAAAATTGATCAATTGGAGGAGGCACTTTACTTAATACATTTTGTCTTACTTTCAAGTGTTTTTTTATTTACTCAAAAACGGCTTGAATGATTTTGATGAAACTGGGTATTTGATGTATGTATATGGCCGCGATGCGACAGCCGAAATTTCATCAAAATTGGTTTAACGGAGGGGGCACTTTCGAATATCTCAAAAACGGCTTTAATGATTTTGATTAAATTAATCGTTTGTAATCAAAATCAAAGCATATTGTTTATATTATTTATAGAAACGGCAATTAAAAAAAACATGTCAATTTCTAATCTAAGTAAGTTGGTAAGTGAAAGTTTTGTGTTGCACGCATCGCACCAGATTTTTAATATCATTATCATATCATATGTTTTAAATTTGCTATCTGCAAAAGTTTTCCGCAATGAGCAAATCAGTGATCTACACGTATGTTTGATACATTGGCGTTAGTTATTCCAACAAGTCTCTAGCCCACCGCCTCAACAATCGTCGGGGTGGATTGTGTGGATTTGTGGTGCATTAAAGTGTATCTGCTAGTGGGTTCATGTTGAAAGTTAGTCTTTGATGGAAGTCTTTATAGTATAGTGTGGCTGTATCGATTACTGTTTGAATGTTAAGATCCTTGTGTATTAAGTCATTATTCACTTAGTACAGTGCATCTAGTATCCTCCTCAATACTTTTGATTGAAAGGATTGGATCCTTTGGACATTTGAGGGCTTTGCAGTGCCCCATATGTCCAAATGGGTTTAATGAGCATGCATACTGTAAATCTGTTGGTTAGGGATAATTTAGCTCTAAATTAATAGCTCTGTCAAGTAATCTTGATAACAGTCCATGTCGTTTGTTTGGTTGATTTCTGATTAGTGTGATGTGGGTTTTCCATGTCAGTCGTTTGTCCAGGTGAATTTTAAAACTTAAAATGTGATTCAACCCATAAAGCAATTTGGTCAGTACCTACTGTGTAGGAAAGTTCTGTTTTTTGGTCAAATTTCTAGTAAACAGTTAATTTATCCAATAACCGCCTGGTTTTTCTGAAGAATTATTATATATAGTAATTAAGATTATTAAAGTAATTTTGTGTCGGCGAGTAGGAGGTTTCTCGAGCTCCGGTTTATTCCGGTGTCATAGTAAGATTTCAACCCGAACCCATCAGCGTAGTAGTTAAGTAATTTACCACTGAGCTGCACTGATATTAATAAAAAAAATATACAGAAAAAAGAATTTGCCGTCACGGACAATATATGATGATAATAGACCCTGAAGAAGACCTGCATTGTTGGGTCGAAACGTTGGCTGCAAATAAAATAGTTTTATACTATTTGTAGATTTTTTTTACCGCTACCAGGGACTATTCTCATATTTTGAAAAAGTTAAAAAAAATGTTTAAATCGGATAAACGTGTAAAAAGTTAATAATTTACTATCCATAATAAAAATGATAACGAATTAATCTTATGCTTATATTACCCGATAACGAACATTTTTTTTGCATTCAGTAGACAAGCAGTTATAATGCACATTTGATGTGGTTTGGTTATTTTAAAAATAAATTAAACATGTATTTGAAATTCACAAATAATTTCTTGAATGGACCGTAAAATACTTGTTTGTTGGTTAACTAAGGCTAATCGGACGATGCTACAGTGGGAGTCCTTAATTTGGCCTGCCCAGGTATAATTAGGATAGGGATCTTTAACGAGTACCTGACATCGCGCAGGCTCGGGATCTCCGTTCTACGTCCTATCCGAGGGAAGGCATATCTAAGAATATTTTACTCCCATTAAAAAATCCTAGGGCCACCGCGGGACTCGAAGCCGCGACCTTTAGTATTGTATGTTGCCATGCTAACCACTACACCACAGGTTACCCCACCATAAAATACTTAATGCGATGGGTGGGCTTTTCTTTCCATACACACTTTATAAAGTAATATTATTATTAATACAATATTTTGTAAAGGAACTTTTCCACGGCGCACAGTTTGTGTGAAACTGCTTAAACCTATCGAATATTACAACTATTTTTAGCCATTTTTATGCGATATGTAAAGCATCATCATTTCAATTTCAGCATGTTTACCTAATTGTGGGTTGGGGGAATGTAGGCTCAGTGGTATGACAGTTTACTACTATGCTCAAGGTCAGAGGTTCTAATAAGGGTATGGCAGGACATGTTTTCTATTGTCTTTCCATACAATCAATTCCTACTTCAATGACGATCCCTAAATAAGGAAAACACCAATTAACTAAATTTATTTGTCTATATTTGCAAAACAAGAAGTGACTTGGCATTAATCTCTTGTTAACTATAGCATTATATTATTTGAAAGCTTCCAAGTAGATTTGGGTAGGGCGGCTGTACCTGAAGTGCAAGTAATTGGAGAGAACCGTGTAGCTGGTAGCTATAGAGGAGATGGTGCAAGTTAGATTGGCAAGGCGAGTTATCGAGTTCATTGCCCAAGTTCTCAATTAGTGGAGCAGCTCTCCCGGTCTTAGAGGCCCCAGCACAAGGCTCTATCAATTCTCATTACAGTTCGGCGATCCATAAGGTCTCAGCTATAAATTTCGTTATTATCATGGAAAGTAAAACTTGTCTTAGTGGCGTTCGTAAACCTCTCCGAGTTCGTCGTTTTCCGTGAAGACCTTGTATGTGGTACACAGGCGTACATAAACTAAATGTTTTTATTGTTAAATAAAAGTTTTCACTTGTAATAATTGGGCAATGTAAGCATAATACTCCATCGCGTCTGATTTTATAATTCTCTGTTTAATTGTTGAAAACTTGATTCAGTTACCATGGAAACAAATAATCTACATTAAACATATACGAGTATGTTTCAAAAAATTTTGACAAGTCTTTCTCAATAAAAAATCTGGTGCGATGCGCGCAACCCACAACTTTCACTTACCAACTTACTTCGATTAGAAATTGACGTGTTTTGTTTATTGCCTCTTCTCTAAGTCTCACATTTTTCCAAATTCATTTCTTATTTTTGTTTTTATTTGCTCTTTAAAGTACCCTAATTTTTTTTATTATTAAATAAAAGTTTTTGCTTGTGATAATTCGGCAATGCAAGCAAAGTCGTCTTTCAGAGATTTTATAATTCTCTAAGTAGTTGTTGAAAACTTCATATAGTTATCATGAAAAAAGTAATTTCCATTGAATGGATAGAACATCTTTAATTATAAACAGTGGTCTCTCATTAAAGGCCTACTCCGCATGGGTTGGCTCAGCGTGTTTTATGAGTAGACCGAATATTTTAATTTTTTATTAATTTTTTTTCATATATCATAATTAGCCATTTCTTATTCTTAGGCATAACGTAAGACAGTTAATTCCTCCATAAAAAGAAAAACAAAAAAGTCCCCTTCCCCATTTAAGCCCCCTCAGAGCATTTTTATGATGGTAATATGATGGGTTTGACCAAAATCGTTAGCGCTTTTTTTTTTTGAGTTAATCGAAAAATAAAGGAAATATGAGACAAAATTTACGAAATGAAGTGCCCCCTCCGTTTGATTAATTTTTATGAAACCTTTGCTGCCACTCGGCGGGCATGTACATACTTATATGCCCAATTTCAGGTTCGTACCATTTTTGAGCTAGTCTGTTCACACAAGCACAGACCATTTCGCGGGACTTGGTTATTTGGACTCAGGGGACCCCAAAACATGCATTTCCGTTGAAAACCGTACCTTAGTAGAAATTTTTCACCATCGCAATACTTTCCCTTAATATATATTTCACATATAGAAAAGTGAAAGTAAAAAAAAAGTGTATGGGCCTCGAAGTATGAATCTAAAAGTGGCACTAGGTGGTCACCCGTGGGGTAGTGGTTTGCATGGTAACTTACAATACTAAAGGTCGCGGGTTTGCGTCCTGAGGTGGCCCCAGGATTTTTTAATGGGAGTATAAAATGCTTGTCTATGCCGTCCCTTGGATAGGACTTAAAATGGAGGTCCGGAGCCTGTACGATGTCAGGTACTCGTTAAAGATCCCTACCTTAATTATACCTAGATAGGCAAATTGTAGGACTCCCACAGTACGTTAAAAAAATATAATTTTTTTTAAAAAAAAAAAAGCTCATTTTGAGAAAAATGAAATTAAAATTTTAAAGTTGGTTTTAAGAAAATTTCTTTAGTACCAACCTATACATTGTTATATATTATATGAAATGCGCTGTTAAACGGCACCAATCTCATAGTCCTAGTTAAATTTAGGAAACATCTACAGCTATTTTAAACCATGATTATTTCGGTTTCTGGACCTAATTTTGAGGGTTTTGCAGGCCCATAATTCAAAAACGGGTTGACATTTCTCAGCAATATTTTACAATTGTTCTAGTAGATACAAGTAGTACACATGTTCCAAATTTCAAATAAATTTGAAATGGTGATGCTCAAGCCTGTGTTGAATTGACATGGAATGACCCTATTAGAGTCAATCAGAGTTATTAAAAATAATTTTAAACAATTAACACTACAATACTATCCATCTCGCATGACAAGGATATTTAGTTTTGGTCTTTTGATTTTGAATCAATAATGAATTTTTGTTGGGGGATATAATTATTAATTAAACCGTGATGTGTAAGTGTGGATAACATTTGATACATACGATAGATGCAATGAGATGTTTTCTGAAATATATTCAACAAATAACAATCTTAGCCTATAAAACTTTGAGGAGGATTGGTTTCTCTTAACAAAAAGTGTTACTTATAGGAGGAGTCCATTATAAAAAAAAAAAGGTATGAAAAAAAGGAAAAATGAAGGAGCATATACAATTAAAAGGGATATAAAATTGAAGATAATTAGCTTTAATTTGTAATGAGGCTATTAGTATTCTATTGTAAGGAGGAAATATAATAAAAAGCGGGAAGTCTAAACAGAAGAACGAGTTATTATTTATGACCTCAGTTTTTTTATTGTTGAGGAAATTGTATAAAAGAGAAATATCTACTGGCAAAAGGTCTTTAGTAATAAAAGTTTTAACTTTCAAGTGGTATGAACTTTATAAGAGAAGAAAAAAAAGCTTTATTCAATATAAATATTAAACTCATCCTTAGTTTCTCAATAAATGAAAAAGAGAACACGATATATTTTAGAGCTATTTATTTAATTTTTTTTTTTTTGCTATTGAAAGTGGTTCATTACTACAAATAATAAGCTAAAATATACCCATAAAAATTCAATAGTCTATAACTTAATCCGCGATGGTCTTATTTCCTTGGAAAATCTTTTTTTCTTGATGATTAAAGATTGTTAATTATTTGTTGATTAAATGATTGTTGATGATTAAAGAGCCTTATTCGCATTCCACCAGGTGACCCTAGGATGTTTTAAAGGCAGTAATAAATCCTGGGCTATGCCGTCCTTCGGATAGGACTTTAATTTTTAGGACTCCCATTGTAGCATAGTCCGGTTAGCCTTATTAGCATAAATGGACATTAAACAACACAAACAAAAGACCTTGAATGGCTTCATGTGCGTCATCGGCAGTAAATAGGATAATTTTCGAATTGAAAGTAAACAATTTTTTTTTTTTTTTTGCTATTGAAAGTGGTTCAGTATTACAAATAAACCAAAATATGCGTACAAAATATACTTTACCCTGTAACTTAATCCGCAATGGTGTTATTTCCTTGATTTTTTTTTTTTGACCTTTTTTGAACCTTTGACAGATAAAAGATTTGAGAAATAGAAATGGTGTACAAAACGTTTAAGGAAATCCGTTCGCTGATTTTTGAGTTTTGAGCTAACAATCATAAATCAAATTCAACATTTTGAAGTCCAAAACCCAAGCTAAACTGCTAACTAAGCACATTATAACAGGACCACGTGAGGTCACTTGTGGTGTTGTGGTTAGTATGGCAACCTACAATACTAAAGGTCGCAGGTTCGTTAAAGAGAGTATAAAATCCTAACCTATGACGTCCTTCGGAGAGGACTTGAAATGGAAAAACTGAGCCTGTGCGATGTCAGTTAATCGTTAAAGATCCCTATCCTAATTATGTAAGCGGAATTCAGGACTGATGAAGGAGATAATCTTAAAACTAACGGCTCAGTTATTGGATTTGACCGAAAAAAAAAACGGTAAAAAATACATGAAGAGTAAATTTGCTACCTTTCTCCATGACTGATCTGTCAAAATGTCTAATACTGTCTATTTCATTTGATCATCAGGATCTTTTTTTTTTTTTTTTTTTTTTGATAAACGAAAATAAAAAATTGAAGTTTTTTTTCGGGAAGGTTTTTTTAAAACCATCAACGATATATGTCTTGGATTGATGAAAAGCCTGTTTTAGGTAAATATGAATAGTGGATGTTACGTTTTGATCGCTTTATTTGATGACAAATATATATATATATATATATATATATATATATATATATTTTTTTTTTTTTTTTTTTAATTTTTATTTATGACTCTAAAACGATGCTTCCCTGTCACATTTCTATTTTACTTTAAGAATCAATGCATCAAATTCTGTGTCCATAGCGTGCGTTGTTGATTCGGTCTAGAAAACAGTTAATTGACATTAAAGGAAAACTTTACCAACATTATTGGATATCTTGAATCATAACGGAATAAAAAAAAAATAGAAATTATTCATGAATTTTATTTTAAGATATTCTTGAAAATGAAGACATTTTAGAAAAGGGTAGTCAGATTAAAAACGAAAAAAAAATGTCAGTTTACTGTCAAATTTCAGTCAGTCATACTGACATAACTGGGGCTGACGAAGCATGGCGGAGAAAGCTTGGCAGTAAGTCAGCCTCTTATCAAAAATTTAAAACTAGCTGTCAAGTTCAAAGCTCTCTCTACACTGCCCTATTTAGTTTAAACGTTATGTTCACAAAAAGTAAAAATCTGGTGCATGCGCGCAACACACAACTTTCACTTACCAACTTACTTAGATTAGAAATTCATGCGTTTTGTTAATTGCCACTTCTCAAATGAACAGAACGGCTTTAATTATGAACAATGGTCTGTCATTAAAGGCGTACTCCGCATGCGTGGGCTAAACGAGATTTATGAGTTGACTGAATATTTTTCTTTTTTTCTCCCCTTTATGTTTTCTTTATTTTTATCATATCTCATATTTAGCCATTTCCTATTTTTAGGCGTAACGAGAGAGAGTTAATTTCTCCATATAAACAAAAACAAAGGTACTTTATAGGAAACAAACAAACAAAAAAGGCCCCAACCCCCCCCCCAAAAAGATGGCCCCTCAGAACATTTTAATAATGATAAAGCTTACCTGATATTAAAGAACACCTAATTTTCATTAAACATGACGAATTTTATAAAAATCGTTAAAGCCGTTTTTGAGATCATCGAAAAAAAGGTAAAAATTGGAAAAAAAATTATGAAATAAAGCGCCCGCTCCGTTTGACCACTTTTGATGAAATGTTGGCATATACATACATCAAATACCCAGTTTGACCGAAATCGTTTAAGCCTTTTTTGAGTAAATAAAAAAACACGTGAAAATGATACAAAATTTATTAAGTAAAGTCCCCCCTTCGGTAGATCAATTTTGATGAAATGTTGGCTATCACATATTTGGCATATACATACATCAAATACCCATTTTGATCAAAATCTTTAAAGCCGTTTTTGAGTAAAAAAAAAAACACGTGAAAATGATACAAAATTTATTGAGTGAAGTCCCCCCTCCGGTTAATCAATTTTGATGAAATTTTTACAGTCATATCTCGGGCATATAAATAGATCAAATACTCAGTTTAATCAAAATCGTTAGAGCCGTTTTTGAGAAAATAAAAAAAAACGTAAACAGTTATTAAATAAAGTACCCCCTCCCTTTAAGTAATTTTGATGAAATTTTTCATTCAGGATCGCACTGTTTATAGTTTTTGAGCTAGTCTGTTCACACACACACACACACACACACACACACACACACACACACACACACACACACACACACAACAACACACACACACACACACACACACACACACACACACACACACACACACACACAGACACACACACACACACACACAAACACACACACACACACACACACACACACACACACACACACACACACACACACACACACACACACACACACACACACACACACACACACACACACACACACACACACACACACACACACACACACACACTGACACACAGACCATTTCGCGGGATTTGGTCATTTCGACTCAAGAGACCCCAAAACGTGTATTTCCGTTGAAAACCGGAAGTCGAAATTTTTCACGATCGCAATACTTCCACTTACTATACATTTCATATATAGGTAAGTGAAAGTAAAAAGGTTTCCACTTTTGTATTAAGAGATGTCCTTAACTTAACCTTTTTTCTACGACACATTCATACTTAGAATACAGTTTTCATCATTTGATAAATCTATGTTCATTCGATAAATCTGAATGTTTTTTGGACATGTAGGATTTCTCCTGATTATGAAAGACAAACTACAGTTACAAACCATATATTTTGGAAATTACTGTACAAAACGCAAGGTTACACAACATATTGTCTAATAAATTAAAATAAACTGAAAGTATTAAAAATATATATAAGGTTGAAATGGGCAAGATTCAAATTTACAGTTTTTCATTCAAATCTTCTATAGTTTCTTAAGAAAATATGTCATAGTTATTGAGGAGGGGGTTGAGAGTCTTAGACACCCTTGATCGAAATTCGTAAAATCATTTTTTTAAAGTTTTATTAAACAAATAAAAATTATTTGGTCTCATTTCGTTCTATGGTTTGAGAATTAACTGTGTATGACAGTACCCGAGGGTACTGTTGACAGTGCTTAGACCCATGACCCGAGCAATGCGACTGTACGAAGCCAAAGACTGTTGCCCTCGGGGGAACTGAACCCAATTGCCTAATTCATATGCTAATCTACTCGGAGCTGTAACGTCCGCCCTACTCACGCCCGCTTCTTCAACTATTATCTCCTATAAATATTTGCATTATAATACAATTCCGCTACATTATAGCCTGTCTTCAATAATAAGGACAGGAATCAAAAATAGTTGTTTTTGTTTTTTTTGTGTGTTAGGAAAAGTTAACCGAGTTAACAGTACTCATTCATTTATAGGTAGTGTCCAAAATGAAACGGAAAAAAATCTGGTGCGATGCGCGCAACACATAACTTTCACTTACCAACTTACTTAGATTAGAAATTAATGCGTGTTGTTAATTGCCACTTCTCAAATGAACAGAACGGCATTAATTATGAACAATGGGCTGTCATTAAAGGAGTACTCCGCATGCGTGGGCTCAACGACTTTAATGAGTTTTTTTTTTTTTCTCCTCTATATGTTTCCTTTATTTTTATCATATCTCATATTTAGCCACTTCTTATTTTTAGGCGTAACGAGAGAGAGTTAATTTCTCCATACAAACAAAAACAAAGGTACTTTATATGAAACAAACAAACAAAAAAGACCCCTACCCCATTTTAAGCCCCCTCAGAACATTTTAATAATGATAAAGCTTACCTGATATTAAAGAACACCTAATTTTCATTAAACATGACGAATTTTATAAAAATTGTTAAAGCCGCTTTTGAGATCATCGAAAAAAAGGTAAAATTTGAAAAAATATTAAGAAATAAAGTCCCCCCTCCGGTTAATCAATTTTGATGGAATGTTGGCTATCACATCTTTGGCATATACATACATCAAATACCCAGTTTGATCAAAATCGTGAAAACAGTTTTTGAGTAAATAAAAAAAACCCGTTAAAATGATACAAAATTTATAAGTAAAATCCCTCCTCCGGTTGTTCAATTTTGATGAAATATTGGCTATCACATCAAAACAACAAATACTTTCCATACAAAACAAAACAAATAATTTCCATTAAATGAACAGAACGTCTTCAATTAGAAACAATGTTCTGTCATTAAAGGCGTATTCCGCATGCGTGGGCTAAACGTTGACAGAATCTTTTTCTTTTTTTCTCCTGTATGTGTTTATTTGGTTTTTTTCATATTACATATTCATACAAAACGACAAACGTTACCGGATATTAAAGAATACTTGATTCTCATTAAACATGACGGTTTGATCAAAATCGTTTGAGCCATTTTTGAGAAAATCTTTATGCTGCAAACTGATTTCATCAAAATCACGCTCAATCATCGGATGTGTCCCACTGCTTTAAAGGGGGTGGGCCACAATTTTATATCACTTAAATGCTTATTTCGATTCCTCTGTATTTTTTTTTTTTTTTTTTTTTTTTTTTTATAATAAAACCTAAATGTTGATTCAACGAGTTATGATCCCATCAACATTAGAATGAAATTTATATGATAAAATGTTTGGAATTCCCAAAGTTATTTGGCTCATTCTTTAACTTTTTTTTTAGCCATAGTCAAAATGTAGTGGACTTCAGAGTGGCGAAAACCAAAATTTTCCAGATCTTTTTATTTAAAATCTATGAGAGATTTATAAAAAAAAACTACTGGTTGAAAAAAACAAACAGAAAAAAAACGCGATTAATATCGTTAACATAACATCGTTCTGGTTGTAAAATTTTTGAACGGAAAATGTGAATGGAACCAACATTTTAAGAAAATCATTCGAATTATTATCGTTTTTATTCTGGTTGGATATACATTTTTTTGCCTCCAAGTGGGGGGGGGGGCTGGCCCCTGCCCCTAGGTACGCCCGTGGATATTTTGTTTGTCAAAAATATTTACCAGCTTATTTTGTTTACGATAACCAGTTATTTAAATCCATAAGTAAACAAATTCGTACCTTAGCAATAATACATACCGATCAACATATTTGCTCAAGTTATGTGAGGTGTATAGAATAGAAATAAGAAAAATATTTTTTCTCTATCAGTCGCTACCCATCTTTCGCTCTGGTCTCTACACATATTTTTTTAATACAGGTGAGTTTTGAATACGAGCATTTTTTTTATTGTCAAAAATCATTGTTTGAAATTATTTGCCGAAAACAGTTACTTAACGTTTAATCTTCGATAGTTACTGAAATTTATTTTTTTATATGTTTTAAAGGAAATAAATCTAAATCTAATCTGCATTCGTTTAACCTATTTCTTCATAAGATTAGAAATTATGTGAAGTTTTGTTTTTCTCACTATTTCCTGGTTAATATATGGATGATTCTCCAATATGGATGATTGTCGGTTCCGCTTGAAATTTTAAATATTTTTGCCATTGAAAAATGGATACACTCACCTTGGTTTTCGATCGGAATATTGTGCCTTTTTCCTTATGAACTTTTCAATATCCCTTTTTATTCAATATGCACAAATGTTTAAACATGAATACTGCAGTCTGGATTCAGTTGAGGAATTTCACACTTCTTACACACATATATTTATATGGTCTGAGTTTTACTAAAGTCACACTTTCTTATTCTGTTTCAATCAACTGTTTAAGGTTGCGGGTTCGCGTCTCGAGATGACCCTAGGATTTTTTAATGGGAGTAAAAAATCCTTGTGTATGCCTTTACAATGTCAGGTACTCATTAAAGATCCCTGCCCTAATTATAGCTAGTGGATAGGTAAAATTTAGGACTCCCAAATGATATTTAGCAAAACACGTCAATTTCTAATCTAAGTAAGTTGGTAAGTGAAAGTTGTGTGTTGCGCTCACGCACCACATTTTTTTTACTTATTTTGTGGAAATGTCGCGTTACTCAAATGACCGATTCATTTGTTTATTTCACTTTCATTATATTTTCACTTTTTACTTTTTGTGAACATAACGTTTAAACTAAATAGGGCAGTGTAGAGAGAGCTTTGAACTTGATAGCTAGTTTTAAATTTTTGATAAGAGGCTGACTTAATACCAAGCTTACTCCGCCATGCTTCGTCAGACCCAGTTATGTCAGTATGACTGACTGAAATTTGACAGTAAACTGACATTTTTTTTTCGTTTTTAATCTGACAACCCTTTTCTAAAATGTCTTCACTTTCAAGAATATCTTAAAATAAAATTCATGAATAATTTTTATTTTATTTTTTTATTCCGTTTTGATTCAAGATATCCAATAATGTTGGTGGTAAAGTTTTCCTTTAATGTCAATTAACTGTTATATTTCTAGACCGAATCAACAACGAACGCTATGGACACAGAATTTGATGCATTGATTCTTAAAGTAAAATGGAAATGTGACAGGGAAGCATCGTTTTAGAGTCATAAATAAAAATTAAAAAAAAAAAAAATCAAAACGTAACATCCACTATTCATATTTACCTAAAACAGGCTTTTCATCAATCCAACACATATTCATATGGTTTTAAAAAAGCCTTGCCGAAAAAAAAATCTTTCATTGGGATCACCTGTGTTGTAGTGGTCAGCATGGCAACCTACAATGCTGAAGGGCGCGGGTTCGCGCTCCGTAGTGGCCCTAGCATTTTTTAAAGTGAGTAAAAAATCCTTAGCTATGCCGTCCCTCTGATAGGACGTAGAATGGAGGTCTCGAGCCTGTACGATGTCAGGTACTCGTTAAAGAACACTACGCTAATTATACCTGGATAGGCAAAATTTAGTACTCCCACTGTAGCATCGTCCGATTAGCCTTAGTGGCATAAAGTGGCGTTAAACAAACATAAATCATCTGTTTATTACTTTGACCACATTACCTTGATATTGTCCATTAATTTATTTACCAATTAAGAACCTTAAACATTAATCATCTGCTGAAAAAAATATTAATATTAATGATGCGTATACAAATCCTTCGAATAAAAATTATCGCTGTTATTTAATGAATAACTAATATATTATTTTAATTTAAAATATACCAGAAAATAAAAATTTTAATTTTTGAAGTTTTTTTTTTTTTCATTTCGTATTGTATTCTTCTCTGTGTAAATATTATATTCTATATTATATAATATTATATTATATTCAAATATTCCTCTGAGATGTGTATTTAAAAAAAATAATACGACTCGGAGGTTATGAAGGATTTTCCTTGGCCTAGAAAAGTTTTATTACTTTCCTACTGTTACATTACCACTCTGATAAATTTCTTTTAGTGTAAAACAAAGAAAAATCCTTCTGCAGTAAATTTTTTTACGAACCCGATTTATTTCACTGAGACATACTTCTTGAAATAAAACTTTTTTAATTATTCTCTGCACTTATATTTCCTCATTTCTTTTTTTTTTTTTTTTTTTTTATATCACTTTTAATCCTTTGCACTCGGCACCGTTTCGGACGTTACCGTCAACTCGACGCAACTTATTCGCGAAAACGTACACCCTGAATACATAATATTATACAGTAAAATTTTAGAACCAAGTAAGGAATTGTAATGAAATTTAGTTTGTATGTAATTATGAAGCTTCAAGAACACATAGTTACAAAAAAAGTTATAATTTTTAAATTTTATATATAGTTTTATAATTTTATTATTATTAATCATTATATGTATATAGAAGCATAAAAAATCTAATTGGAGAAGTAAAATCAGTTAAAAAATTACGAGATGAGACCCTTTTAGTTGAAGTTTTTCTCAGATATCCAATCAGAAAAGCTCCTAAAATGTGAAAATCTACTTAATAACTTTCCGGTTAAAGTATAAGCACATGGGAAACTATATCAAAGTAAAGGGATTATTTGGTGCCCCGAACTAAAGTATTGTACAATTGAAGAAATAAAAGATGAATTAAAATCACAAAATATAGCCGATTTTAAAAGATTAACGTACTATAAAAATAATTAAAAACACCATTTATCACCAAAAGCAAAATATCCTATAAATAGTTTTTACGATTTTTTTATGTCTTTACATGTTGAAAACTGAAAATTATTTGCATTGTCTCCTTAGTGGTGCCCTCGAGTTATACCTATATTTATATGGTCTGAGTTTTGCTAAAGCCACACTTTCTTAATCTGTTTCAATCAACTGTTTACGGTCGCGGGTTCGCGTCCCGAGGTTGCCCTAGGATTTTTTAATTGGATTAAAAATTTCTTGTCTATTCCTGTTTATCACCAAAAGCAAAATGTCCTTGTATGTTAAAAACTGAAAATTATTTGCATTGTCACCGTAGCGGTGCCCTCGAGTTTGAAGACAAATTTTAAACGGCTCCGCTCCGTAGACCTCGAGTGCAAAGCGTTAAAATTTATATATAATTGATGTAAAACTTAATCACATCAAATAAATGTTCGGTTACCTTTTACTTTAGTACATCAAGGTCCTGATTTTTTTCCTAATGTTTTTGTATATTATTAGTATTTTTTTTTAATTTATTCATTTAACTTTTCTTTTTTTTTTTAAATTACGCCGATTGTTAGGTATAATATATTTTGCTTGATCCCGTGAAGGACATCATACTTGTTTATCATGGTAGTAATAAGATAGAAGTGTAGCCTTGAAAAAAAAAATAACATATTATAACTGAAAGTATTCAAACAGTTTTTAACATTCAAAATAATGAAACGGAAAATATTAAAATGCCTCATTGAAATTAATCGCCTATTTAGCTTAAGTTCTCTCGCTTACAATAAGAAACAAAACCACGATTGCTAATTTTTTGTGTTTTTTTGTTATTCACCAAGGTTTATTTCATAGGGGTTCATTGTGACATGTCTGGTAATAGAAAGTTCGTTTTATATCTACAAATTATTCAAAATTAATATCAACTTTTTTTTTCTTTGACAGGCGATATCTAAAATCAGACTTTATTATTCCGAATAAACTTTTTTTTTTTACGATATCTGCATTCATGCGTAGTGACCTTACAAGCGTGCATCGAGTCACACAGGGTAGTGTGGAGACGTCACAACGTACGGTCCTTCGCAAGTGAATAAAAAGACAGCTTCTAACTTTTCTTGCATTAAAAAAAAAAATCTTTTTTTTTTAAGGACACCTTGTGTTAAAAAAAAATTCAACTAAAAATTGTATCTTACCATATTTAAAAAACAGGTTCCCGCAATTCCGCTGTGTCCAGGCACCCATAAAAGATGCAAAGTGTTCTAAAATTTAGCTCTAAAACCTAGACATCGAGCTGAAGTCAGACAAGACGACGGACATTATTTCTTCTTATCAAAAAAGGAAAAAGAAAATTACTAAAGAATTTTTCATAATACTGCATCAAAAATATGTGTTTTCAATACTCGGTTTGAGTCCGTATGGCGGACCTTACACGATCAATAATATTGTCAATACTGCCGTTTAGCGTTGAGGGCCCACCGTCAATATCGCCATCAATACTCAAATTTTCACCTTACACGATCAATATTATTGACAATACCATACTGTATTGTCAATATTATTGATCGTGTAAGGTCCGCTTAAAGTAGTACTATTCGGGCCTAGGCCTGAAAAATCTCTTTGGTGCGCTAACCTTACCTGCTACTAATATCTTATAAATAAAGTTGAAATTCTGTTTGTTTGTTTGTTCTTTATAGAAATCCATACCGTTTGTCCTAAATTCTCCAAATTTCGCTCAGTGGTTCTTTGATACCAGGTGCGAACACCTGTCCATATTAAAATTGCATAACTTCAGCCAATCTCATGGTATATTCTTTATTGTTAAAAAAGTCGTCATGATCTCGCTTTACAATGGGTTTTTTTTACGAAATCGACCGTTTAAGTCGAAAAACAGCCTAAAATATCATTTTATACATTTTGAAGAGGCCAACAAGGCCCGGTAAGACCGTCCCTTGGTAGGCGTCGAGTTCTGGGATTTTTAAACCATATGTTTTTTGTTTTTTTAAATTACAATACGTTTATTTACATGTATGGTGAATTTATTTTTTATAAATGCCTCCTAAGAAGCGAGCTTCAATAGGAGTAGGGAGCTCAAAAGCTAAAAACAACGTCAAATACGAGCAGCTGAAACTCTCGACGAACATCAAATTAGGATTGAACAACAGAGGCTTAGACAGGCAGAATCGCGGGAAACTGAGTCTGCCCAGGAATACGAGGCCCGCTTTGCGCCACAAAGGCTTAGGCAAGCCGATTTGCGAGAAGCTGAAACTGCAGGCCAATATTTCTGTTTGTTTGTTTGTTTTTTATAGAGATCCATACCGTTTATCCTAAATTCTCCAAATTTCGCCAGTAGTTCTTTCATACCAGGTGCGAACACCTGTCCATATTAAAATTGCATAACTTCAGCCGATCTTCAGCTGATTGTCTTTATTGTTATAGAAATCGTAATGAACTCACTTTACAATGGTTTTTTACGAAATCAACCGTTTCATTAGAAAAATGAAATTCCCCGATCAAACCGGGTTATACAGCTCAAAGATGAATTTCTGTTAGTTTGTTTTTTCTTAATAAAACTCCATACCGTTTGTCCTAAATTCCCCAAATTTCGCTCAGTGGATCTTTCTTACTAGGTGCGAACACCTGTCCATATTAAAATTTCATAACTTCAGCCAGTCTCTGGGTATATTCTTTATTGTTATAAAAATCGTTATGATTTCACTTTAAATTTGTTCACGTTTATTAGAAAAATGAAATTCCCCGGGTGAAACCGGGATATACAGCTAGTATAGTATATTAATAAACATGTGTTTGAAGGAGGTTACTTGTAGCTACACTGTGCTTCATTCCAATATAATTAGTTTGTTTGAAGTGCAAAATAACATGTATATACCAGAAGAATCAGAATTGTACGCGCAGAATATAATGTATCAGGCTTAAATTGTCTAGCCTCCCATCTTGCGCCAAAACCTGGTGGCTGGGATCGTTTAAGAGAGAAGGCTGAACTAGAGCCCCTGCTTAGTTCAATAGCTTTAAGAGGGCTGCAACAGTGATGCAGAGGTCGTGGCCAATCATTTCTCTTCTAAAAAAAAATATTTAAAAATTAATTTTCGTTTGATATGTCTCTTTCTTCTGGATCCTTATAATAAACCTAGTTACTTTTTTACTTTCACTTACCTATATATGAAATATATAGTAAGTGGAAGTATTGCGATCGTGAAAAATTTCGACTTCCGGTTTTTTAACGGAAATACACGTTTTGGGGTCCCCTGAGACAAAATAACCAAGTCCCGCGAAATGGTCTGTGTGTGCGTGTGTGTGTGTGTGAACAGACTAGCTCAAAAACTATAAACCGTGCGAACCTGAAATTGGGTATTTAGATATGTATATGCCCGCGATGTGACAGCAAAAATTTCATCAAATTTGCTCAAAGGGAGGGGGTACTTTATTTGATAACTTTTTAAGTTTTTTTCGATTTTCTCAAAAACGGCTCTAACGATATTGATTAAACTGAGTATTTAATCTATCTACATGCCCGAGATATGACTGTAAAAATTTCATCAAAATTGATCCACCGGAGGGGGGACTTTACTTAATAAATTTTCACGTGTTTTTGTTATTTACTCAAAAACGGTTTTAACGATTTTGATCAAACTTGGTATTTAATGTATGTATATGCCAAAGATATGATAGCCAACATTTCATCAAAATTGATCAAACAGAGGGGGCACTTTATTTCATAATTTTTTTCCAATTTTTACCTTTTTGATCGATTATCTCAAAAACGGCTTTAACGATTTTTATCAAATTCGTTATGTTTAATGAAAATTAGTTGTTATTTAATATCAGGTAAGCTTTATCATTATTAAAATGTTCTGAGGGGGCTTAAATGGGGAAGGGGCCTTTTTTGTTTTTCTATAAAGTACCTTTGTTTTAGTTTATATTGAGAAATTAACTGTCTCTCATCACGCCTAAAAATAAGAAATGGCTAAATATAATATATGAAGAAAATCAAATAAACATATACAGGAGAAAAAAAGAAAAATATTCCGTCAACTCATAAAACACATTGAGCTCACGCATGCGCCGTACGCCTTTAATGACAAACCAATGCGGTATAATTGAAAATGTTCTGTTCATTTGAGAAGAGGCAATTAACAAAACGCATTAATTTCTAATCTGAGTAAGTTGGTAAGTGAAAGTTGTGTGTTGCGCGCACGCACCAGATTTATAATTATTTATCCTTATAATAAACCTAGTTACTTTTTTTTTTCTTATATTTGAAATATAATTAATAAAATCTGCCACACTCAAAGATATTGAGCTTAAGTGATCTTAGGATCCATTCACACAGATTTGATTTAGATCACAAGCAAATAGAAAAATGAAAATACAAAATAAGTATAAAGAAAATTTCTTTTTTTAAAAAGGTGCCTGGACACAAGGAGTTGCCTAAATTCTCCATCAACTATTCTTAAATAGTAATGTTGAAGAGAACATATTGGCTCTGACCGAGACTCGAACTCAGGTTTCCGCGAATCATCGCTCTTTTTTTAAAGGGCCCCTTGGAGTTTAAATGCCTACGGGGGATGATATCTTTCCAATATTTTATATCCTTATAAGGGAATTTTTTTCTTCTTTAGAGAAGGTATCCGACTCGAAAAAGCTTCCCAAATTTTTTTTCAAGAGAACTGCTCCGATACAGATGAATCGATCCTTTTATTGTCCAGCCGAACGAATTGTCGGCCTGGAAGAGGGAAGAGAGAAAAGGGGAAAATAAAAGATGAGCCGAGATAAGAAGCGAGGACAAGGCCAGCTCGTACGCTAGACCCTAACCTTGCCATTACAATTACCGCTCCGGCCTTCGTAGCGGCAAAAAGTAAAAGCTTCACTTGGCTCGTCAATGGAGGGTCCGTTGTCTTCAGTCTGTGCCCAGAGCTCTGGAACTGCTCTGCATCTGGAACCGCTCCAGTGACTTGTATCTGGATCGGTGACCTAGCATCAGTCGCGGGAGGATGGGTCGGTGAAACAGTCTTCTGTGAGTAGTCTTCAATATTTATTCATCTTTCGAATAAAAAATTGTAAATCCATGACTTATTTGTTGAACTAATATTGTAAAAAAAAATTTAGTATCTCTAATATAAAAAAGCTAGACATTCTCAGCCTCTTGAAAATTATTCAGATAGTACAGTGGCTAACATAAAATATTTTTTTGGGGGGAGAAAATTGTAGATGGCCGGGGATGATTTTAGTGCGGTTCCGGTGCTGCCACAATGAAGAAGACAACTTAATAACTAATTCAAGATATTTATTTTCGGTTTTGAATAACTTAGTATATTAATCAGTGGATCAACAATTGATATTTTTTTTATTTCTGCGCAAATAAATATTGAAGAATACTCACTGAAGACTAGTATTCTACAATATTTATTCATCTTTCGAATAAAAAATTTAAAATCCATGACTTATTTGTTGAACTAATATTGTAAAAAAAAAAATAGTATCTTTAATATAAAAAATCTAGACATTCTCGGCCCCTTGAAAATTATTCAGATAGTACAGTGGCTTACATAAAATATTTTTTTTGGGGGAGAAAATTGTAGATGGCCGGGGATGATTTTAGTGCGGTTCCGGTGCTGCCACAAAGAAGAAGACAACTTAATAACTAATTCAAGATATTTATTTTCGGTTTTGAATAACTTAGTATATTAATCAGTGGACAAACAATGATAGTCCGGAGCCCCGGCCGCCTGAAAAAATTGATATTTTATTTTATTTCTGCACAAATACATATTGAAGAACACTCACAGAAGACTAGTATTCTTCAATATTTATTCATCTTTCCAATAAAAAATTCGGAATGAATTCCATGATTTATTTGTTGAACTAATATTGTAAAAAAAAATTATCTCAAATAAAAAAAAAAATCTAGTGCGGTGCGCGCAACACACAACTTTCACATACCAACTTACTTGGATTAGAATTTGACGTGTTTTGTTAATTGCCATTTCTCAAAGTCACTCATTTTTCCACATTCATCTCTTATTTTTGTTTTTATTTCCTACTAGCATCCAGGAGGTAGGTAGTTTCCCTACTTCAGCAATTTTAGGTTTTTGAGAATTTAAATTTTGGATGGAGCTGGTATTGCAGCAAATTTGGTGATTAACCAACCATTTTTAATGCTGTATACATCAATATGATTGGAAAAAATATAAATATAGTTTTAATAAGAACCAAAAATAATACATTGTTTACCTGGTGAAATTCCATCATAAAAGGTGAACGTAATATTAAAATAGAAAATCTGGTGCGCGCGCAACACACAACTTTCACTTACCAACTTACTTAAATTAGAAATTGACGTGTTTTGTTAATTGCCGTTTCTCAAAGTCACACCTTTTTCCACATTCATCTTTTTTCTTTTTTTTTCTCTCTAAAGTACACTAATTATTTTTAATATTAAATACAACTTTTTACTTTCAATAATGCAGCAATGCAAACATAATACTCCAAGTCGTCTGATTTATAATTCCTTAAGTAGTTGTTGAAAACTTCATTTAGTTACCATGAAACAAATAATTTCCATTAAATGAACAGAACTGCTTTAATTATAAACAATAGTCTGTCATTAAAGGCGTACTCCTCATGCGTGGCCTGAACGTGTTTTATGAGTTAGCGGAATATTTTTCTTTTTTCTCCTGTATATATTTACTTGGTTTTTGTATACTTCATATTTAGCCATTTCTTATTTTTAGGCGTAACTACAGACAGTTTATTTCTACTTATAAACAAATACAATAATTCTTTATAAGAAAAGAAAGGGGAAGGCCCCTTCCCCATTTCTTTTCCCCCTCAGAACATTTTAATAATGATAAAGCTTACCTGATATCGGGGAAGACTTGATTTTCATTGAACATGACGAATTTGATCAAAATCATTAAAGCCGTTTTTGAGATAATCGATTAATTTTGATGAAATTTTGGCTGCCACATCCTTGGCATATACATAAATCAAATACCCTGTTTGATCAAAATCGTTAAAGCCGTTTTTGAGTAAATAAAAAAAAACCTGAAAATGAGACAAAATTTATTAACTAAAGTGTCCCCTCCTATTGATCAATTATTTTGGCAATACATACACCAGATACCAAATTTCAGGTTCGTTTGTTTTTGAGCTAGTCTGTTCACATACACACACACACACACACATTTTTCCCCTACCGAAAAAAAAAAAAAAAAACACAGAGACAATTTTGCTGGACTTGGTTATTTGAACTCAGGGGACACCAAAACGTGTATTTCCGTTGGAAACCGGAAGTGGAAATTTTTCACGATAGTAGTACTTTCCCTTACCATATATTTCATATATAGGTAAGTGAAAGTAAAAAGACAGCTCTTTGAAAATTATTCGGATAGTTCAGTGGCTTATATAGAATATTTTTTTAGGCGGAGACAATTGTTGATGACCGGGGATGATTTTAGTGCGGTCCCCAAAGAAAGAAGAAAAAACTTAATAACTAATTAAGATATTTATTTTCGGTTTTGAATAACGTTGTATATTAATCAGTGGACAAATAATTGTAGTCCGGAATCCCGGCCCCCTGAAGAAATTGATTTTTTGTTTTTATCTGCGCCAATAATGTTTTATTTTATTCATAGCTCTCTTCTACTGGCGTAGAACAATACATCTCCGATCTGACAATTTTCTCTTCATGGAGGGGAAGGAAATCTTCTAATTCATACTTCAATAATCGAATATGATCAAGTATCAAGAAGGTTTTGGCGTAAAAAAAAAAAAAAATCTTTTAGAGATAATATATAGAAGAGTGATAAAAGATATTAATAAGGAGAACAAAGTCGTTTGTATTGCTACTGTTAAAAATCTGGTGCGTGCGCGCAACACACAACTTTCATTTGCCAACTTACTTAGATTAGAAATTAATGCGTTGTTGTGGTCCCCTTCGTTAGACCAATTTTGATGAAATGTTAGCTATCACATCTTTGGCATATAAATACATCAAATACCCAGTTTGATCAAAATAGTTAAAGCCGTTTTTGAATAAAAAAAAAAAAAACACGTGAAAATTATACAAAATTTATTAAGTAAAGTCCCCCCTCCGGTTGGTCAATTTTGGTGAAATGTTGGCTATCACATCTTTGGCTTATGCATACATCAAATACCCAGTTTGATCAAAATCGTTAAAGCCTTTTTTGAGTAAATAAAAAAAACACGTGAAAATGTTACAAAATTTATTAAGTAAAGTCCCCCCTCCGGTTAATCAATTTTGATGAAATTTTTACAGTCATATCTCGGGCATATACATAGATCAAATACTCAGTTTAATCAAAATCTTTAGAGCCGTTTTTGAGAAAATCGAAAAAAACCTAAAAAGTTATTAAGTAAATTACCCCCTCCCTTTAAGTAATTTTGATGAAATTTATGCTGTCATATCGCGGGCATATACTTACACTAAATACCCAATTTCAGGATCGCACGGTTTATAGTTTTTGAGCTAGTCTGTTTACACACAGACACACAGACACACAGACACACACAGACCATTTCGCGGGACTTGGTCATTTCGACTCAGGGGACCCCAAAACGTGTATTTTCGTTGAAAACCGGAAGTCGAATTTTTTCACGATTGCAAAACTTCCACTTACTATATATTTCATATATAGGTAAGTGAAAGTAAAAACTAAATTAATACGATTTTCCAGATAATGTTTGCTACCTGACCCGTGCGAAGCATTTGCACTGTAACTTACCTAAATCCCACTTAATCAAAGTTCATAACGCATATTGAGTATCTTATTTAGTGCGTCACGGGCATAGGTTAGGTTTGAAGTAAAAAATAGACGTGTTTAAACTGTAAATTATTTATTTTTTGAAACTCCAAAATTCCTTTCTTTTGTTATCAGGTTAGAAGACGGAAATACTTCAATACACATATCAGTTTCGCGGAAAGCTAGTACGCTGATTCTATTGACTGAAATCGCATGTTTTTGCTTGTAACTCGCAAACGATGGTGACAATCGGTAAAGAATATGTAACCAAATAAATTCGCCTCGGCAAACTTTCGACACTTTTGAAATTTTCGCTGAAAATTGCAGTTTTTCGCTTAAACTCGCAAACGAAGAGGTTAATCAAAAAAATGTATATAACCGAAAATGTTCTCCTTGAAAACCTGAAAAAGATTTACACCATTTAGAAACCTCTACGACCATTTTCTCGCAAAAACCGCGGTGGGCTTATAACTCGCGATCGAAGGCGAAATGAGTGATTTCTATATTTTTCCGGTGTAGCGGTTAAGGAAAGCTTTAAAATGATGTCTCATTCATGAAATTTGATGAATTATTAAGAAAGTTACGGCTTAACGACAAAAAAAAAAGGCCTTGAGAAATAATATATATGTAATAATATAAATATTTATCGTAAATTATTAATAATGTTAATAATATTATTTTTCAAATTATATAATCTATGGATTATCTTTAGCAGTATTTTTAAAGTAATAAACTTAAGTATAAGAAGAAATTAAAGAAAATTTTATGTGAATATAAAAAAGAATTTATTTTACAGTAATTTATATCTAAATTATTATAAGGTGTGAATGAAACTTTTATTTTTTTTATTTACGACTGTTTACAACATTAAGTCATATGTCGTCCCCAATAATAAGCGCTCTCCATTTCTTTCGGTCTTCCCAGTCTCCCTCTCTTATCCCTCTGTTCATCATTCCTTCTTCCACTCCGTCATACCAGAGTTTTCTCGGGCGACCTCTTTTCCTTCTTCTTTCTGGTTTCCATTTCAGCAGTTTTTTTGGCCATACTCCCTCATTCATCCTCATAACATGTCCAAACCATTTTAACCTCATGGTTTCTATACTATGGAGGATGTTTTCATCTTTCCCAACCCGCCGTCTTATTTGTTCGTTGGGAATTTTTTGGATTCTGTACACTCCGCATGCTCGCCTCCAAAAATCCATTTCTAGGGCTAAGAGCCTACCTGCTTGTTTAGCTTTTAATGTCCACGCTTCTGCCGAGTAGAGGCTGACGCTTTCCAAAAAGGCTTTATACATTATTTTTTTTTGTTTTCATGCTGACATTCCTACTCCATAATACCGAGTTCAAGATCCCGATGATTTTTTTTCCTTGAACGACCTTTTCCTGGATGTCCAGATCGCTGGACCCTAGCGAGTCCAACCAGCTTCCTAAATACTTAAACTTGCATTGTGGCTCTGAATTCCATCCTTCCAGGATTAAATTACTCCCTGTTCCGTTAAAGGCCATGTAGACGGACTTTTCCTTGCTGACTTCTAGCCCCCAACTAGAATATTCCTGAAGGATCTTCCTCATCATGTACTCCACATCCTCTACTTCTGAAGCGATAATGACTTGGTCATCAGCGAACTGGAGATTGAAGAGGTAGTCACTACCAATGAATGAATGAAACTATGAATTTATAAAAGAAGATACTATTGAGGAATTAAATTTAATTATTCCTGTTTTTAATTGTTAATTTTTAAAAATATTGATTTAAGCTAATAAAAATCGATATAATTGAAAACAAAATACCGATAATCCAATAAGGTTATTCTGAGCCCAAATTTCTATCTAAACCAAATAAATTTTTTTTTTACAAATTTTTTCCAATAATTCATTTTTTATATATTTATATGTGTTACATATATAACACTTTTTTTTTTATTCTTAGGGAATTGAAAAAACTTTTTTTAAAAAGAATTTTTTTTCTTTTGAATAATTAACGAAATATAAGATATTGCCGGGCAAATAAATTTTTTTATTTAGTAATATTTATCTCCTTCAATATTACATATTCTATATATAAACATTTAATATTGATTTATATTGTTATGTGAAGTAGAAATGTGGCCAGTGCATTAGACTGTTATTTCCTGATTTCATTGCATCAAGTGCATTCTGTGGGATAAAGTGCGAACTACTTATCTTCTAACTTTTATCTTCTGTAACACTCTACTGCAATATGTAATCCCACTAGGAAACTTTATGTTCGACTTTGTTGATTGAGGTTTGATTTAAAGTTGAAGGAGTTAAATATTTAAATATATTTAAACATTAAATATTTAAATATCTTTAAACATTAAATATTTAACTAGTCAAATATCAAAGGCCTCTCTAAACACTGACATTCAAGGAGCAAAATAATTTTTTCGAGTTCTCCATATGTTTACAAACCCTTGTGAATAATGAATTCTCTGTATTGGTTTTAAGAAGAGATTTTTTGCACTTATCCCCATTTAACAATTGGACCAGAAACAATTTTTCCTTCAAAGAGTATAGAAAAATCAACAATACTGCTGAAATAATTCTATTAGTAAAAGGGAATTCATACAATAATAGAATTTAAGGTTTAAAATGCATCAAAAACATTAACCTGGTTTTTTATGCTTGGTTGAAGGTGAACATCGCACACCATTCAGAACACTTGCCCCGCTCAAACTTCCTCGTATTTTAAATTAGATATTTCATAGGTCGTCCCACCTTAAAACACCACATTATAAGTCTACATCCTTCTACTTACATGTTTCAAACTCTTAAAGGGTGGAATTCAGTTTATAAAAAATATTCTAATTTACTAGGAAAGGTTTTTCGGTTATTGTTTTGCACCAGAGATTTGAGAATTTAGACTGGCTGGACCCTCATTTGCATAACAGTCATTTAAAATTGGCTACAAAATCAGCTATATCCAAATTTAGAAAATTTTCAAGAGAGAATATCAAACAAAAAACAAAACAAAAAAGTTATCTCAATCAAAAGTTTCATAATTTCAGCAATTTTAGGTTTTTGGAAATTAAAATTTTGGATGGAGCTGGTATTGAAGCCAATTAGGTGATTAACCAACTATTTTTAATGCAGTACAAAGACATTTAAGAATGTTTTGAGCAAGCTGGTTTTGAAGCTACAAGTTTCGTTAACTAAATAATCCATTATATTAGATGGAAAATTAAAAAAAAATTATATTGGTTAAGGTTTCTTGATCATAGTCAAAGTTCTCGTAGTAAAATTGTATATTTCAGTGTATTATTAGTTATAAAAATAAATGAACTATGCTTTGGGGTGTATGAATTTTTTAAAAATTGGTTTAATGTTTTTACCCAAATTGGTCATTGGCATCAATAACTTTATCCTTTTTTTCTTTTATTTAATAAATTATTGAAGGTTCAATATTACTTATTTCAAATCATATCAAGCTTTTTCAATGGAAGTACAGTAGAAATACGAACGAACAACTACAAATAATGAAAAACCTGACGATAGGCACATCTCAAGGCCTATCTCTCTCACCGACACTCTGGAACATACTAATAAATTTTATATTTGATCTTCCCATACCCGGCAATGTACAGATAATTACATATGCCAACAACATTCCACTTCTGGTATAGTTACCAGTTTTGCTAGTGCAAAAGATTCAATGAACTAGAATCTGACACTAACAATACGCTAACAACATTGAAAAGATGGGCAATCGACTACAAACTTGAATTCAACATTAACAAAACGAAATATATTATTTTTACTAAGAAAAGAAAAATTCCAAATTTAAACATTCAGCTATTCTCTAAAGCAACAGAAATTACTTGCAAGATTAATTTATATTAGTGATAATAACAATAAGTGCATATTATGTCCGGACATCATAATTAAATGAATTTAGTATTTCATCACCACTCTTTAAACCCAGCACTCAATCTTTAAAGTTAATAGGTTGTTTTGTTCCTTCAGAGAAAGCATTTTCCTATGGAAATACTTTTCTCAGCTCGCTCTTATATTAATTATATATTAATAGAGGAATGTTACATGTTAACATTCCATTAATCAGATAATCATTACTTATGATACATAATTTATTTTTGAAGAGAAAAGATATGGCTCTGCCGGGAATCGAACCCGGGTCTTCTGCGTGACATGCGCGGTATGCTAACCGTTGCACCTCGGAGTCGCTTCCAAACGGTGCCAAATCCTTCCTCTTCACTGACACCTCTCCCAAAATCTCGCAAGTTTTGCAAGTATTTACGGGAGATGGACAATTTTTGTCCAATTTTAGGCATCTCTTGATGTTTGTCAATTTTTATATTAATTTAACCATTATTGTGGGTAACCACCTATTTTTTAAATGTTTTTAAATAATTTATTTTTGAAGAGAAAAGATTTGGCTCCATTGGGAATCGAACCTGGGTATTCCGCGAGACATGCGCGGTATGCTAACCATTGCACCACGGAGTCGCTTCCAAACGGTGCGAAATCGAAAACCCGGGTTCGATTCCAGGCGGAGTCAAATCTTTTCTCTTCAAAAATAAATTATTATTATTTACTAAACTTTACATGTATTCCTTTCTTTGAATTACTGTTATATTAATGTAAAAATGTTGATTGGTTGCAGGAGGAAGAGATGCTGACCTGGTGGCTGTTGGTGGCCCTGTGTGCCGCGGGGGCGGCGGCCTGCCCCCAACACTGTTCCTGCTTCACCGATCCCGATGGCTACAACTCGGCCAACTGCTCCACCCTGGCGCTCGGTGCTGTCCAGCCGTCCAACCTAGATCTCCTCTCCTTCCAGCCGCATGAGCCCGGCTATCCTACGAAGCTGGCTCCCAGGGCCTTTCTAGCCTTTAAGAGGGTCAAGTTCCTCTGGGTCGTCAACTGTTCTGTGCTCAACCTTCCCAACGAAGTCTTCCAAGGACTCGACTACGTCATCAAGATGGATCTGTCCTACAACAAGATACGCCACTTGAACGGAGGGGTCTTCAAATCCCTTGGTAGCCTCCATATCCTTCTCCTTCGTGGCAACCCTCTCCTATTGACACCTTGGGATGTCATCGTGTCAGATAGCTTACAGGAACTGGACCTGGGTCACTGTGGGTTACGTACCATTCCTCAGGGTACTTTTATCAGTGTCCCAAGACTTTCAAGGCTGTATCTAGACGGAAATGAGATTCACACATTTACATTCAACATGATCCCTGCAGGACTCAGGTACCTAAATCTAGCACGTAACAGAATCGTCAATGTTCCAACTGATGTCCTCACAACGATGAGCTATCTGAGGAAGTTAGATCTGAGTAAGAACCCCATCCACTGTAACTGTAACTTAGTCATAATGCAGGACTGGTTTTCTGGTCAAGGGATAATTTTTGAAAATGGTGTGACATGTTCAGAACCGGCGCTGTATGCTGGTCAACACCTGAATAAAATAAATGAGAATGAATTGTGTACATTGGAGGAAGTGAAGAGACAACGGCGTATAAATGACATCGAGAGTTACAGAGACTCCAAATCGCATAGGACTCACAACATGATCCACGATCCTGATCTGCAGTCAGACCAGCCCGGCGGAGAACTCTATTCTGAAGTACTTTTTGATAATGAGGGGACTAGAGGGCTTGGAACCCACATGGAGTTGTCGAAACACTACCCGCTGCCTTCGGATCTGAGCGATGAGAACAACAAATTAGCCAGTAGCAAGCATGAATTGGCCCCCTCGCATACGATTTTACCAACTCAATATGAGCCAGTTCAGAAAGTATTTAAAGAGGATATTTTAGGAGAGATGACTGTTTTCAATAACACCGAAACCTCGGATGAAATAAGCACTGAAGATCTGTCTATCGTGAATCATGAATCCTCGATGAAATCACTTACTGCTGAATCTCTTACACTTATGGACCATAAGAGCCATGTCACTGATATGGCTGCTAATGTCACCTCTCATCCTAGTAATAACAGTGCGCATTTGGAAGATTCGTTTGCTACGGATTCACCCGAAAATGAAATGGCTGATGAAGGTTACTCGCCACTTTATTCAAGCACACCTAAAAGTGATAAAAAATACACTGAGTTCGGGAAAGAACATACTTCATTACCAAATTTAGCAAATGCTGATGGACTGAGTTATGACTCAGGCCATAATGTTTCTTTGATAGACAGTCTAATGGCCGATGAAGGATATTCCCCTGCTTTACATTTGAATAATTCGGAACTCGAAGAATTAGGTAGTGGGGATGATGAATTAGAAGCTCATAGTCCTTCACAAACACCAGTTTCAGACAAAAGTGAATCAACAACAGAGGCTGGTATTTTCTTTCGAACTTCTCACATTGATCCCAGTGACTATACCTATGATGCTCAACATGACTATTCGGCTGAAATAGAATCTACTACTGAATCAATGAAAATGACAGAGACTGACGAAGGTTCTGGTTCTTCTGAACTTATTGTTGATCCTGGTAGTACAACTTTGCCACCTTATATCAACGAGGACAATGAAACGAGTACAGATTACTATACATTAGAGAATTCAACTGACATACAAACATCTTCTGAATATTCTACAGAAATACATGCTTCAAGTTCCTCAGCTTATACTGAATTACCGGAAACTACATATTCATCATCAGAAAATATAGCAACTACTGAAAAAACTGAAGAGAGTACTTCTGAGCTTTCCACTGAAGGGACAACCATTGCTGTAATTTATTCATCTAGTGAAAGCTCCAACATTCCTAGTTCCTCAGAGTCAAGCATCTCTTCATCTGAGTCAATGATTACAACGGAATTGCAATCAAGCAGTTCATCAGAACCAGAAGTTGTAATTACCACTACAGAGTTATCTAGTTCATCCACCGAACCGTCAGTGAGCAGTAGTTCTGAAGCACCTATCATTCCATTCATTGGGCCAGAATTATCGATCACAACACAAGGCCATTCTGAAACGACAAAAGAAACTACACCTGCTCCAGAGGTTAGCCAAACTGCGGAAAGTACAACGCTTCCCCCAGTCAGCGAGGTAGAAGTAGTCAGCGAGACAAACAAGGAAGACCGGAATGAGCCCATGTTAATAGAACCAACGCAGGCTGAGAGGGAAGAAGGGCGAACGGAAGCAGCGCAACCCAGTCTCAATTACATAATAGCCGGTCTTGTTGTTGTTCTAATCGTCATTATCATTACTGCTGTTGTATGCAAGAAAGTGTTCAGGACGGGGCCTTGTACATCAAAGAAGAAGGTGAGATTGCCTCAAGACACGGAAGCTCATCTCGCCACCGAAATGCAAGATATGCTCCTTCCTAAACCTCCTGAAAATGGAGTAAAAATTATCCCCCAAAATGGAACACAGAACGGTAAAGAAGTGAAAGAAGAAGAAATCCCTGTTCTTCAAAAAGACTGGGACGAAAAACCGGAACCAATCGAGACAGTGACAGCGAGGATGAGTGTAATTGCAGGCCCCCAGACTCCTGTATTCATTCACAAGACTCTAGCCTAGTCCTTGTGCCATTCGACTCTACTTAATTTATTTTTATATTGACCAACCTTTTAGTATAAGTCATAGGCTAAGCTTTTGTACAGTCTCCAAATAGGCTTGATCTAAAATTATATTTTTTTAACTGAAATTTCAAGTCTATTTGTATCCTATGTAAAAAAAATATATATGATTTTTTCAAAAAAATAAAAGGAAAAAAATTTAAATCAAGTCATTTTTATTAAATTAATTTATGAAGAGAATTCGGTAATTGTTACCATAATTAAAGTAACAAAAAAAAATCAATTTTTTTTTTTTTCAGATATTAAGATCTGATATTCTGAAAATATTTAATTTAGACCAATTGTTTTCGAATAAGTGTAAACATTCATTTGTAAATAAATAAGTGTTATAGATGTTAAAAAAGAATGTTGAGTTATTATCAAAAGAAAATAATGTTATCAAATACTTATTTAGGAGAAAATTTTATTTATTATTTTTTAGCAAAATAAAACATATCATATTTTGATGTAAGATAGTGGTTGTTTTATTAGTTGCTTATCTTAATTTATAAGATAGCTTTAATTTTCATGGCAAATTTACACTTTTTGTTTTTTATTTCTTGATAATTAATCGATTTTTGAAAAATGTTAATTTTTGAAATAGATTTGTTTAACTATAATTATTTCTGTAAATTATTGACTTGTTAGCTTCATTTACAAGTGATATCCAAGACTTGTGATAATCTTTTGAGACTTATATATACATATGTTAATAAAAAAAGAAAAAATATTTAATTTTATTTTTAATTTTTAATATATATATTAACTATTTTCCTTTTTCCAACTTCCTATCTCTTGGATTTTTAATTATAGCAGCTGATGAATACAGGATGCAGAAAAAAATTTTTGGAAGAATTAAAAAGTTATTATATTAGATTAAAATAACAGCAAATTAAATTAGAAATTTTAATAATATAAAACATAATGGTCCATGATAAAAATTTATAGATGCTATTAATTATAATAATGGTAATAATAATACTAAGAACTTTTTTAGTGAACTTACTTCTTATTCAGGAAAAATCATGAAAGCAAAATAAACCTTCCAATGTTATAGTGTCGAAATAAATCACCCAGGTTCTGAATATAAATTTGTCAGATACTTTAATTTTATTTTTTTTGTTCGGTACCCCTACCTGGCCATGTGTGGCATACAGGGGTTAGTTACTCTGTGTTTTATGTGAAGTATCAACCTCACCTGGTCTACCACACATAAATTGAGTGTTGCATGGAATTTTGAGTGGACTGTATAAATGCTTATGTAATAAATGATATTATGGAAAATAAATGAAAATGAACTGAATGAAAAATGATTTCTATTGTTAAAATTAAAATTACAACTGCTGTGGTAAAATAAAATAAAAGACATCTTGGTAAAATAAAAACATTTGAAATCAATAAAATAAAATAAAACTTAATTGATTTGATGCTGATTTAAATATAAAAGTTTGTATGGGGGGAACAGCTCTAAGTGCCATATATTGCAATAGAAGACTCACTGCGATGGTTTTCTGGCTTGCCACATCTCTCTCTTCCTCTCGCCCCTATGGGCCGGCTGAGTGTTTTACTCCTGCATTTTGGAGTTCTGAATCATGTGAAAGTTGTCTGGACCCAGAATCCTAGCTTTTTAGACAGGAATCTCTTCTTGCCTATTCTGGCATAAATTGGCAAAAGGTGTGTGCTGCATTCATGTGGCATTTTTTATAAGCTCCTGATTGCCATGCCTGCCACTAGATGGCATAAGCTTGTTCTCAGAACACTCTGTAAGTATAATAACCTATTCTAACTATGGTGGACCAGTCAAGATTTATTCCATGGGGCCTCCATGTAATAATAGTCAACCCTTCCAGGGCGGATTCTGAACCGCCGCTGTTCGGTTCGAGCGTGCTAAAGTGGGTCGCGCTTCAACACGCTCAGCTATCCTGGCCCAATTTGTCAGTTCCTATAAATTTTTAATTCACTGATAGTTGTGAATCTTAATTATGAGGCTAGATCTTAGAAGAAGGTGCCAAATTTGGTGGTAAGCAAATTTGGTAGTAAAGATTCATGCCTTTTGATCGGTAAAGGTATCATTGTGTATTTAATGACTGTTCTGTTCTGTCACCAAACTTTCCACAACGTTGTATAACGAGGTAGTATTGTATTGTTTATTTTATTGTTGATAAATTGTCATTACTGCATAATATACAATAACTACCCTCTGATAGAGTGAAAATCATTATGCTCAGCCGCCAATGGGTGAGAAGCATAATTACAGTCCTGGCATGAACGTGTTAAATAAATAACTGTGTCGAATAAACTGGTAAAGAGTTAATAATTACACCCCTCATTTTTCAATGTTTTAATACCCACTATGCCATTCAGGTTAGAGACAAATCCGACATCATAAAAAACATTCGAGCCGTTCTTGAACTATAAACAGTATAACTAACCCAACATTATTTTATATTCTCCTGAAATTCCGAAAATAATTAATATAAACCCTCAGCTACTCACCCGAATCAACGTTACATATCTACTCACCTCGGGTCAATATACCCAGAACAAAAAAAATATTTAAATAACCTAATGGTAGATATTAGTTTTAAACAACAGGAGAAGGCTAGAAAATATATATTTATATATGTATACAATAAATGAAAGTTTTAAAATATGAATAACATGTTGAATTATAGGTCTGAAATGAAGTAGTGAAATAAAGGAACTCCTTAACGTTACTATTATTAACATAATTTCTTTTGATTTGAAATTCAAAAATTTATCTACAAACAACCTTTGAAGTTAAAACAAATAAGAAATGAGTGGTTTTTACAAATGCAATACCCGCATTGGACACAAAAAAATGGCTTGCACAACTACTCACCTCGGGTCAAAATATCGATTTCGATAAAATAAACACCTCTCTTATTTTCCACACTCTGGCAAGAAGTAACTGGAGCCAAAACAAAGGATATGTCAAAGTTTGTGATCATTCAATGCCAAAGAGGTGTAAATAGAATGAAATGAAAATTGGTATGGGTCAGTATGACCCGACGTGAGTAGTTAAGGGTTAAAAAAATAGTAGTAATATTGAAAATTTTGAAATTCAAAGACCTGATTGAGATTTTAGAATACAAAAATAATTAATCTTTCAAATCCACATAAAAATATTTTTTCAAAATTTAAATTTTATTTACTCGAAATGGGAAAAATATCACTTAGACCCTTTGTCTTCCAAGGAACACATACATGTATATGTATTTAGCTTTTTATTTTACTCCAATTGGGTACTAGTAATTGAGTACTAACACCAATTGGGCCAGACTCCTGGCTCAAAGAATGTATTCTACTAGCCAATAAAGTTATTATTATTATATTATATTATATTAAATATTAGCTTTTCATTTGACATTCAAATCTGGGATCTAGTTATAGGAAATAGGGAATATAATATTTAATACAATTTATGTGAAGAAAAAAGATTTTCCATGGCCTGAATTCAAACCTGGGTTTCCAGCACTACTAGTGAGATTTTCTCACTAACTAGAGCCACCAGAGTCCTTATCATAGCCATGTCAACCTTCTCTCTTCGGCTGAACCTAAGTCGCCACATTTTTGCAATAGTTTTTCAAAAACTATATAGATAATCATGCAGTACTTCATGCAGTAAGCCAAGACTTGATGTAATAATATTTGGATTTCTGAAGGGAGTTCACATATCTACATTCAGTGAAGGAAATAGGGTAACATCACCATCAATCATATTTTCATAGCATTTCATTCTTTATTAATATGAAGGTTTACAATTAAAATATCTAACATATGATATGACATAAAAAAATATTTGTATTTTTCTATCAGTGGTATTTGATATTAATTAATAATGATATTATATTAATAATAGTGTGATGAGTGCTGTGGTGCAGCTTATTCTGTTATAACTGGAGTAGAGGGGCCTCCGCATGTTGCAAATATAGTTGGACTCCTCTCCCTTCAAATATTGCGGAATTCCCCCTCCCCTCCCCACTTTCTCAAACTTTTCACTTAATAGCAAAATTTATGAGTGTTAGAGAGCTCTAAAGAGAAGATTTCAAAATTTCATCTACAAAGTTATAGCCACTTTCTGTAACTTAAACATGATTTATTTATATACAAAACAGCAAACGGCAAAAGGTGTCAATGCTCTAAAATTGCAAGTAACAGTGAATAGGATAACGTAGTGTTATAACAATTTAATATTTGAAGAAAAACAATGTAAGTATAGAAACAAATAAATTACATTTGAATATCGAACATAAATAAGAATAAAGTATAAACAGGTAAGGTATTTACATGAAACTAAGGATAATTATAAATTGAATTTCAAAGATGCTAAATTTTTCCCTTCAAATAAATGTTGTATCTAGACTGCCCATTATACCACAAGATACCAATTTAGTTATATCAGCATTGGGGGGTTCAAAACAACAAAAATTTTGTCAAACCATTTGAAGTATAATTATAGCACGAACAACAAACAAAAAAAATAGCCTGAAAATGCAGTTTTTGGACACAAGGGTTGCATATGTACATTGTCAAAATTTATCGACAATTTTTTTTTTAAATTTTGATCATAATTTCATATATTATGCCAGAGACTGCATTTTAAATAATATTTTTAAAACAGTTTTTATTTTGTTCATACATTTAATAACAGAGTAGTAAAAAGGTGTGGTAGGGAGTTGAGAATAAGGGGTATTAGACCATTAATGTGATGTATTTTTACTTGTACATAAATGAATAACTATGATGGAGAAAAGACATTGAAATGTTAGGATACTCTAGACCGGATGGGGATGATCCAGATATGGGAATTTTCCAGTTCCGGGAGGATGAGTAGGATACACACGAAATGAAGAGTATTTGAATCAATTTTACACATTTATATATATTTGGCCAGGGCAGACGTGCATGTTAGAGTATGACTGACCAGCTTTAACATTCTCGAGCTTGTTATTGTTATGGTTTGAATCCGCCCTGGGATGGTTGACTTTTATTCCATGGTTGACCCACAGAATAACTTTTGACATTTTCAGCCTGTTTAGAATAGGTTATTATACCCAAAGAGTATAATCTTAACTCTTGAATTGATCACACCTATTGGTTATATAAATCCCACCTACTAGAGGGTTTCCTCTTTATTCAGTACACCTTCCTATCCCACACTCGGCCAGGTAGGAGTACCGAAAAAAAAATTAACCCTTAACTACTTACCTGAATCAATGTTACTTATCTACTCACCTCGGGTCAATATGACCCAGAACAAAAAAAAAATTAAACAACCTTCTGGTGTAAGATATTAGTTTTAAACAAAAGGAGAAGGCTAGAAAATATATATTTATTTATGTATACAATAAATGAAAGTTTTAAAATATGAATAACATGTTGAATTATAGGTCTGAAGTGAAGTACTAAAATAAAGGAACTCCTTAACATTACTATTATTAACATAATTTCTCTTGATTTAAATTCAAAAAATTTTCTACGAACAACCTTTTCAGTTAAAGCAGATAAGAAATGAGTGGTTTTATACAAATTTAGTCCCCGCATCGGACACAAAAAAATGGCTTACACAACTACTCACCTCAGGTCAAAATATCGATTTAGATAAAATAAACACTTCCCTTATTTTTCAGACACAGCCAAGATGTAACTGGAGCCAAAACAAAGGATATGTCAAAGTTTGGTGATCATTCAATGCCAAAAAGGTGTAAATAGAATGAAATGAAACTTGGTACGGGTCAATATGACCCGACGTGAGTAATTAAGGGTTAATATAAATACTTATGTATACATGAATATGTATATGCTGGGTAAAATAAAGTGTGCATAAATTAAAACTGTTTTTAAACAAAAATTGTATGTAATGTTTGAGATATTTTCAGAAAAAAAAACAAAAAAAAAACAGCATATAAAACAAAAAGTAAATAATTATATTTTACAGAAATAGAGGCATGTAAAAAAATAAAAAGTAATTAGAAAATGAACTAAGTTCCATATGCAATGTAAAGGAATTAGTAGTAAGCGCCTATTGTGAAGATTTTTGTATCCGAAGATGCCGACAGATATACACAAAAATGGTGTATGTCTCACGGTTTTATTAAAGGAAAGGCTGCATGTGCCTTCAACTAGGTACATTATGGTACCACTATTATATCGATATCACCAACTAGTACCGACACTTATTTTTGATAAAATACTTTACATTAAGTATGAATAATTGGTATTATTAACACAAATAATAGTTGTCGATACTTGAAGAAAAATTGAAATAATGTAGCCAACAGAGATGGAATCAGAGGAGGAACAAACTAATATTGAAATTATTTAGCAGAAATGTGAATGATTAAGCATGTCCCTAATATGTTTGCTTATTTTTAGAACCAAATCTCTGAACTCAGATACAAGTTTTTTTTTTTTTTTTAAATCTCAAAATCAATAATTTGGCACTTAGGGGAGAGTTCGCTAAAGTGGGGTATTGGGTAAAGTAGTACTTGGAGTACTTGTTTTCTTTGGTTGTGGTGTTGGTTTAGCACGGAGTTCTCTAGTGAAAAGTTGTTCTGTTAGAATTTCAGAGTTAAATATATATTTTGAGTGCATTTTTTCTCATTTTAGTACTAACTTCAAAATGGTTTAACTAAATCACTTAGTCCTTGATTGCTACATTTATTATTTCATTGGGTTGGTCATTCTATTTTTGTGTTTCCATATGTGTTTTAACATTTTTATACATACTTTTACATGTTGTGAAATTGCAAGTTAATTATTATCAAAGAAAATTAAATGATGGAAAACTTGGGGTATTGGCCATTTTAACTTATTAAGCTTGAAAAAACTTAACTTATTTGGCTCTCAAAAAATCAAAAAAAAAAAAAAATCTTTAGATTTTTAGTGAAAAATCTACTATTCACAAGAAAAAACAAAAAATGTCACCACTTTACCCTACTCTCTCCATTAAGACACCTCAACTTATGAACTTCAAATAACAAAAATGGTAGTAACAACAGTAATAGTACATTTCAAAAAGTATCAATACTCCTATAATATTTGTCTAATAGAGTAAGTTAATTTTTTTTAAATTAGTATTTCCTCTTTTTTCTCATATGACTTCAATCAAACGACTTTTCATCCCACCAACTAGTTTCTTGGTTGATTTTGATTTTTAAGTTTCTTGGTTTTGAAAGATGAATGATCCAGATTAAGGGCACTTAATACTTTAAGGCCCTTTAAATTTGTTTTTTTTAAATTAATGCCAAAATAAAGATGTTGGATTCATTTTACCATATATAAATATCAGGCAGGCATACTAACTACCCTTGAAGCATTTACGCACCCACACACTTGTAGACTTCCTCCTCCATGTTTAACAGATCTTATAATAAATGTTTATCATATTTTCTCCATATCTGATGATAACATTAAAGTTTGATTCTAAATGGTCTTTCCAGTTAGCCTCGCTAATAAATGGTTTCTTCTCCTTACGCGACCATTATAAGCATTTCATATTGGTATTGTTCTAACTATTTGAGTTAAAAATTTAGATCATAAAGGTTTGAATGCATACCTATTAATGTAGAAGCACCATTCATTGCCCTTATTTTTTTCGAAATCTCTCTCATATGAATTCCCAGTAATTTTCTTGGACGGGTTAAACGTGGCCTCTTTCCTAATCTCATCTTATTATTGTAGTTAATTCTGTACTTGACAGTGACATTTGACATTTTTACCATCTTTCAAACCTGAAAAATGTTTTTTACAAATCACAGGATATCTTAGAACTGATTGAAAAATAAATACTCCCTTTTCTCTCTTAGTTAATTCCATTGCTAATCATAATTATTCTCAATTACAAAAGTGTGGAAACTTGTTTGAACATTCCGTAATGTTTGCTACACATCAGAACTTTTAATCTAAATAATTAGAAATACAAATTTAGTATATTTCATAATGCATAAGAATAATTTGATAATATTTTTAATAATAATTTTTAATCAATATATATTATAAAGCAAAGTGTACAATGTGCATGCTGATAAGGCTCAAAAACCACTTCACGCACAACCAAGAATGTAATGTCGTCGCATGACCAGATGACCCCTAACGGAGAAGAAGGTTTCCGTTTTTCTCTTAAGGGTGTAAAATTGAAGAGAAAAGGACTGGAATTTTAAGGCTCTCGCACCATGTAATTAGCCTACCTGAGAACGACACACGAGTTTGTGAATGAAAAATTTAGTTCAAGCTCCAGACTACCAGGAAGCGCTAGGGTGCGTTTCACTCAATGTTTATTGTTCATTCATCCAGTTCATTTGTAAAGGTTATATGTTTTTTCACCTGTTCTTTTTAAATTACTAAAAAATTAAGCAAAAATAATTAGTTTGTTTGTGTGTTTGTTTTTTATTTAAGGCGTATAACATTTCAAGTTATCAACGCCTATTGGTTGGTTTTTTTTCCCGTATATTAATTAGTTTCTCCTTTTCTTTCAAAATAAAATAATGATTTTACATCTCTGGAATAAATTAGAAAACCAACTGTATTCCTTAAAAAAATTAATTTTCTCATAAGAAGGTTAATTGATCAAAACATTAAATTTAATCAATTTATAATATACACTTAAGTAAATTTAATGCAATATGGGTGAACATTTCTTAGTAGTACAGTGAGGGAATAAAATAAGACAAAAAAAAGAAGGGATAAATTGACTGAATATAAATCGAAAATAAAAAGTTTAAAGTGAAGTGTTCTTATTTTAGTTATGAAAAAGTTGGTTTTATTACCATTCCATTTTAAATTTCATGAAATTTTAGTTTCCACTTTGTAATAGTAGTAAGATTCCAGATCTGCAGAAACCGCTCAAAATACGGGGGTATATCTTAAGGGAGTTTAAAATGGAAGAAAGGTCTTAAAAAAAGTTTCTATGAATCTTCGGTAGTTTCTATACTTCTGGATCTAATAGGAACATCACAGTAGTTGGCGCTTAAGTTTTACTCGAAATGTTATAATTTTTTGTTAACTGAGATGTCAGATTTGTCTACTATAATCTAATAACTTATTATTTGCTGACTGCTTAGAATGGGCTTATAGGATTCAGAATCACAGAAACCATCAAAAACGATGCATAACTCGACAAAATTTAATTGCTCATTCACCCTTATAAAGTATATAGAGTTCTTTATTTGGACGGACTTTGCAGATCTCGAATCTTAATATTGATACCAAGTTAAAACTGAAGTTTCAAGAAGGTGCCAATTTTGTTCTATATTTCCTTTAGTTTAAAGTTTTTCTGTTATTAAAACTACCACACAATTACCGGAGCGAAGCCGGGCACCCTAGCTAGTATTTAATAAATAAAAAAATTTATTTATTTATTTAAACTCAGTTATTTTAATGCCTAGACTTTAAATATAAATACTTGAACCAGAACTTTCAAAATATCCTTAAGGCAATTAGGTCACAGATTAAAATAATTTTTTCATTGCAATTTAAGGGAAAAAAGAAATAAAATTCAGTAAGGATAAAAAAGAATATTTCATAACAAAAGTTAAATAAAGAACTGAGAATTCTTGAAAAAAGTGCTTAAAAGATATTTTGAAGTATTGTAATGGTCAGAGAAATTAAAGACTTAGCTAAAACCACTGCGGCATTAGCAATAAAAAGGATGCAAGTGCCAAACTGAAGTTTACCTAGAGAAGAAAACACATACATGACGCATTAATATTTAACACAAACACAACTTTTTAGTAGAAAATATACAGTATAATAATGTTAAATGTTAACACTGTAATTTATATTAATTGTAATTGTAAAAGTAGTATTAGTAACAGTAATTGTAATTGTAATTTTAATTGTAGATAATAATATAAAAAAAATATTCTCAGATTATTTAAAAATATCTTCATATCGGTATTTTGCATCCATGAATCCAATATATTTCATCCAATATACCTATATATATATTTTTTTTCGATATCTTTTTGATCAATCTCAAACCCATCCATATTTATGAAATTATTATACTTTCCCTTCTAATAAACTTGTTTCCTTTCTCATTCTTCCATTTGAAGGTCAGTTGTGTTTTAATTAGAGTTAGACCATTCGGTTAAATGTGTATCCAGGATTTGTTAATAAATTTATATTGGTAAATGGACAGAAATAATTACTCTGTAAGCAAGAGACTAGTTTTATGGAAAGGTTGAAAAACTATCACCCAGGCTGCGCCACTGCTCTCCTTTCCATAGGAAAATTTCATTCTTTTTGCATTAGCGGACTCATGTGACATCATCAAAACTAAATGAGAGGAGTTAGGAACTCCTTTTCAATGGTGTTGGACTTAAAACATAGAATCTTTTCAGTTTCAGATACCCTTTAGAAATTAAATGGAGTATAATTCAAAAAATAAGAAGAAGACTTCATAAATTTTTATTTTTACTTTCACTTACCTATATGTATATGAAATATATAGTGGTTCCTAAAAACCGAAGTCTTAGCAGGAAGTAACCACTACGAATTCTTTTACGTTTTCTTTGTATTGCCACGCCGGGTTTACCTAATGTGTGTAAGGAGCTTGTTCCATGCTAAATTTGATGCTCTGCAACTTTTATCTAAAATATTTTTCATTTAAACTAGATGTTTTTGAGTTATAGGCGTTGGAAAACTGTTTCCACCAAAATCGTGAAAATTGCAGAGTTTTGATTCACCAAAACCGGCTAAATCACTAAACCGATTTAAACTTCAAAATTATCATTCTGTTTGCAATTGTTTAGCCTCTAATGTTAATAAGAAAGCAATACTTTGTGATCTGTATTTGACGAATTATATGCGAGAAACTGACAAAAAAAAATCACAAAATTTTTTTACCATAAGTTCACGTTTTAATTACTTTGTCTCCAAAGGAGTGGGGTAATTTTAAAATTAATGAGATAGTTTTACGCAGACTTTGATATTCTACAACTATTATAGGTAACATTTTTTATTTGGAATAACCCTCTTTAAATTGCAAGCTTTGGTAGAGCGTAATTCATTTTTCGGCTAAAGTGGCTAAATCGATAATCGGTATTGGCGAAAAGACTTAACCGATTCTAACTGTGAGAACTTCAGTAGACGCGAAATTTAATGCCCTTTTATTTTAGAAAGAACACAACTTCTTCTGCGATAAATCGTTTTCGAGTTATTAGCGAAAAAGTGAAAAACGTTCGAAAATGTCGATTTTGTTCGCCTATAAAATTTGATGGCAACCGATCTGAGGTGGCAGACGTTCACATTTGTTGTCTATGAAATGAGTACTTTCAGCCTATATGATCAAAAATTTTCTTAAAATCAGGCACCTTTTTTGCCCTTAGCTCCCGGACTATGTGGTATTTACTCACTCACAAATTGATATAAGGCTATTGATATAAGGTGATCGATTAATATGATGTGGGAATTATTGGAGCGCAATATTATTTTTCAAAGTATAGAATCTATGGATTTATCTTTACTAGTGCTTTCACAGTAATAAACTTAAGTATAAGAGAAATTGAAGAAATCTTTATAATATAAAAAGCAATTTATTTTACAATTATTATTATAAGGTGTGAATGCAAATAGGAATTTATAAAAAAAATATACTATTGAGGAATCATATATTTTTAAAATTTAACTATTCCTGTTTTAATTGTTAATTTTTATAAATTAAAAATATTGTTTAAACTGAATAAAGAATCGAAATAATTGAAAGCATAATAGTATATTGTCCGTATTTAATAGCAGTGCGGCCTCCCCCCTCCCACCCCTTAAAAAATAATGAATTTAAAAGTATTGCAAGTTATTTCCTAATGTATATAAATATATATATATATATAAAGTTAAAAAAAAAAGTCTATTTACACCATGCCAAAAATCAAATTTTAGCCAAGGAAAAAAAAGGAAAAATAACAGACTATCGTTTTAATTTTTTCTTTATAAATTAACCCATAATAATTGGTCATTTTTAGACATTTTCAATTTCATAAACAACGTTTTAAGACATTTATAAAAATTATTTATACAAAATAAAAATAAATCTGTGTACACTAATTATTAAAAAAATAATGTTTTTGTTTTTTTTTTGGTGAACACATTGTTATTGTGGTGTTACTATTAGCTGTTAATCTTGTTGCAGCGCAGTGGTGCACTCTTTGTAGGATTATCATTCACAGATCGCAAAATTGCAGGTCTGTGATTTCTCAAAATTTATTTGGGCCTCTCAGATCTAGGTTTGCTTTGAAGATAACTGGTTTCTTGGTAATGCTTAATTTATTCTTTTAACTGTAGAGTGATGTTTCTTAATTATTTCTGCGATTTCTCTCAAAGATTATCCCTCATTACTTACATTACTATTTAAGCTACCTAGAAACACGCCCAATTATATGCTATATCTTGAAACCAAGAGAGACCTGTTGTTTTTTTCCAACTTCGCAATGCATATTGAGTATATTTTAAGGATCCTAAAATATAAAAATCACCGTCTACCTAAAATAATAGCGTTGCAAGGCATAAAAACAAAACGCAATAAAAGAATGGGTAAAATTAGCGGATCTTCTAGGCTGTGAACTGGACAAGGATTTTAAATCGATAGAAAGATGGGAAAGACAAATGAATACGGTTATAAATGAAGCAAAAAGAAATTTTAGGCAGGAATTAGTGATATCTACGATGGGGGCAGAGTATCATCTAATGTATAAAAAACTTGATCCAAACGTTAATTATGTAAACGATGATAACTCCATAGAACTAATTCAGACGGTGTTCAAGGCTAGAGGGGAGCTTTTTAACTTAAACTGCAAACCACGGCTGAAAGATATAGTATACACCTGCTCCATGTGCAATAGTAAGGAGGATGAAACCATGTTTAGTTTTCTTGGCAGATGTCCGATTCTAAACTCATTCAGAAAAAAGTATTTAGGAAAAAGTATCTTAACAGAAGAAGAGGTTATAGAAACTTTAAATGGAAAATGTTTTCTATATAAAGGAATCTTTAATTTATAGACAATTTCTGATAAACGAATTTGGTATACTCTGTAGTGTTAATTACATTATGATTATTAAAATTTTGGCTTTTTTTATGTGAAAATTTTGTATGTTATATAAAAGGTAATTTTATTTGTTGTTACTTGTTTATACTTTATTAAAATCAAAGGTTTGCTATTTTAATTTGATAGACCAAAACAATAAAAAAAAAAAATAATAAAATAAAGGAAAAGATTATTGTAATTACTATTTTTGGCCATCAAGCTGATTCCCTGGCAGACGGCATATCCATGCCAGAATTAGTGTTTTGTATAAAATGTAAAATTTAAAAAAGAAATTTTGTAAATAAAGCACATTTATCTATCTATCTATCTATCTATCTATTACTTAAATTAATATTCAATTGTCTAATTTATACACAAATTTCCATTTTTAGGACATTAACAGAAAAACTCGCAAATCACGGCCACTATAAAAACTTAACTGACTAAAATAAAGCTTTTTGTTTATATTGAAAACGTTTGTTTATTATAGTACAGTATTTGAAGGAATTTATAATAAATGTACACAGACTTATTTTGCAATGGTTCAGGAGTTCTATTAGCAATTATCTTTAATGTTATATTTATTTTTCTTTTGGTAGTGAATTTTGATTCTTTCAAAGTTACAGATTAAAAGAAAATAATATAAAAAATGTTTTCTTCATTTCCTTTGATGTCCTGTGCAAATTTAGAAAATTTTAATGTGGTGTACATAGACTTTTTTTACTAACTGTATATATACCTCTTAAGATGCAGTAACGAAGCAGGGAGCTCGTAGCCGAGCGGTTACGGCTCTCTCCTACGGTGGCAAAGGATACGAGTTCGAATCCCGTCCTAGCCAGTTGGGTGATGATGATATATGCCCACGGGATTGGTGGAAATCCACTGACTGGTGGTGCTCTGCCGAAAAGATCGCTTAATTACTCTGAGCCCAAATTTTTATCAAAATATTTTTTTTTTATATCAAAATGTTTCCAATAATTTTACTTGTATATATTTAAAACATATTGCACACAAAAACTAATGTTTATTCAATATTTTTTTTTTATTTCGGAGGGAATTGAAAAACTTATAATTAACTTTTTGATAGTTTATAGCTTACAGGAAGACTTATAATTAAAGCTCGGAAATTTACTCTTGCAGTGAAAATTTGAAAACGTAAAAACATGCAATAAAAATTTATTGCTTGAAAATCAGGCATTAAATTCTTTTTGTAAACAAAAAATAGCTAATTTGGAAAAAAAAAAAATTAGCTGAGAGTAAATTGAAATAGAAACTCTCTTATTTCACAAATAATTTTTATAATATAGGTTTTAGGATACATTTTGGTACAATCACTGATTTCTGGGACTTATGTATAATACTATTAATCTATTTTTGAATATAAAATATTTACTTAAAGTAGTAACAGCAAGATATGGAATAAAGAGTGAAATACTCGCATGTGAGCTGTGATTATATTGGAAATAGAAAGGTCTTTTTTTTCCCCATATGATATTCATATTTATTTTTGGTTTATTGATGTGTATGTAAGAAAATTAAAATTTTTAATTTTTTTTTTCTTCAAAATATCAAATGATGCAATTTCGTGCAATAAAACTTTGAAACGTGCAATTTCGTGCTGTATAAAACTTCATTAAAACACCCCATCAGGCTTGATTGGGATAACTAACTTGAGTTCGCTTTATTCTGACTTATCAATAAAAAGATGCACAGGAATCTGAGCTATACTTGTAATTAACAAGATATACGATATAGCAGGTCAAATTTTTTTTTTTTTATATAGTAATAATTATGTCCTTTAATGTTAAATATATTTAATATAAATATTTAATAGTGATTTATAGTGTTGTTATGAGAAGTTGAAATGTGGCAAGTACATTAGACTGTTATTTCCTGCTTTCATTGCATCAAGTGCATTCTGTGGTCTGAAGTGAGAACTAGTATCTTCTTTAACTTAAATCTACTGTAGCACTCTACTGCAATATGTAATCCGACAATGAAGCTTCATATTCGACTTTGTTGATTGAGGTTTTCTTTAAAGTTGAAGGAGTTAAATATTTAAATATCTTTAAACATTAATTATTTAACTAGACAAATATCAAAGGCCTCTCTAAACACTGTCATTGAAGGAACAAAATAACTTGCTTGTGTATTTGTTGGGTGGAATTCAGTTTATAAAAAAAAGAATGTTCTAATTTACTAGGCAAGGTATAGTGGTTATTGTTTTGCCACATCTATTTGAGAATTTAGACTGGCTGGGAACCCTCAATTGCATAAATCATTCAGGTACATAATCAGCTATATCCAAATTTAGAAAATTTTCAAGAGAGCATATCAACTTTCCACTGATACGGAGATCAGTTTAAAAAAAAAACCTAGCATCCATGAGGTAGTTTCCCTACTTCAGCAATTTTAGGTTTTTCATAATTTAAATTTAAATTTTGGATGGAGCTGTTATTGAAGCAATTTGGGTGATTGACCAACCATTTTTAATGCAGTACACACCAATATTTTTGGAAAAAATCATAAATATAGTTTTAATAAGAACCAAAAACACTACATTGTTTTCCTTTACATGTATTCCTTTCTTTGAATTACTATAATATTAATGTAAAAATGTTGGTTGGTTGCAGGAGGAAGAGATGCTGACTGATTATAAATAAATACTCTCTAATTTTAATTATTCTCAATAAAAGGCGTTTATAGAAGCTTTTTAACCTTTAATTCCATAATGTTTTCTATAGGCGGGCGCAATTGAATATAGGGTGCGCTAGTAGTTTTGCAAAATGTCGGAAAGAACGGTGTTAGACATAGTTGATGTGATAGAGATAATTGGTAATTTTAAAAGACCATTAATTGAAGGGCAGGCTATCCTTGATGCAAACAACATAATTATATGTCGAATAATATCTAAAAATAAAAAAACAGTTATTTTACATGCCTCGTGCCTTTAAACTAGCAATCTTCAAGGACTTAAAAGTGGAAATCAAATTTATTAATAATAATAAGCAATTTTCTTGTCATTGTACGTGTAAAGCTGGTAGTTCTGGTAAATGCAAACACATCATTGTAACTTTACTCGACATTTTTCGGTTAGTAATAACATTAATTACCTATTCACACAATCCTTGTTATGACAGCTTAGATTCTTTGTCATATTATTTATTTATTTGTCAAAACTTTCAGGCTTCGCATTGAAATTGAATGTTATTTGCATAATACCAGCATTTTGGAATAATAAAATGTGAAATACTAATATTTACCTGGATAAATATAGTCTCTTTCTTTAAAATAAAGACTACATATCGTCATATGTTTCGAAACAGGCTTATCTATTCTTAATTTTACAATCCAATCTTTAAGAAGCTTTTTATTTTTTGGAAATAAAAGGGAATGACACGTCTTTTGATTTTCTAATTGAACATTGAGGGACCGAGCAATACCTATTAGATATTTTTCAAATCATTTTTTGCTCAATCGGGTTTTAATTATGGAAAAATAAATTAAAAATGCCAAAAAACTCTATGAATCCCAGGTAATGGCCCGGCTTTTATTCCCGTTTCTCTAGTTTCTAGTAGCACCGTCGCAGAAGCAGCACCGTCGCTTGCGCCCGCCTATACTTTAGAATTTTCAATCTAAATAATTCACTGGTGTTTGTTCAAAAGGGGTTAAGTTATCGAATGTGAATCTTAAACAACGATTTACCAAGTTATTGAAAATCATTATAAATTCTTTCTGATTGTATTTATTTATTCCAGAATAATAAATGAAACTATATTCTTTCAACAGAGACTGTAATAAATTATGAATAACGATTAAATTATAGTCAATTATGAATTTTAAGAAGACAAAAATATTTTTTTATGACATAGCCCCTTTTGCCCAAACATGAATGAATTACAAATAAAAGTAAGTATATTTAATATATATGCAAAAGTTGATATTATTTAAAAGGAAGATTGCTAATCCTAGATGTAGAAACACTCTTCACAAACTACATACAGAAGGTTGCATACAAATTTTAGAAGAAAATTGGGTTAAAATAAAAGATAACACAAAAATAAAAGATAAAAAATTATTTAAAGAAGGCATTAATCTATGTATAAATTATAATTATTTCATTTATAATGGTGAATTTTATAAACAGGTCAGAAGATTGGTGGGTCACTCTCAGTTAATATTAGTGGTATTTATTTAAATAAATTATTTGATATAACATCACACTCTGAGCATCATTAAAGAAATATAAAGAAATAAGATATGCCAGATAAAAATAGACTCACTATTATCGAAAGAATTTCAAAACGTTAAAGGACTACTACAAGGATGCTGTGTCCACTAACACTGCTTAAAATATACACTGTTGAATGCTTAAAAGGTTTGGTTAGGAAATGTAGGAGAATGAGCATTCAGCTAAAAGAAAAACGAAAAAAAAAAAAAAAGTGTTAAATAATATGAACTAAGTGATCTCAAGATCAACTATGGCAAAATTAAATACATGACCATGAAGAGGGAAGAGTTCATGTCCTTGATATTAATGAAGCTGAGTAAAGTGGACAAATTCCATTATTTGGGATTTGGATCCATAGTCCAAAATAAAGATAGAGTAGATAGAGGTTGAAAAAGGGATTATGAATGGTGGTGCGAATGCTTAATCCCTTATTGTGGGGCAGCTATATTATAATAAATATAGCTTTTAAATGATTTTCTAATTAAATTAAAAATGATTTTCAAAGAACTAGTAGAGAAAAAAAGGGAAAAAATTACTGATGTTAGAACTTAGAATTTAGATGTTAGAAAGGTTAACAAATAATATAAAACATATTTTTAGAATTTATGAATCTGATGATCCGAAATTAGGCCTATACAATGATAATAAAATGGAAAAATATCTAACCAACACTAAAGATAAAATAAAACCCTAAAAAAGACTAAGACTAATAGAGTTGGCTACTGGATGCTTCCCCATCCTAAATATCGAAAGAAAATGAAGTGTTGTGTCAACTTACACCATCATCTTTTGGATATGTATAGAACTTACAAATAATCACACTCAATTGTAATATAATAAGCATTTAATATGCTATGAAAGAAATATTGAGGCCAATAATCGAGATAAAAACTATCCTATCTTTTAAGTAGAACAAAACTACCCACAATGAGCCAAATTTTATAAAAATCGGTTGAGTAGTTTCTGATTTTACCCACAACGAACATCGTTACATGAGATTTTATATATATAAAGATATAGTTGGATATTAGTCACCTGAAACAAAAAACAAACAAATAAAAAGATTTTTTTTTTCTTTTCTCCAATACTTAGTCATTCCATTTATTTACCATGGTACCACAATTTCTATTAAACAGATATAATACAACAAGCATTTAAAACATATTGAGAACTCTTTCGCATGTACAATACGCCTTTACTTGTTAAAAATCGACTATTGATAAAATAAATTATAATGTATTTAAAGGCACTGAGGACTTTCTAGTTCTTCAATCATTATAATACTCTATACCTTATTGAAAATAACAAACAAACTAAGTAAATAAATGTGGAAACAGCTGTTTTATAAGTAGTAGCTAAATGGTGTTGCATCTAAAAGGGTTAGTAAGAGAAAATTGTGTTCTGCACATCACACCACATTTTATAATTATTTACAATTTTATCTAGTATTACATTAAGATACTACATGCATTGCTCTGCATAGACCCTACATTTTACATAATTGAAAAAAATATACAGAATAATAAAATAATGACAGAAATCCACTTTATTTTAATATTAGCCTTTATATAAATAAAAATCTAGGGTCCCGATGTTTGTCGGAGGTAAAATCAGAAACTACTCAACCGATTTTGATGAAATTTGGCTCACTGTGTGTATTTTTGTCCAACTTAAAATATAGGATAGTTTTTATATCGATTATTGGCCTCTATATTTCTTTTTTTGAAAATTAAATGCTTATTATCCTACAATTGAGTGTCATTATTTGAAAGACCTATAATTTTCCAACAGATAACGGAGTAATTTGATTTATTGACACATCACTTCATTTCCTTTCAATATTTAGGGTGGGTAAGTATCCAGTTGCCAAATCTATTTCTTCCAGTTTGGAATAGGAAAATCCGTGTTTTTCCCAGGGGCAATTATGTGTCGCCTTTTCACGTGAAAAGGGGAAAGCATCGAATCTATTTGTTTTAGCAAAAGACACGTTAACCAAAATCATTGTGCACCTATCAGTATAACCTCCTGATTCAATATCTCATATCATCATGTATTATATTCTGAATTTAATTAATATTAGTGTCCGACTGAAACCAACATTTTAGCCGAAACTGAAACCGAAACCGAAACTTATTTACATGTCTATATATAATAGATATAAGTGAGTAATATGTCTAGTTTAGCAATAATATCAATTAAAGCTTATAAAATAACAGTAATTTAACTCAATTATTCATTTAGTAATTGAGGTGGTATACAAGAGTGGTAAAACAGTTGTATTAGTTAAGTTATAGGATCCAATCCCGGCCCCCTCCTTCCTAGTACGGATGGTCCCCATGGGATGTTAGACCATACCCCCTTAACTAGTACAGCGCTAAAAGTTGAAAGAATCTTGAAATAACAGGCTAATATTAATAAAAATTTATATTACTATATTGTATATAAATAATATAGTAAATCTTTCCATAATAAAGCCGATAGAATACAAAATGACGGCCTATTGAATAAGTAAAGCAGTATGTCAGAACCTATTTAATCTACTGAGTCAGTTTTGGTCTCAAATGTTAGTGGATCTAATCTACTCGTAGTTTGAAAATTTATAGAATAGTTTTTGGTCAAAAAAGGTGCTTCTTCATAGTAAAAATTTGGGATGTTATTGGTAAACAGCTGGGGGAATGGGGTTGCCAAGGTTGAAAAATTATTTTTGCATCTGATTCCCATTCCAAGAACTAAAACCAAAACCTATTACCAATATTTGATGCAACTTTTAATGACAAGGTTACTGACTAAAATATTTTTTTCAATTTTGAATTGAATCTGTGGACATTCCGACTAATTTAAGTTTAAGTAATTAGAATATATATTCTTATTTATGTTAATCTTTTTTTTTTTTTAAACAAATTTCATTATTAATGAGGAGATGACTATAAGCACAAAAATGTTCTTGACGCTCAAGGTAAAGCATAAATACTACTCTTTACACTTAACGTAAAGAATTCTGTATGAAGAGCATGCTTTCATTACATGTTAAGACTTGATGTGATTTACGAGGACATTTCAGTTTGTCACTCTCAAATTTTTGTCTCCACACCCAACTTAAAGTTTTCGATCAAGTAAAGATACCAAAAGAATGAGAAAGATCTATGTTCTACCGAAATACAATACAAGTGTAATTAACTAAAATAACAGTTAAATTCAAGAAGGGTATTAAATGCCATGAAAGAGATCGAGCTTACAAGCTGAAATCGTGTAGTCCTACTTCCTTCTCAGAGATATCAGACACAAAAGCTAGTTTCGGCTTGGCCGAAGATTCGGCCGAATTTTGGCCGAAACCGAAAATGCGGCCGAAACCAGGTTTTTCAGCCGAAACTGAAACCGAAACCGAAACTTCAGTCGGTCACTAATTAATATGTATTACGGTAAAAGATTAATTTGGTACATTTTTGTCTTCTATTGGATTATACTAAACCCTTTTCCAGTTATATTCTTTATTAGTTCCTTTTACAATCGTCATTCATTGAACACACTATGTTCAAATATAAGATGTAAAAAATAAAAACTTTAACCCATCTAAATTCTTTACCAAACAATTTTAAATTTGGCGTTAAGTTCTATTTAAAATCCGTTGGTTTTTAGGTTAGCTGAAACGTTTTTATCTTTATCAGTGAATTTTGATTTGCCTATAGGCGGGCGCAATCGACTATAGGGTGCGCTAGTAGTTTTGCAAAATGTCGGAAAGAACGGTGTTAGACTTAGTTGATGTGATAGAGATAATTGGTAATTTTAAAAGACCATTAATTGAAGGGCAGGCTATTCTTGATGCAAACCACATATTTACATGTGGAATAACATCTAAAAATAAAAAAACAGTTATTTTACAAGCCTCGTGCCTTTAAACTAACAATCTTAAAAGACTGCCCCATCAAATAAAAGTGGAAATCAAATTTATTAATAATAATAAGCAATTTTCTTGTCATTGTACGTGTAAAGGTCTGGCCACACATGTCCGCACCGGATCCGCACCGTAGCATTAATATAGGTTATGTTCAGAATATTTTTAATTTAACTTACATATTACCTTTAGTTATGCCTAAAGTTCAGGCCACACATGTCAGACAAAGGCCACTTTAGGCATAACTAAAAGTAATATGTAAGTTAAATGAAAAATATTCTGAACATAACCTATACTAATGCTACGGTGCGGATCCGGTGCGGACATGTGTGGCCAGACCCTTAAGCTGGTAGTTCTGGTAAATGCAAACACATCATTGTAACTTTACTCGACGTTTTTCGGTTAGTAATAACATTAATTACCTGTTCACACAATCATTGTTATGACAGCTTAGATTCTTTGTCATATTATTTATTTATTTGTCAAAACTTTCAGGCTTCGTATTGAAAACATGGAACAATTAAGCACAACGGATGTAATAGAAAGATGGTGAAAATTAAAAAAGAAAAACAAATCTATGACACTGTGGTCTCAATGTTATTTGCATAAAACTAGCATTTTTGAATAATAAAATGTCAAATACTAATATTTACCTGGATAAATATAGTCTCTTTCTTTAAAATAAAGACTACATATCGTCATATGTTTCGAAACAGGCTTATCTATTCTTAATTTTACAATCCACCCTTTAAGAAGCTTTTTATTTTTTGGAAATGGAAATGGAATTACACGTCTTTTGATTTTCTAATTGAACACTGAGGGACCGAACAATACCTATTAGATATTTTTCAAATGATTTTTTGCTCAATCGGGTTTTAATTATGGAAAAATAAATTAAAAACGCCAAAAAACCCTATGAATCCCAGGTAATGGCCCCGCTTTTATCCCCGTTTCTCTAGTTCCTGCAGCGCCGTCGCAGAAGCAGCACCGTCGCTTGCGCCCGCCTATAAAAAATAATAGGATATAACTAATTCAACGCATTGTAGCTACTGAGTCACATTAACGCGTGGCCGGGTCTGCTCGTATTTCATAAGGCAAAGAAAAATTGAATATTCCAACCTATCCTAACTCATCGAAATTTTTAGTATTAATTTCATCAAGTCCTGTACTAGGTCTAACTTATCATACTGATGGCTGAGGGATGTTTATGGAACTCTAATACTCCATCAAGGACTACTGAATAACAAAATTACTTACCATTCAACTATTTTCCATGGGGGAGTGTTTTCTATCATTCTTCAAACAATCTAAATTTAAGATTTGTTACTGACTTTATATTTTGATTTATCACCTGTTAATCCACACAAGCCCAAAAGTGTTCAATGGGATTCAAATCTGATTTCTGATGGAGAGCTTCAAATGCTTTTGGTAAATATAGCGGTGATTCCAGTGTGAGGAGAACTTTGTGCTTATGTTCCTTATTCTGCTAGATTTTGAATTTTCATGTTAACCCACATTTGTAAAACTAGCTCACTAATTTCCTTTTAGGATAGTATTTAAATTTTCTGATTATTGTATCAAATTGAGTTCCTAATCCCCTCTGCTGGAATAAATCCCCTGATAAAGACACTATCGCCAACATCATTCACTGAACCAGAAATTTTTCAGTTCAAATTCATTTCCCGATTTCCTCCACACTATTGACAATAAATTTGCTTTCACCTGCGAATATCATATTGTTCTAGAGCATAGACATTTTTTTGTTCTACACACTCAGGCTATAAATCCATATAGTTTTAATATTCTCTAAGTTTTATTGATTATCAATTTCTTGTTTTACTTGTATAGCTCTTTTTATTCTTCTTTTGCTTTTTTGGATTTTCTTCGATTTTTTTAAACAATTATTCACTCTTTTAAAATAGAAATATTTAGGGACGGCTGGATTGGTCAGTAACGACCAATCTTTCCCCTTTTTACTTTCACTTACCTATATATGAAATATATAGTAAGTGGAAGTATTGTGATCGTGAAAATTTTCGACTTCCGGTTCTCAACGGAAATACACGTTTTGGGACCCCCTGAGTCGAAATAACCAAGTCCCACAAAATGGTCTGTGTGTGTGTGTGTGTGTGTGTGTGTGAATGTGAACAGACTAGCTCAAAAACTATAAACCGTGGGAACCTGAAATTGGGTATTTAGTGGGAGGGGAGACTTTACTTAATAAATTTTGTACCATTTTCACATGTTTTTTTTATTTACTCAAAAACGGTTTTAACGATTTTGATCAAACTTGGTATTTGATGTATTTATATGCCCGAGATATGGCTGTAAAAATTTCATCAAAATTGATCTACGGGAGGGGGGACTTTACTTAATAAATTTTGTATCATTTTCACAGGTTTTTTTATTTATTCAAAAACGGCTTTAACGATTAACAAAAATAAGATATGAATGTAGAAAAATGTGTGACTTTGGGAAATGATTATTAGCAAAACACGTCAATTTCTAATCTAAGTAAGTTGGTAAGTGAAAGTTTTGTGTTGCGCGCACGCACCAGATTTTTTAATCTACTAATTTATGCACTTCACATTAGAAAGTTGTAATTAGGTCTCAGCACTATTTTATCTGAATTTTATTAATTTATTTATGTCTCTCTACTATAAAAAAAATAAATAAAAATAAATAAATAAATAAATAAATTTTAATCTCTTTTTCAAAAAGGTATTTTGTTTTGTTCTAGTCATTATATTAACACCAGCTAGGGTGACCGGCTTCGCTCTGGTAGTTGTGTGGTAGTTTTAATAACAGAAAAACTTTAAAATTAAAGGAAATATAGAACAAAATTAGCACCTTCTTGACAATTCGGTTTTAACTTGGCATCAATATTAAGATTCAAGATCTGCAGAGTCCGCTCAAATAAGGAACCCTATATACTTTATAGGGGGTTGAAAATGGTAAATGAACAATTAATCTTGCTGCAACTTTGTCGAGTTATGCATCATTTTTGATGGTTTCTGTGATTCTGAATCCTATAAGCCCATTCAAAGCAGTCAGCAGATAATAAGTTATTAGATTATAGTTGAAAAATCTGGTATCTCAGTTAAAAAAATTATATTTCGAGTAAAACTTAAGCGCTGACTTCTGTGATGGTCCGGTTGGTCAGTCGGTGGTGGTATGTCTGATTTTATTCGCTCACTGTACTACTAAGAAATGTTCACTCATATAAAACTAATTTTTTAAGGAATCCAGGTGGTTTTCTAATAGATTGTCGAGATGTAAAATCATTATTTTATTTTGAAAGCAAAGGAGAAACTAATTATTTTCGCTTAATTTTTTAGTAATTTAAAAAGAACAGCTGAAAAATATATTAAAATTACAAACTGAACTGGATGAATGAATAATAAACATTGAGTGAAACGCTTCCTGATAATCTGGAGCTTGAACTAAATTTTTCATTCATAAACTCATACAAATGCTAATTATATGGTGCGTGAGGCTTAAAATTCCAGTACTTTTCTCTTCAATTTTACACCCTTAAGAGAAAAACGGAAACCTTCTTCTCCGTTAGGGGTTATATGGCCACTCGACGATATAACTTTCTTGATCGTAAATGGAGTCGTTTTTGAGCCTTACAGGCACGCACATTGTACACTTTGCTTTATAATATATATTGATTAATTGAACTTTTGAATGAAAAAGATAAATATTAATGATTGAGAGGATTTACTATTAATTAATAGTTTAAACAGAGCAACAGAATAAACAATAAAAACTTGTTTATTTGCAAAGAATCTGTTTCATATGAAAACTTTTGCTAGGAAATAAATGTTTCCAATTTATGATTAACCCAGGAGAGTTGTCCCCATGAACATTTCTCTTGTAAGGATCATTATTTAAGTATAAATATTGAGCAAGTCATCCTATTTCATTCAGATTTTCTCAAATCTGCCATATTCACACTACGGGCTGAGAGATATCTTTTGCAAGTCTCAGTTTGTTTTATGATCTGCGTAGGAATAAGGAAATCGGCGTTTCCCTCACAGATACACCCTTTACATTCCAATATCTTTTTCACTCTGGCGTTTTTCTCACCTAGTTCTCTTCACGTTTATATTTATAGCAGTGTATTCTTCATGATAGGTTGATTAATAGTCAGGATTTTCAGTTTAAATAAGTTTTTATTTTGAAAAACCAATGTTTCGATCCCACTTGTGAATCTTCATCAGGGCTAAAAGAAGATAAATATATGAGTATATATGCTAGATTATGACAATTAAATAAATACTTTATAAAACTGATAATTATATAAAAGATGGTAAGCATATACATGGATATTTAAATAAGTAGTAGGTTAGCAGGATAAAGTAAAATCTGATATTTACCTTTTGAGTCCAGATTAATACAAAGATCGAGGGAAAAATAAGGTGAGAGGTAGGGGTAGAGAGTTAGTTTGTAATTTTTAGTTTTTTTTTTTTTTTTGTTTATTAGGGATTGGTTAGTAATTTTATTTTCACTTAGTTGTCATGTAGTCTTTCACTTCAAAAGTATTGGGTTTCCCCGTAATAAACTTTGAAGTCGTCAAACTAAACCCCATCAGGGGGCTGAAGATTCACAAAGGGGATCAAAATGTTGGCTTTTCAAAATAAAATAAAATAAATTTAACTAAAAATCCTAACTATGAATCAACTTATCATAAAGAATAACAGTTGTTTATTTCTCACCTCTTTTTATATTTATATTTAAATATAAATATAAATACAAACCTTTTGAAATATAAAAAGATATTGATCTTGGATGAGTAAATGGTGTGGATGAATAAAATAAAGTTTAAAAAAACAAAACAAGAATTACACAAAGAAGGAACTCTTACAATAAACTGTTTCAATCATTAAATTTCAGGCACAATTGGTAAAAAATATTAAAAAAACACTCTTTTAACAATATTTATTTACTAATTTTGCCTCTATTCCTAATAGTGATTCACATATTCTGTAAGAATCTTTAAATCTGTTTACTTTAAATTAGGTTGAAAATGATTTAATCATATTAATGATCAATGGTTAATGATAAGGTCTTTTTACATGTTTTAAATAGTTTTTAACTATGTTTTAAAAAAATATTTAATTAATTTAATGAGTCTGATTCTCCTTCAATGTTAAACTTTTTTAAAAAAAGTTGCCATTTAACATCTTTAAGGGCCGCTTTCTCCAAGTTAGTTTAAACCGAGTTTAAATTTAATCCGGATTATCTCTTGGTTTAAACCAGATGTGAGTTTCTTCAAGTCGGTTTAACCTCTAAACTTGGTTTAAACTTAGATTAAGTTAACCCTTCATTTTTCCCGGTTTAAACTCTGATTTAGGTTTAAACTGCGAAATATAAACAAACATTTTGTGTGATAACATACTCGCTCTTGTTACTCAGGAATTATTGTTTTACACTTGACTGAATACAAAAATGGAAAAATACATAATTGAATTTTAAATGACATGGAAGAAGAATTATGATGTGTTTTTGTTGCCAAAGAGACGCATCAATAGACGCAATTAGTTAATCCAAGAATATTTTCAGAATATGTTAAATCAGTGAAGTAGAATTGAGATGAGAAAAAAATTTTTCTTAACGTGCATTATTTTTACAGTGATTGTTTCATAATCAATATATGTTTTAAATTATGTTTCACTTGAATATCTCATAATGATGTAATTTTGTTATTATTAAGCTGTAATAATTAAATATAGCTCAACTTAGATCATTTATTATTTAAACAAAATGATAATAATAATAAAAAGGTTCAACATTATTTGAAAAAAAATTATGAAATGTAATAGAGGTTATTATTATTCTTGGCATAATAATATCATATCATAAAGAACATTTTATTAACATACAAATTAAATCTCTGAAAACAGCACCGCTTATTGTTGATAATAATGATAACAATTCCCAACATCGGGTAATACATAGAAAGTATTTTTAGACAGAAATTTTCTTAATTTAACTATCATACGTTTCAATTCAAGCATGTAAGTAATAATCGGGACTGAAAATTCTGACAATCTATCCTCCCAATGCAAAATTTTTAAATTTTATTAATAATGAAAAAAGTGTTCATTTAAAATTAGGGTTAAACTAGTTAGAGAATATTTTCAGATTATGCAATTGATATTTTATCATTTTTGTTAAAAGGAATAGAATTAACATTGTAACACTTCTGTAGGTAAACAAATATTTATTTTACAAAAATATAAAATTATCAAATGCCAAACAAATTATCACAACATAAATATTCAAAGTTTTAATGAATTGACCAATATATATAAATATCAAAGGAAGATGTGTATTTCACTATTTACAAAAAATTGGAATAAAATAGATTTTTTTTTTAAATGAAAGTGCTCACTGGAAAAAAAAAATGATGTGCAATTACTTGTAATTGGATTAACTGTTCTGTATGTAAAAAGGTAGATGTACCTATTTTTATGTCTGTAAACGATTGATACAGTATTCTGTGTATTTAGCAACCCTATACAGTAGGGTAGCATTGCTTTTTTATTTTTTTCACTTTTAGAGTTTATTCTATAAATTATTTTAATTTAATGCAGTTTATAGTAATTTGTCCTCGAATATATGTGTCTAGATTAATATATATTTTTATATTTGAGCTGTCTTCGTTGTATTTCCATACAGTGTTGAGACTCTACTGTCATTAGAAAAACTTAGGCTTTTTTATAGATTTTTTAATAGTTCCATTTTTCATAGAATTTGATGTTATTATTATTTAATGAAATTTATTATATCCAATGAAGAATAATTTGTATTAGTATAATTATTATAATTATTATAATTAGTAAGAATAATTTGTATTGCAAGTTAGTATCTAAAGGTGAAATTAATATTCAATATTATTTGATGAACTTTAAGGTGTAGGAATAGATATTAAGGTAGTGAGAAATAAAGACATGAAACTAAAGTAACGTGAGTAATAATTTATATATTTTAATATCAATATGCATTGTAATTGATTTAAATTAAAAAATGAAGGTATGAGCGTGTTTCCAAAATAGAATCTCATAAGTAACAATTAGAACTGATTATTAATTTAATTTCTAAGAACCTAATAAAGATTTTTCGAGGTTATTTTTCATTATATTCAATCATAAATATTTTAAATGTGGCTTCATATATAACTGAAAAAATATACATGTATTACAAGTATTTCTCCAAATTGGTGTAATCTCTATTATTATTAATTGTTTTCATTTTTCCAAGAACATAAAAAAGATTGTTCAAAGTAAAAGAGAAATGATATCCATAAATGATATCTATATTTATAATACGCCCATCGGTTGTATAATGGAGCTACAGCAAAAAAAAAAATTTAAATAATTGGGTAAACCATACAGTTATTGACCCCCTGTACAGTTATTGACACCCCGACTTTAACTTAAAGAAATAAGTAAACAAGTCCTAATTTTACTTCAAGATATACATGAATCTAATGTTTTAAGGGTCCTCTAAGTCATCTATGAAGTAAGACTTTAACAAACTAACCATAGGGAAGATTTCACAATTAAATCCACATGGTGCCAATAACTAGATTTGGCACTTTTAACAATAAATATTCCCATATGGTAAAACTATTGAACTTTTGACCCAAAAAAACCTCTTGAGTCATTATAAGGATAGATAAAGAGGAGCTATAGGAAGTGTCAATTTGATCCCTTCATAAAAAGTATTTTTTTTTTATGTCACCACAGAAATGTAGTCTTAAGGGTGTCAATATCTGTATGGTTTATCCTACTTAGAATAAAGTAAATTAAATTTTAAATTTCTATAAATGTAAATTAAATTTTAATGTGGTCCAACTTGAATAATTCAATCAGATAATAGAAAAGTTTGAGTGATGATAAGATTTAAGCTGTAGAAGGGGAGAATGGAATTGTTCATCCCCAAAGAGGTTTTAGAAGAATAAGGGGAGAGTGTTATCTCCATCTCCTCGGGGTTAGCAGAAAATAATTTGTAAGGTGTACTAAATCTAAACTTTTAATCGAGCTTTCGTTGGATTAGAGATTACACTAACTCACCCTTGCAAGCAAGTCTACAACCTTTAATTAAACTTTTTTTGAAATCCTGATGGCCGAGATTTATTGTTTTTCTTCTGAATTAAATATGTAACGAACTCAAAGAAATAAATAATTTGAATCAACTTGAACTATCATATTGTTTTTTTAAAAACATTTTTGTTGATTTATCTTTAACCCTAGGACTACCAAGGGTTATCTCACTTTTTTAGTTTAAGCAAAGGGGGGGGGGGCACTAAGGACCCATAGCTTTCTTTTATTGTTAATTAACCCTAAATAGGAGGAAAGTGAAAGTAAAAAAAATATGTATAATTTTTTCTGTCAATTAAATATTTGCGGTTACAAAGGTTCGATTATACTTTCAAAATAATATCTTAAAACTGCTGTATTTATATCATTTATGAAAATTCAACGTCGCAGAGTATTGGATGTGCATGAGTCATTGCCGTTTTTTAGGTCCGTTTTATATGAAACTAGTTGACATATTTTCGAATCTGAATGGTGATTTTTAAAGAAAAATAGTTGCTCTACATGTTTTATCTTTGGATTTTTTCGCTAATGTTGGCCAGTTGATCACAACTTAAATTTGAATTTTAACTTTTATGTGAGCGACTCAAAAAAGTTGACTGGGCGTCCACAGGTGTCAGCTGCCCCCCTAGATGTTTTTGAAAAACAAAAATTACAAATTAAATAAATTATTATTCCAGGATGATTAATTGTTAGGATGAGGATTTTTATTTGGAAAGCTAACGTTTCAACCCAAACATGTGGATTTTCGTCAGGGCTTGTTGAGTCCAGAGTAATACGCAGATTCAAATTTTTATTCATTTACAATATTTCTTACGTATTATATAAACACATGTTCCGTACCCCTACCTAGCCATGCTTGGTACAACTCTATAGTTGTAACCAACCTATTCTAACCATGGTCGAGATTAAATTCCAATAGGTTTTATTGTAATCGTAAAGTTCAATTAATTGATTAAATAAATTCAAATAGGTCTTATTTGAACAATTAATTGAGCTTTACAGGGCACGAATACCTCAAGCCTTTCCCCCAGGCATAAGAAGTTTACCAGCTTACCCCCGCTAGACGAAATTCTGCAGACACCCTTGACTTTAAGGGTGTCTTATGTTATCTAGACTAATTTTTTTGTACGTATCATTATTCTGAATCTATAACTATTCAACTTTAACCCTTTTCACTCGGACTCGGCACCGTTTTGGACGTTACCTACCGGTAACTCGACGCAACTTATTCGCGAAAACTTGCACCCTGAAAATGTAATATTATAGAGTAAAATTTAAGAACCAAGTAAGGAATTGTAATGAAATTTAGGTTATACGTATTTGTGAATCTTCAAGAATACATAGTTACAAAAGAAAATTAATTTTTTTAAATTTTATATATTTTTTTTTTGGCTTTTATTTTTTTTATTCGCACATGTCTGCATAAAGCTGACAATCAGCTAATGTAGTGGCCGGATGAGAAAACAATGACATGTCAGACTTGATTCTATTACTAGAGCTGTTTAAGTAAGGAGATCTGTCATCCAACGCCTTTTTAATCTCCTCCTCGTATTTATTGGGATATCAGCTGTTGCCATGTCCATTATTAGGCGATTGTTATGTCCATTTAGGTTAATGTGAAAACGTTTGTAGAGTGTCGCTATGTACTGGTCAACTGTTGGCTGGTGGAGGTCCGTACGTAGGGTCTGGTTAGTCACGTACCAGGGTGCGTTGGTTATGAGTCGTAAAAGTTTTGATTGAAATCTTTGAACTTTATTTAAGTGTGTCTTTTATATTAATTTCAATTTTTTTTTTTTTTTACTTTTATATGTATTTTTTTATAATATCTATTTATAGTGTGAAATTTTTGATAATTAAGAGAACCGGAGCGGATAACGACGGAAATCCCTTAAATTTCACAAAGGTTTCGCGTTCATATTATATATATATAAGCATAACAAATCTAATTAAAGAAGTGAAAACAGTTAAAAAATTACGAGATGGGACCCTTTTAGTTGAAGTTTTCTCAGATACCCAATCAGAATAGCTCCTAAAATGTGAAAATCTACTTAATAACTTTCCGGTTAAAGTAGAAGCGCATGGAAACTAAATCAAAGTAAAGGGATTATTTGGTTCCCCGAACTAAATTATTGTAAACTTGAGGAAATAAAAGATGAATTAAAACCACAAAATATAGCCGATGTTAAAAGATTAACGTACTATAAAAATAATGAAAAACACCGCGAGCCGCGACCATCATTTATCACCAAAAGCGAAATATCCTATAAATAGTTTTTACGATTTGTTTATGTCCTTATATGTTGAAAACTGAAAATTATTTGCATTGTCTCCGTAGCGGAGCCCTCGAGTTCCAAGACAAATTTCAAATGGCTCCGCTCCGGAGACCTCAAGTGCGAAGGGTTAATAATGAACAGTTACTGCGAAATTAAGCATAACGGTGAATGACAATGATCAAAATACCAACTCAAATCAAATTCGTCATTCAGATATGTTTTTGGAGACTCCCACTTTTTTGTGGGATCGTCGGTTTTTTTTTTAACCCTTTGTTACACGCTAAGCGGCACTTCGTGCAGCAAATTTGCTAATTTTGAATTTTCGCGGTAATTTCTTAATTCAACTTGATGAGCGCCACAGTATTCCTCATCGGATGTGCGCAGAATAAGAGAAAGGTGGAACCGAATTTATGTGATTTACAGGCAGTGTCTAGCAATTGGGTAAAGTGAAAAATTCCATTTTTCTGTAATCGTTGAATAATGGTAACATTACTAAACTGAAATGAGTGAAGAAAGTGAAAAATTTTGCAATAGAGTGAAGAAAGTGAATTGCCTTCTTAATTAGTAATAAGTGTAAATTAAAAAATAATTTGAAGTTGGAAATTAAATGCTTTTAAATGTTTCTTAACATTGTAAGAATTTATTTTAACAAAATAAATTGAAATGTGAATGAATTATTGGTGGAAATAATCAATATATCTTAAAATTTAAATATAATAATAATTACCTTCCTTGTTTATAACCTGCACTTGTTTATAACTTCTTAACTTGTTTATAACCATGCCTTTAACCTACCAACAACATACCATAATCTTCACAACATCCTAATTTTGTTCATATTCTGGTTAGATCTGATCATGTATTACACGATTACAGAAAAAAATTAATATTACACTCGTGAAAAAAGTAGAATTTACAACTCTCGTGAAATTACCACACTCGCTTCGCTCGTGTGGGTAAACGTTTCACTAGAATTGTAAAATGATCTACTTTCGTCACTTGTATAATAAATAACTATTTTGCGGCATCTCGTGCCACTAGCGTGTATGAACTGTTTGGATTCTGCAAACTTTTTCCGTCTACAATTTTAAGATATATTGTAGAGTTCAACTACTTTGGCCATTCAGATCATCAAAACAACTGACAGATATAGTAAAACGCCACATTGAACCAATAAAAAACGCCAACCGAAATCTCACTACCGACCTATTATAGACCTAGGAAAGGTCCATGCCATGAATGTGGAAAACATAGAAACAATAATACAACTGTCCGATGTTCAGAAAGTACGCGATTCTTCTTCTTCTGTACTATTACATATGTTTAATGTTTTTTGTTCCTATTTTGGTGATTACTTTTCTTTCGAAATTATTTATTTTTTAAAAATAAAAATGTTTACATGTTTACAAATGCCTAGCAGTTTTAAGAAGACGTCAATTTGGAAAAAAAAAAGAAAAATACCAATGCGTTACACAGTATCGCTAGCGGGCAAGAATGAAAGTCTGAAAGACGCGTGTAACAAAATGTTTATTGTTTGCTACAAGGAATACAACGATATGCAATTTGGGGTCTTTTGCACTTAATCCCCGCAAATCTAAATAAGCGATATTTTAAGGCTATTATCACATGTTTATGGTAAAGTAACCTTCTCAAATGATAACTAGTAAATTCAATATCGTTTAATATCCTTAAATTTTTACACAAAAAACAAAAATATTACATTATGAAAAAACAATTTTAAATTAATTGGTTGGCCAGAATGTACTAATGTCCAAAAGTATTTGTTGAAATAAATTCTTTTCTATCCATACTCGATGAATATATGAAAAATATAACAGTTTGATAGGTTATCTTACTGTTTTCAAGCCAAGTTCCTTTCTTCAACCCAATTTCATAACGACAGTGAGTCCTACTACATCTCCATCGCTCACCTTTTTTGTCGATATACATTTTCATATCATGATTATTCACGCATTTTCTTTTCTTATGTAACATACACTTCTCTTGTAAAAATTCAATGCCTCTTTCTTTTGAATTTATTCTTCTTACCAATTCAAACAAAGACATTTTGCATATAATATAAAATACTGATTAGTATAACATTTAATGAAGGTTACGTTGCTCAGCAATCATATGTTTATTCATAAACGAAATATCGATTATTTAGATTTGCGGGGATTAAGTGCAAAAGACCCGCCATTTGTAGGGATTCGCGCGTTAGGTTGTTCTGTGCCTTCCTATATCTGGGACTAAGATACTCCATGAAGAAACTAGGTTAAATGAACGATCATTTTCGATATTTTTTCATCCTTAGCTGGAACTCAAGCTACATTTAAGGAGGGAACCAGAGAACAAAGACTAAGCCAGAGAGAGAGAGAGGGATATTAATAATAAAAAAAATCGACGGGATAAGCGAGGAGATGACGGTAGCAATTTCAATAAGGGTCAGGTATAAGGGGCAACTTATTGTTTTATGCCGGCCCCTGATTCGGACCTAAGCCCCTTAAGTCCGAGGACTTGATCCCCTAAGCCCCGACCCGGGCCGGACATATTTACAAAGTGGACCGCTCAGGGATTTACATGGCAATAACTTATTGTCCCATCTTCTCATCCTCCTTAACTTATCCTCGACGATCTCTCATCCCTCCTCAGTTCCATATCGTATTCTCCTTTCTTTTTGCCTCTTATTTGAACGGTTCCTTTCCGACTCTGTTCCTAAGACAAATCTTTCCTCAAGTATCTTTAGTTATTTATAGAGAATAGGAAGGTATTCTGAGCCTCTGGGTCCTTAAAATTCCAAGAATTCGTGCAATTAATTCTATAAAAAATTGTTCAAACCCTGTTCCTCTATTCGCACTTGCAATCGACTATAGGGTGCGCTAGTAGTTTTGCAACATGTCGGAAGGAACGGGAATAGACATACTTGAATTCATGGGCGTCACCAGCACCAAATTATTTGGAGGGGGGGCTCGATATTATCCTAGATAGGATAGATAGAAGTTCGAGGGGCTAAAAGTTCAAATAATAACTCCTAAAAACAACTGTTGGGACACTTAATTCATCCTTCAACGCTGTATTTTAAAGGTATTTGTAGTATCTTAAAACTTGTCAATTTATGCCACAGTTATAAAATAGAGAGATGTGAAAGCTTAGTGTTGAAGGATGTGGGCCTAAATTGCTTGATTGAATTTTGTCCAAGTTTTTCTTCTTATTCTGATCCCACTAATTTCACTGCTTTCCATCAACTTCCATAACCTTCATCGAATTGATGGAAAGTAGGATCAAGCTGCTTGGTTTAAAAAAGAAACGTAGAGCAATAAAACAGAACAGTTCAAGCTAAAATAAAATATATATAAATCATCAAATAACCATACGCCTGACTAGCTTTTAACAATATAGTGTGCTGAAATTAGCTAATATTTTATTGGTTAAAATCGGTAAATTCGTAAAATCGCATTTTCATTTCATTTTTTACATTTGGTGCTCTCCTGCCAAAATATGTTGGGGGGGGGGACAGTCCCCTCCTGTCAAAATATTGGAGGGTACGCCTCCCCCCCCCTGGCGGTGACGCTCGTGGTTGAATTGATAGACTACAACCAATTAACAACAATTAAACTTTTTTTGAAATCCTGATGTCTGAGATTTATTGTTTTTCTTCTGAATTAAATATGAAACTACCTCGACGAAATAAATAATTTGAATTAACTTGAACTATCATATTGTTTTGGTAAAGGTACTGAAGAGCGGCTGCTAGTTTTGAACCTGTTTTGAGAGGTTATGTGACCGTCATGTTATCGAACTCACATCGCCTTTTTTTTTTTTCAGTTAAAAAGTGCCTTGATTCGCGGGCGCAATCGACAATAGGGTGCGCTAGTAGTTTTGCAATATGTCGGAAGGAACGGGGGTAGACATAGTTGATGTGATAGAGATAATTAGTAATTCCAAAGGCCATTAAATGAACGGCAAGCTATCCTTGATGCAAACCACATAATTACACGTGGAATAGTATCTAGAAGTGAAAAAGTAGTTATTTTACATGCCTTGTGCCTTCAAACAAGCCATCTTAAAGTACTGCCCCATCAAATAAAAGTGGAAATTAAATAAATTAATAAAGATAAGCAATTTTCTTGTAATTGTACGTTTAAAGCTGGTAGTTCTATTGCAATTCTATAACACATTATTGCAAATTTACGCTTTTCGTTTAGTAATACTATTAATACAACCTATTAATTCTATCATTGTTATGACAGCTTAGTTTCTTTGTCATATTATTTATTTATTTGTTAATTCTTCCAGGCATCGCATTGAACACTGGGAACAATTAAATACTACGGATGTAAGAAAAAATGGGGGAATTTTTTATTAATGTTACTTATATAAAACTAGCATTTTGAATAATAAAATGTCAAATACATACTAATATTTACCCGGGTACATATATTCACTTTCTTTGAACGGAATACTACATATTGTCATATATATCGAAACAGAATTATCTATTCTTAATTTTTTAATCCATCTTTAAGTAGCTTTTTATTTTAGGAAATAAATGGAATGACTCGTCTTTTGATTTTCGCATAGAACACTGAGGGACCGAGCTATACCTTTTAGATATTTTCAAATCATTTTTTGCTCTATTGGGAATTATGAAAAAATTAAATTAAAAACTCACAAAAAACCTATGAATCCTAGGTACTGGCCCGGCTTCTATTTTTTATTTCGTTTAAGTTTTAATCATTATACAATTTTTTTTTTCAACTAGCCAGACGAATGGTTCATGATCCGTTCAAGATTTTCTTAGGGGACTAGATGTCCTAGAATAAAAATGTCTTTCTTTTAAACATTATATTGGAAATTACCTAAACTTCAAGTAAAAGTTTTGTTTTTTTTAGCTTCAAGACTTGCCACCCAAGTCCTATTTTGCCAAACAGCTATCAAAAATACTTCTCAAGTTACCGAGAATATAAGTTAATGCAGCAGACTGAAAATTATAATAGAAGTAATATTAAAAATCAAAACGTGAAGTAAAAGTTTACACAAAGGTAGCACTGGTGTCGATCTCAGTTTCAGATAGTGATTTGTCATTTTTTTTTATGTATATGCCGGTTCGAATACTTTGAAACGTAGGATTCAACTAGATTTTGCAGCCATTAGAGGATATTAACGCATGATACTAGTATTACTGCTTTGTTGTGCTTATTATTTCGTTTTAGATTTAATACTTAGTAATTTATGGATTACTTAGATTTAGTAATCCGTAAACTATTTGTAGTAAAATTTATCAGTCTCTGGACTCTTTTTTTATACAATGGTGAGGGTGGTAATTTGGGCATTCTTTGAGCTAGTATTACAGGCCAAATTTATTTTTTATTTTTTAATGGAATGCTTTACATTAGTTATTCAGTGTGACAGGTTTCCTCATATTGATGTTTTTTATCGTGCAGCTATGGTTTAATTTAAGCTGTTTAATATTTATTACCTTTTCTGTAACACATGAACTAAAAATATGGCGAGTTTCGTTGTTTTATATACCAAAATAAAACTAACGAAAATCACATTTTTACTTCCACTTACCTATACATGAAATACATAGTAAGGGAAAGTATTGTAAAGTAAAAATTTCGACTTCCGGTTTTCAACGGAAATACACGTTTTAGGGTCCCCTGAGTCAAAATAAGCAAGTCCCGCGAAATGGTTTGTGTGTGTTTCTCTCTAGAAATTATCTGTCTCTCGTTTCGCCTAAAAATAAGAAAGAGCTAAATATGAAATAAGGAAAAAGTAAACATATACTGGAGAAAAATATTCCGTCAACTCATAAAACACGTTGAGCCCAAGCATGCGGGGTACGCCTTTAAAGACAGCATATAATGGACAGAATTAAAGCAGTTCTGTTCAATTAATGGAAATGATTTGTTTCATGGTAACTAGATGAATTTTTCAACAAATACATAGAGAATTATAAAATCATACGACTTGCATTGCCGAATTATCGCAAGTAAGCACTTTTACTTAATAATAAAAAAACATTAGTTTACTTTAGAGATCAAATAAAAACAAAAATAAGAAACGAATGTGGACAAATATGTGGCTTTGAGAAATGGCAATTAAAAAAACACGTCAATTTCTAATCTAATAAGTTGGTAGGTGAAAGTTGTGTGTTGTGCTCATTGCACCACATTTTTACTTTCTCTTACCTATATATGAAATACATAGTAAGTGGAAGTATCATTTTTACGTGTTTTTTTTATTTCCTCAAAAAAGGCTTTAATGATTTTGATTAAACTGAGTATTTGATGTATGTATTTGCCAAAGATGTGATAGCCAACATTTCATCAAAATTGGTCAAACGGAGCGGGCACTTTATTTCATAATTTTTTTCCAATTTTTACTTTTTACCTTTTTACTTTCACTTACCTATGTATGAAATATATAATAAGTGGAAGTATTGCGATCGTGAAGAATTTCGACTTCCGGTTTTCAACGGAAATACACGTTTTGGGGCCCCCTGAGTCAAAATAACCAAGTCCCGCGAAATGGTCTGTGTGTGTGCGTGTGAACAGACTAGCTCAAAAACTATAAACCGTGGGAACCTGAAATTGAGTATTTAGTGTAGGCATATGCCCGCGATGTGACAGCGAAAATTTCATCAAAATTTCTCAAAGGGAGGGAGTACTTTATTTAATAACTTTTTACGTTTTTTTCGATTTTCTCAAAAACGGCTCTAACGATTTTTATTAAACTGAGTATTTGATCTATTTATATGCCCCTGCATCAATTTCATCAAAATTGATTAACCGGAGGGGGGACTTTACTTAATAAATTTTGTATCATTTTCACGTGGTTTTTTTATTTACTCAAAAACTGCTTTAACGATTTTGATCAAACTGGGTATATGATGTGTGTAAATGCCCGAGATACGAATGTAAAAATTTCATCAAAATTGATCAACCGGAGGGGGGACTTTGCTTAATAAATTTTGTACCAATTTCATGTGTACATATTTTTTATTTACTCAAAAACGGCTTTAACGATTTTGAAAAAAGTGGGTATTTGATGTATGTATATACCAAATATGTAAAAGCCAACATTTTATCAAAATTGATCAACCGGAGGGGGGACTTTATTTCATTACTTTTTTCCAATTTTTCGATTATCTCAAAAACGGTTTTAACGATTTTCATCATCATGTTTAATGAAAATTAGGTGTTATTTAATATCAAGGTAAGCGCTATCATTATTCAAATTTTCTGAGCAAATGAAAACAAAAATAAGAAATGAAGGGCATTTTCTTCTTTACTCCCCCTGTGATTACTTATATGGAGTTTTCTTTCAAATTATAACACATGATCAATAAATATGAATCATTGTTAAAAAGTTAAAAGGTTAAGTGCATATATTTCTCATTTATTGCTTAAAAGTTAATAATGAACGGATTTACACTTTCTAATTTATACAGTAAATCATGTATATATATAGAATATATATACAATATAGAAAGTAATCATGGGGGGAGTAAAGTAGAAAAGACCCGAAATGAATGTGAAAAAATGAGTAACTTTCAGAAGTGGCATTAACAAAACGCATTAATTTCTTATCTAAGTAAGTTGGTAAGTGAAAGTTGTGTGTTACGCGCACGTACCAGATTTTTCATATATATAAATGGACGATTATCCCTAATAGTGTCGAACTTCTGAAGTATTTCAGTCACAAATATAAATGAAATGAAAAAGACGAACTAAAACTGTTTCCCCCAATCTAATAATGAATACAATAGTCCGGCAAAAATGAAAAAAAAAAGTTTGGAATTTTTCCGCGCTTTTCTCACTTTGTACCATTGTTTTTGCTCTACTTATAATAAGTAAATCAAGAAATTTTCCTTTGAAAGGGAATGTCCAGAATACAGGAGCTCCTCTTAATAGGAAACACAAATATTATAACCAACATCCTTCGTAGGTCTGTGTGTACCTCATAAATGTAACGTCTTCCTTGGGGAACTCTCTCTTAGTCTCCCAGGGGGTCCTTCGCAAAGGACTAGTTCAATATTAGTTGATAGGATTTATTTGAGAGGAACCACTAATTGCCGCATAGCGCAAAGTCTACTAATTGGAATTATCAATTTGTAGATGGTCGCGGAGCGATGCCTTAAGATGACCGGGTCAATATGAGGTAGGGAGCGCCTTACATATGACATCAAAGCCCTCGGACATTTAATGGCCAATTAGGAAGCTCCCTGTGTCTAATTAGCGATAAGGCACTGGTTAAGGAGCTTTCAGGTTAATTGGAGGTGGGGGGGGGGCGGGGTTAACTCTCCGCTTTGAGGGACCTCCCGATGTCCAAAGGCCGCCGCCTCCTCCTAGGGAGGACCTCAAGAAGATCAACACCGGAGGCAAGAATTCCTCCTCAGGTAGAGTCCTCAGTCCTCTGTCCATTCAGTACTTAATTAACAAGATTCTATAAGTCTCTCCTCTCTATATAATATACCAATAATAATAATGACGGTGTTAATACCTGACCAATTGGACGTATAAACGAGAAATCAAAGCACCTATAGCTGGTAGATCTATGACAGTTTTTCATTTTTTCGTAAATGAATTGAAAACGAAAGCCTTTAGAAAAAAAAAGTTATATACAATAAATAAATCTGTCTTTGGTTCTGGGTCTGGTGGTTAGAAAAATGAAATTTCCTCGGTGAAACAGGGATATGCAGCTATAATCTATGTAAATAAAGATGAAATTCTGTTTGTTCTTTATAGAAATCCATACCGTTTGTCCTAAATTCTCCATTTTTCGCTCACTGGTTCTTTCATACCAGGTGCGAACATATTGTCATCCAAAAATTAAAATATAAAGGTATGAGCATGTTTCCAAAATAGAATCTCATAAGAAACAATTAGAACTGGTTATTAATTTAATTTCTAAGAACCTAATAAAGATTTTTCGAGGTAAAAGATAAATTTAATTTATTTTTCATTATATTCACTCATAAATATTTTAAATGTAGCTTCATATAAAACTGAAAAAATCTGGTGCGTGCGCGCAACACACAACTTTTACTTAAAAACTTACTTAGATTAGAAATTAATGCGTTTTGTTAATTGTTGCCACTTCTCAAATGAACAGAACGGTTCTAATTATGAACAATGGTCTGTTATTAAAGGTGTACTCCGCATGCGCTCAACGAGCTTTATGAGTTGACTGAATATTTTTATTTTTTTCTCCTCTTTATGTTTTCTTTATTTTCATCATATCTCATATTTAGCCATTTCCTATTTTTAGGCGTAACGAGAGGCAGTTAACTTCTCCATATAAACTAAAACAAAGGTAGTTTATTAAGGATCAAACAAAAAAGTACCAATCCCCCTCCCCAAAAAAAAGCCCCCTCAGAACATTTTAATAATGATAAAGCTTACCTGATATTAAAGAACACCTAATTTTCATTTAACATGACGAATTTGATAAAAATCTTTAAAACCTTTTTTGAGTAAATTAAAATAATACGTGAAAATCATACAAAATTTATTAAGTAAAGTCCCCCCTCCGATTGATCAATTTTGATGAAACTTTTACACTCATATCTCGGGCAAATAAATAGATCAAATACTCAGTTTAATCAAAATCGTTAGAGCCGTTTTTGAGAAAATCGAAAAAAACATAAAAAGTTATTAAATAAAGTACCCCCTCCCTTTGAGCAATTTTGATGAAATTTTTGCTGTCACATCGCGGGCATATACCTACACTAAATACCCAATTTCAGATTCACACGGCTTATAGTTTTTGAGCTAGTCTGTTCACACACACACACACACACACAGACCATTTCGCGGGACTTGGTCATTTGGACTCAGGGAACCCCAAAACGTGTATTTCCGTTGAAAACCGGAAGTCGAAATTTTTCACCATCGCAATACTTCCACTTACTATATATTTCATATATAGGTAAGTGAAAGTAAAAATATAGATTTATTTCAAGTGTTTCTCAAAATTCGTGTAATCTCTATTATTATTGTTTTCATTTTTTCAAGAACATAAAAAAGATTGTTCAAAGTAAAAGAGAAATGATATCTGTATTTATAATACAAGCATCGGTTGTATACTGGATCTACAGCAAAAAAAAAATAAAAATTAAACAATAGGGTAAACCATACATTTATTGACACTCTGTGCAGTTATTCACACTCCAACATTAACTTAAAGAAATTAGTAAACAAGTGTTAATTTTATTTCATGATATACATGAATCTAATGTTTGAGGGGTCCTCTAAGTCATCTATGAAGCATAACATTAACAAACTATCCATAGGGAAGATTTTACAATTAAATCCACAGGGTGTCAATTACTAGTTTCTGCACTTTTTATAATAGGTAGATATTGCCATATGGTAAGACTATTGAACTTTTGACCCAAAAAACCTCTTGAGTATTTATAAGGGTAGATAAAGTGGAGCTAAAGGAATTTCCAATTTGATTCCTTCATAAAAAGTATATTTTTTTTTATTTCACCACAGAAATGTAGTCTTAAGGGTGTCAATAACAATGTGGTTTACCCTATTATATGCCAAATTTTATGATGACTATATGATTTATGTATTAATGTATAAAGGGCTATTATTGTGAATTAATTTTTTCCTAATATGGGGCATAGATAATAGTGAATATGTTTTCTGTTATATTACAATTACAATTAATAATACATTACAATTAATTACATTATATTATATTAAAATTAATAATTATTAGGGTTAAGAGTACTTATAATGAAAGCAACTTAGGTTTATTATCAAGCCAAAAATTAACTTTTATGTACACCCCCTTATGCCCAAAACCTACCCTCAAAAACGGTATTTTGAGAAGTTAAAGCAGTAATTTTCAATAGTAGTTTTCAAGTATTGGACTTCAAAATATTAAAATAATAAAGATAAACCAAAAGATAGATTTAAATATTCATGGACATTTCAGCACTATTGCAATATAATTAATTTAATTTCGTCAACTGAAAACTCTGTAGGGTTAACCTAAACATTTCCTGGCCTAGTTCGATATGGCTTTACAGCGTTATTGGCAATCAGTTATTGGCGCCCCCCCCCCCCCCTGAGACCTGAGGACATTTATAAAAGTTTACTATTTCAATATAAAATGTGCTTTATTTAGTCATTTTGAAGTCCTCAAATTGAAAATGGATTGTATTCAAACTTTTAATAGTAATTTAAAACATCACTTAATACTAATAAATATTTTAAATTAGTTCCATCATTACTCCTGATATTAAAAAAAATAGTGCGCCCCCCAATTTCCAAATTTCAACCTGTACATTTAAGTACTTTGGTAGCTACGAATTTTTGAAAATGGTCCTTTTCGTGCTTATTTAACAATGCGTAAACTTGATCATAGTTCATTAAAATTTTACTATTTGTGATTTTTTTGAATTTGGAGTTTACAAATTTATAAAATAAAAATAAGATTACGAAAATACCACGGTTAGCTGTAATTTTAATGAAAGAAACTTAGTTGAGTTTATTATCTTGCCAAAAACCAACTTTTATGTACATCCCCTTATACTCAAAACTTACCCTCAAAAACGATAAGTTTCATTATTTTTTCGGTAATTTTGCTTTTGTGACGTTTTCTTTGTGTTTTTTTTTTTTTTTTGTATATCATATTCTTTGTGTTTTCTTTCCAATATATCAGACCTTAAAAATCACATTGTTTTGCGTACATTGAACCTTATCTTTTAGTAAGTGAATTACACCATTCTGTCCCACAAAAGGCATAAAAAGTGAAAATGTATATAAGGTCTGTTTCAAATTATTATAAATACCGCATTTACATGATGATTAGGCATCCCTGAAACGATAATATGTTCACTTCGTCTCATCAACGAAGCGATACCTAAATCAAACCTTCGATTAGCGCTACCTTTCCCGGGTTAGGTAAAAAAAGTTGGGGTGTCAATAACTGTACTGACTGTCAATAACTGTACTGAGTGTCAATAACTGTACTGAGTGTCAATAACTGTCTGGTTTACTCTAAATAGGATAAACCGTACAGCTATTGACACCCTTAAGACTACATTTCTGTGGTCAAACTAAATAAAAATAAAATCTGGTGCGTGCTCGCAACACACAACTTTCACTTACCAACTTACTTAGATTAGAAATTAGTGCGTTTTGTTAATTGCCACTTTCCAAATGAACAGAACGGCTTTAATTATAAACAATGGTCTGTCATTAAAGGCGTACTCCGCATGCGTGGGCTCAACGAGTTTGATAAGTTGACTGAATATTTTTTTCTTTTTTTTTCTCCTCTTTATGTTTTCTTTATTTTTATCATATCTCATATTTAGTCATTTCTTATTTTTAGGCGTAACGAGAGACAGTTAATTTCTCCATGTAAACAAAATCAAAGGTACTTTATAAGAAAGAAAGAAACAAACAAAAAAGGCCCCCCCCCAAAAAAAAAAAAAAGTTAAAGCCCTTTTTGAGTAAATAAAAAATATGTACACGTGAAATTGGTACAAAATTTATTAAGTAAAGTCCCACCTCCGGTTGATCAATTTTGACGAAATTTTTACAGTCGTATCTCGGGCATATACATAAATCAAATACCCAGTTTCTTCAAAATCGTTAAAGCTGTTTTTGAGTAAATAAAAAAAAAACACGTGAAAATGATACAACATTTATTAAGTAAAGTCCCCCCTCCGGTTAATCAATTTGAGAAAAACGAAAAAAACGTAAAAAGTTATAAAATAAAGTACCCCCTCCCTTTGAGAAATTTTTGCTGTCATATCGCGGGCATATACCTACACTAAATACCCAATTTCAGGTTCCCACGGTTTATAGTTTTTGAGCTAGTCTGTTCACACACACACACAGACACACACACACACACACACACACAGACCTTTTCCCTGGACTTGGTTATTTCGACTCAGGGGGTCCCAAAACGTGTATTTCCGTTGAAAACCAGAAGTCGAAATTTTTCACGATCGCAATTCTTCCACTTACTATGTATTTCATATATAGGTAAGTGAAAGTAAAAAAAATACTTCTTATGAAGGGATCAAATTGAAACTTCCTATAGCTCCTCTTTATCTATCCTTATACAGACCCAAGAGGTTTTTTTGGGTCAAAAGTTCAATAGTTTTACGATATAGCAATATTTATTATAAAAAGTGCAGAAACTAGTTATTGACACCCTGTGGATTTAATTGTGTAATGTGTTAAAGTCTTACTTCATAGATGATTTAGGGGAAGTACCCCTCAAACATTAGATTCATATATATCTTGAAATAAAATTACGATTTGTTTACTTATTTACCGGTGGCTCACACTTGACTGCCACTTGAGTGGTCCAAAAAAGCTGAAAATGGGAAAAAACCTAATATCTATTATAATTATTTTGCTAGCGGCTTGAAACCACCCATGTATTGATTTTTTGAGCAGCCGAATCTAATGAAATCAAAATCAGTGCAATGGGACCACCAGATCAAGTCCAAATTTGAAGTCGAAAAGTCAAAAATATCAAAAATTCGTGTTTGATATAGTCTTATATGTTTTTTGAGGAGCCGAATCTAATGAAATCAATATCAACGAAATCAGAGCATCAGATCAAGTTAAAATTTGACGTGGAAAATAAAAAAAAAATTTATTTTTATTTTTCATTTTTATGTACAATAATACAAATAGGATATAATTATTTAATCATGTTTAAATAAATAGTATGCTTCCTAGATTAGCTCTTTTTTTTTTTTTTTTATATACTTGTATACTGGTCTTAAATCCGTAATATATGGGTCGCTTGTTACAAATAATTGGTGGAAAACATATTCATTTGTTGCGACTCGAGATATCTTCCTGGAATGATGTTCCCTGTACTGCTTATAATTTTTGTTCCTACTCTCCGTGATCCTCTTCTGACAGGGAACCTATACAAAGAGCTGCGTGCTCAATCCTGTCTGCTACATGGAAAAGAATTTTGTGGACGGTCGATGGGAGATAGTGCCAGGGGTACCGAGTCACTGCCATCTCTGCCGTTCCCGCTGTATACTTGCGAAATGCTGCAGTATCAATCGGGTACAGAGAGCAAATCACACCTAGTACTGATTTTAATCTCATAATTAATTCTTTATTTATCCCTGTAATTTGCGCGGTTAATGAAGGATTTTCAAAAAACTTGCAACAATAACAGCATCAAACTGAAATAAATACCAATTTTCAGGGGTGAGAGCTCTAGTGCAAAGGATCACCATACACTATAAGCAAACTTCAAACAACCTACTTGTAGTTGTAGTTTATTTGATTATATTAAAATAAAAAATAAAATACTTTTTTTTTTTTGTCGTATATTTGAATTAAAATTAAAATAATTTTTTTTAGTAATTTAGAATTAAAATGAAAATAACTTATTTATTTTATTTTAATTCTAAGTCAGTCCCTCTCCCTTAGAGACCTACAAGAGGATTCTAACTAATAGTTCCTCCCCAAGGTCACCCGCCTTCGCCACTCGAACCGTAGCTGATGGTTTAAATCCTTATAAATCCCAAAGTTGGCCGAAGTTGGCGCTGAAAATTTTACCACAGTTCCTTTACTACCTACAGTTACATATTAAACCATTGCGACCGTAACGCAACGTAACGCAAGCGTTTTATAAACCAACGTCAAAAAATCTTACTTACTTCAGCAACGATTTCGAAAATTAATTTTTTCTTTAACTATTGATATTATTTAAAAATGTTTAGTCCATAACAGTGCACATATAGATGACACACTCCTGATGTGTTGGGGAATATTTTATTGTTAATCTTATACAGAGTAGAAATATTTTTTTATGTTGGTAGAAAAGTACGATTTTTTCAATCATTAAAAAGTTCAATTTTACTGGTACACGCACATTTTAATTTTGAACTAGATAAAAAAATTTATTCTTTCCATTGTTCTACAAGTATCTAAGTATTCGAAAACCAAGAAAAAATTAGGTTTGGGCTACTATCATTTATGAGGTTTTTTCCCATGTTGGACCACTGTGCGGCGTGTACCACCCGGTGGCTGGAGAATGCCACAACTGCTAAATAATTAGATCTTTACTTAGACTGCCGAAAAAAAATAAGTGAGAGTCACGCTTCGACACAATTTTAATATTTAATTCTCTTAATATTTAAGGACAACAGAACAGTTACTCGATTTCAGGTGACATGGCAGCCAAAGTGAAGAGAAAGTAGAAATAATTTCTATGTAGCTGAAAATTAAAATAATGAAAATTTGAAGTAATTTCATCTATTTTTTATATTTATTTGTATTCATATTCATATAGTTATAAAGGTATAAATATTTATTTTTTAATAACAATTATAATTAATACCGTAAACTATAAACTTAACTAGTAGGATAGTATTTTTTATTGTTTATTTTATTATTGTTGGATTGGCAATACTGCATAATGCCCTGGAATAGCTCCCGCCCGGTACACAGTGGTCAATAATTGCTTTTTGGCGGACATAAATCTGCCATTTCCTCAATTTTACAGATAAATTGGTGGGATCTTTTTTATTAATTCAATTTTATTATCTTTATTTTTAATCCATGTTTAATGAAATAACAACTTCCACTATTTGTTTTTATTTTTCTATTTATTTTTCATTTTCAACGTTTCGGGGCACCCGCCCCATCTTCAGGAAAAACAACTAGAAACATTTATCTACATAAATCACAGTAATTTAAATAATTTTTTCACAATAATATATCATATCGTTAAAATTCTTTTTTTAATAGTTTTTATAATTTAATTATAAATTACCTTAAAATTTCTTTTCATGCTTTATTGCATGCTGTCAATTTATCCTATATGTACATATATTATCCAACTCACATATATTTACACATATTCATCATTTTTTAATTAATTTCTAATAATTTAAAATTAACATTGCTTATAGGTCATCTCATTGTCACAGACTGATTATTTTTCTCTATGGGGATCAATTTATTTACCTTTGATTTGATTCTAATCTTCTTCTCCTCATATCTAATATTTTTAACAGTTCAAATTTAATTTACTTATAATGTCTATATAATGTGTACCTAGATTCTTGGTGTCTGTTTTGAAATTTACTGTTTTATCTATATTTTTTGTTATCTGTATTGCTTCTAATATTTTTCTATTTTTAGCTATTTTTTCTTTTTCTATTATTTTTGCTTTATCAAAATTGAATGTGTGGTTATTTTTTATACTGTGTAGGGCCAATGCTGTCTTGTTTATATTTTTGCTATTTTTACAATCATTTTTGTGTTGTAATACTCTTGTTTTTAATTTTTTTGAAGTCTCAACAATGTATATTTTACTGCAATCATTACATTCAATTCTGTATATGACATTTTTTATATCTATTTCTTTTATTTTATCTTTCATATTTGTTAAATATTGATTCATTTTGTTATTATTATACATTCCCATTCTTATATCATAATGGTCATAGTTTTTGAATGTTCTTTTTATTTCTTCTGTCAGACCTTTTATGTACTGCATTTTGAAGAACTTTTTATTTTTATTTAGATCATTTCCCCTTATTTCTCTTTTTTCTTGATTATTTGATTTTTCGGATGTTTTATTATTATTATTAAAAAATTCTGTTATTGTTTTTTGTTTTTTCTTTATAATCTCTTTATTATTTATTCCTTTTTCTTTTATTATTTTATCTGTCATATTTGTTTTTGGTGATTTTGTCAATTAGATTATCTTCACTTTTATGATTTTTGTATTTTGGATTAGTTTTTATTCTTTTGTACCACATATTTATAATTTTTTTAGGATAAAAATTTTCTTTCAAAATTTCGAAAATTTTCGTTTTAATTTTATTTATGTGTACATCGTCTTTTTTTATTATCGATAATTTTATTATCTTTTTAATAAACAAAAACCAAGGAAACAATTCCCGTTAAGATTGCTTCGGTATAAGTGTCCTTTTTGCTTACCCAAACCAGGTTTCTTGAGTGTTGAGGGGTAGTTTTCGTTAGGATGCAAAAAAACATGGAAGAAATCAAAAATTTTCAGAATTTTCTTTTTCATTTTTTAGTCTGAGGGTGGGCTTTCATACCACCGATTATCCAAAGGAAAATTCATATTGCATAGAAGTTATGGGTATTTTAAAAACAACTAAAAATTAAACATTAAACTCGATTTTCTCCTTTTTGAAATAAGATATCAATATAACGATTTCACTGAAAGCTTACATTCAACGGCTAGTATATTATGTATAAGCAACATGAATTTGGTTTGCTTATTAGGGCACAAAAGCAATTTATAAACCACTTTTTTTCAATAAAAACCGTTTTTCTCGGTTTCAAAAGGGTGCTCCCCGGAGTTATCACTGGGGTAATTTCTAGTCTAACTTGTACTACGACCATATAATAAGATCAGTTGAATTCACTTGCGTCTTTGGAAATTTTTTAGGAAAGTATTTTTTGTATTTTTTTGCAGAAAAATTGGTAATGTTTGGCCCTGTAATCTGCTCTAAATGGTACAGGTACATTTACAAGCTCCTTTTAATCTATATCATAAAACGACTTAGTATATATGTAAGGTTTTCACTTATAAATGTATACTGCGGTATAAAATTTTGAATAGCTTTCAACTGTGTGACAACCTTGAGCACCTGTTATCGAATAAGTGGTTTCACAAGTACACAGAATTTCAGTTGATTAGGTGAGATGCAAAACTACTGAATAGCTGAAATCACATACATATTTACGGGTGGAGATTTAGTATGTACTAGTGGTTTGTTGTTTAGTAGCAATCTGTTTATTTGAAACAGTTAATTTCATTAAACAGAAACAGTTAACTGTTTCGGAAAAAAATAAACAGTGTATTGAGAAAAAAAAAAGGTAAATAATAATAAAAATTAAGCACAAACAATTAGCTTGCAATAGCACGGGCGTGACCTGTTTAATAAACAGTTTCGAGAAGCAGGCAGGATTAGCAGGTTAACAGGCTGTTGACCGAAACAGTTTATGAAACTGTTTCTTTTTCAAGGCCACTGTTTCACGTATCTGTTTCGGTTAACAGGCTGTTAAATGAAACAGCCTGCTAACCTGCTAATTCTGCCTGCTTCTCGAAACTGTTTCAGTGAATCTGTTTATTAAACAGCTTGCGTCCGTGCTGTTTATTGCGTATCTGTTTATTTCATTCGCAAATCTGCTACCCTGAGTTATGTGGCTCTTAATTTTTTTAATTATTAAATTATTTTTCTCCAGATTGTTTATTCAATTAAACCATAATTTTATAAACAAAAAATCAATTAATGCCTATTACAAGATTTGATTTATTATTTATGTTTAGTGCTGTTTAATTATTTTACATAAAGCTTTATTTTATATTAAATGTTTTGTGAGAAATAGTCATTCGAACTTGTTAGATATTTCAATAATTAAAACATAATTCAAAAGAATGCTGGAATGCGAAGTGGGACTAGTTTTTTTTTTTCTTTTTTCCCATATAGTATTATTTTAAACAGTTGTATCTGTTTTTTTTAAAACTGTTTAATGAAAGTAGCAGAAACAGTTGCAACTGTTTCTCAAAATTAACAGTTTTGCCCATCACTAGTATGTACCTATATTTCCTATATATTTGAACAGATAATAAAGTTCCAGAGGTTTTGTTGTTTTGTTTTTAGTTGGATTATCCAGAGGAATTAGCAAATTACTATATCCTAATTTTATTTTATTTATCCTCTCAAAATTTCTTTAGTAGGAACATTATTGATCAGAAACAGAAACCCCAGATGATTTACAGAGATCCTACGAACTGTGTTGCCACTAAAACGAAAGTAGGCTTGGGAACGGTTTCGCAAAAACATGCTCATCCGCCTTTATAGCGGCCTATTGCTATCCGAAAGATAGAGCCCTTGGTCTTTCGTAACCTTTATTATTGGCAGTGATTTATCCTCAATCGTGCTGTGCCTATACTAGCATTATTGTAGTACCCAGGTTGAGTATGAAATTCCATTCATATTCCGTTCCACTTCATTCACAAAACGTACATATTAGTTATGAGGTTATCAGATATATGAAATTGTCAATTTACGCAGTAAATTTAATTTTAATTAAGTTATTTTTAAGTGTCAATGAATGTCTGGTTTAATCTACGAATTTTTTTTTTTTTTGTAATTTTATTTAATAACTAGCTGTATATACTGGTTTCAACTGGGGAATTTCATTTTTTAAATCTATAAAGTGAGACTTTTATCGACTCAAACGTCGATTTCGTAAAAACCGATGTAAAGTTAACCAATTTAAGTCATGTACTTTTAATATGGACAGGTGTTTGCACCTGGTATCAAAGAACCGCTGAGCGAAATTTGGAGAATTCAGGACAAACTGTAGTGATTTTTATAAAGAACAAACAGAATTTCATCTTTATTTCCCGGGTTCACCTGGGCAATTTCATTTTTTTAATGTAAAAAACCAATGTAAAGCGAAATCATTACGATTTTTATAACAATAAAGAATATCAGCTGAGGTTATGCAATTTTAATATGGACAGATGTTCACACCTGGTATGGATTTCTATAAACAACAAACAGAATTTCATCTTTATTTACATAGATTATAGCTGCATATCCCGGTTTCACCCGGGGAATTTTGTTTTTCCAATGAAACGTTCGATTTCTTAAAAAACCAATGTAAAGCAAGATCATTACGATTTTTATAACAAAAAATAATATCAGCTGAAGATCGGCTGAAGTTATGCAATTTTAATATGGACAGGTGTTCGTACCTGGTCTGAAAAAACCACTGAGCGAAATTTGGAGAATTTAGGACAAACGGTATGGATTTATATAAAGAACAAATAAACAAACAAACAGAATTTCATCTTAATTTATATAGATTTTCTCTTCCCTACACTTACAAAGGAAAAAGAAAATCATTAAATTTTAAATGAGATAAAAAAGTATGTTGAAAATTACAAGAAAAGGAATCGGAAGTAGGCCAAGAGATAGAAAAGTTAGCGCAGCGAAGTGACGGATTAAAGAAAGGACATAACTCCTGGAGGAAGAAGAGGGCGCTATCTGGGAACCAAACAGGAGCGGAAAGGAAGGTAATAAGATTCATGAAAAGGCGGAGGAGAAACCGGGGCAATATTTTATCCGCCCGTATAAAGGCTCATATAGCTCTGAGGGGATGAGATAAGCCCTCATATAATAACGATTGCTAAGTCTTCTATCATAATAATTCTCTCCTGCGCCCCCCCCCCCCTTCACAACCACCTTCACAATATAATTCCGAGGAGCCCATATATCTTAACTTTTAGGCGGGATCTTGGAGTCGGGATTAAAGATTAGTAATCTTAATGTTGCCTCAGCTCCTGAGTTATGGCCCTCTAGCTTTATATTATTATTTGGGGGTGGCGAGCCCCGTCTTAAGGGGGTTAATTTACAGCTGAGCCCGTGTTCTCTGGCCGGGGGTGGACGCAGCGGCGGCTGGGGGTGGAGGAGGTCATGGATAGCCGCTCTGGGTCTTGAGGGTCCGGACATCCTTTAGGTTTTAACCCTTAACTGGTACGATACCGTTCTACAACGTGAACGGTACGATGGGTGAATTTTCACCCATATTTTTAACCAATTATACTATTGTGTAGATTTATTTATTTTTTTTAAACTTTATGTTTTAAAAAGGAATACCTTTTGGATTTCGATATTAGGAAGGAGAAAAAAATACATTTAACATTTAAATTTAATTAAATAAAATCTCTCTCTCTCTATATATATATATATAAGATGCTTTGTCCTGACTGACAGAATCAACGCAGATCAAAAACTAATAATGATAGAAACTTGAAGTTCGAAATTTAGATTTTAAATGCGATGTAGGTAACCACTAAGAAAGGAATTTCAAAAATGTAACCCCTAAGGGGCTTAAATCGCGAAATTGTCGTTTAACTCTAACGGAAATCTATTTTTGAGATTTTAATCATATGTTTTTTATTTGAATATTGATTTAACGTTACAATAGTATTAAAATAGACATTCACATAAAATATGGCTACTGATTATTTAAATATTAGTGGCAATCAAATTATGCACACTGTGATTCCCATGATTGGGGATGGTGCATGTCTATTTCGGTCTCTTCTCCATACATATAAGAGGCTTTGTCTTACTGAATGAATCAATGCAGAGCAAAAACTACTAATGATAGAAACTTGAAGTTCGGAATTTAGATTTTAGGTAACCGCTAAGAAAGGAATTTCAAAAATGTAACCCCTAAGGGGTTTAAATGGCGAAATTGTCGTTTAACTCTAGCGGACATCTATTTTCGTACTTCGAGAACAAATATCTAATTTCGACTCATTTTAAAGAACTTGATACGAGTTTAACTCAAAGCCCCTACGGGGCGTCGGAAACCATGTTTTAAAGCCGAAAAATGAAGCGTTCACGACGAGTAAGTAATTTTTTGTTTCGGCCGTTTTAGTGATCTCTATCCAATGCGCATCTCCTTCTACCGAGCCGGCAGCTTCCCCCTCTAACATTCCACTTCCTGAAAGCTCCGATTCTACTAAATCTCCTTAACATCAGTTAACATACTATATTAAATCAATACCAAGATAATGATCACAGAATTTATTTTAAAGGCTCGCGGGCGAAGCCGCGACGGGGACTGCTAGTTAATCTATAAAAGGAAATTTTGAAATTAATTGTAAAACAATTAAGTATATATTTTTTTATTTATTTTTTTCAAAACAACTTTATATTTATGAAGAAGAATAATAGTTCCCTAACTTTTTTTTGCATGTTATATCCCTGTGATCCCAACATACAAAATTTTGGCACACACTACACTTCTTATCACTTTTCTTTCAAAGTTTACATCTTGTTTCGGACAAAGTAAGTCTTGTGTTTGTTGATGGGTGTGTAGTGTTAGAATATTAGAATTGTTTTCATTCAGGTCAATGGTCAACGTGGAGATTCGAATGGCGACATTTTACTGCAACTGTGAAACTAATAGATGAAGTCCAAGTTGGTGAAGAAATTCAAATCTATTGATGTTGGTCTTTGATGTTTATTCAATTCCAGCTGCATATAATAATCCATAGAAAATGGCTAAAGGCCACCCTTTTTTTTTGAGAAACCAAAATGTACCCACCTTGTCAACTAAACCAGGTAGAACCGTCTTTCCTGTCAGGACGGCTCGAAGTCAGTCTCCGTTTTAAAGTTGCATTTTCAGGTCCATTTACTATACTTCACTGTCCCTCTCATTCAAAACCTTATTTTCGTCATTAGGATGATAATCATTGTCATTCTCTGAAGGGCAATAAATAACATCATCTTCAACACAAAAATCTTCTTCCTCTGAGCCTTCATCGTCACTAAACACGTCATTACATTCGTCTGTAACCAATCCACTAAATTCAATAACACTATATTCCTTTCCGTCAACAATAAACTTCACAATGCTTGTAAAATTAAAAACGTACTGATGTTGGTGAACACACACTAATGATAAGCCTACACAGCCGATTCAAATCGAATATTCACTGCTACAGCTATAAAGACTCTAAGAAGAAAGGAGCACTTGAGGACTACCAAGCGTCAAAGCCGGGATACGAAGCCACAATCGAAAAACAAAATTTTCGTTGGGTGAATTTTCACCCATGGTACCAATTAAGGGTTAAGGACATCTCACATCGAAATTCCAAAGTAGTAAGTAAATTGCATTTTATTTTATTTTTTTATTATTTATTTATTTACATCTGTTATCAGTCAAAGACTGTACAGAGAGAGTTGGCATGTTAACATAAGCATAAAATAAAATAAAGTAACAGCCTTCTCTCCAAGGTTAAAAAAATATTGAAAATATATAGAGAGAAACACTTTATTCATCATAAAAGCGATGCTGCCCAACTACATTGGGTTGCTTAGACACAGCATACTATACATCCTATCTTAGACTATTTGTAACATTTTATTGTAATAATATATAATAATAATAACATACATATGTATACCTGCAGGGTAATATATTTTTTTATATAATTTTTTTATTATTATTTATTTTTTATTTATTTTTATCCATTTGTATTCTTCCTCTCTTTTACTCAAACCCTTGAGCGCTCTCTTGAATACGAAAAATAGACATATAAAATTAAAACCATTGAATAAAATATAACTATCATGCAACAATAAAAATAAGAATAAAATAGAAAAATATCATCAATAAATAGAAAAATATCATTTAAAAAATAAACAAAAGAAGATCATGCGATATAAAAAAATAATAAGTTCAATAGATAACATGCTTAGGTACATAATTACAATAATAACTTAACTATGAACAAAAAAATCAATACAATAGTAATCCTCTAACTGAGAATAGATTTAATTTTAAACCTTAAAAATAGATTAAAAAAAAAAATATTTTGTAAATAAAATAAAATCTATTTTCTGTCTTCGACTAGCTTAATAAAAAATATATAAAAATCATTCAGTTTATTTAAATCCTTCGACTCAGAGAAACTAAGTAAATCCGCTAATTTTTGTTCCTCATCAGCAGACTCTGGTAAATACTTGTTTAAATATTTTATTCTAAATTCTAAGTTAAAGGGACAGATTAAAATACTGTGCGCTAAATTATAAGGCTCATTCAAAGCACAGAGCTTACAGGAATGAATGGAATCAAATTTTATTTTACTCCTATTTTAAATAAATCGTGGAACATTTTTTGTTAGCTACCCTTATTTGATCCAATAATCTTAATTTATTGATGTGAGCATAGAACATTAAATACATATATTTAATATTCAATGTTCACATTAATAAAGCAAATCAATGTAAATTGCATCCTTTTAAAATCACGCTAAAAAAATCGATCCAACTTGTGGATCTTCATCAGGGCTAAAAGAGAACAAATATATGAGTATCTATGCTTGAGGATGACAATAAATTAATATTTTACAGAACTGATAATGATATAAAAGATGGTAAGCATTATAGATGGATATTTAAATAAGTAGCTGGTTAGAAAGATAAAATAGAACCCGATATTTACCTTCTGAGTTAGGGTAGGTACAAAGACTGAAGGTAAAATAAGGTAAGAGGTAGGTAGCCCTTTTATACTTGATGAATATCCACAAGTTGAATTGAAACGTTGGCTTTCGAAAATAATTTTTTTTTTCAAACTGAAAATCCTAATCATCATTTAACCTATCGTAAAGATTAACAGTTGACTATCTCTCACCTCTAAAAAAATCAAATGTTTCTATAAAAACGATACAAATTATTACATATATATATTTATATGTATATCCTACCTTGGGAGGAGATGTGTTTCTTATATATATATAAAATAATATATATATATATACATACATACATATATATATATATATATATATATATATATATATATTATTTTATGTATATATAAGAAACACATCTCCTCCCAAGGGAACCTGGGAGTACCATCCTATTTAATATGGAAATCACAAATCTTCTTACATTTACTCCTCTTGATAAGATCAGAGGTATATATGTGCAAAACTTCAAAATCGTGATAAAATTGACGTAAAATAACCGAATGGTGATTGTATTTTCCTACCAGGAAAACCACCCTTCATTCCGAAAGCTGTTTGCATTTTTGACTTTTTTCTTCAAGCACTTTGTATTTTAATTTTATTGTTTTTTTAATTTATTATTGTTTGTTAGCTGTTTAGATGTACTATAGTTGTTGCTCATTGACCGATATGGGGCCGCTATATATCCCTATAGCTATCCGCAAAAGTGCTCATATTTAGCGTGTAAAAATAAATAAATAAAAAAAAAGCCTTATATATTTCACAGTTAAAATATTAAATTTTTTACCTATTTATTTAAGCATTTTTTTTTTTCTTCTTTTTTTCCTCTAATCTTAAGCGAATATGATGCCTACCGTGCGTCAACATTGCATTTTAGGTACATATCAAAGAATAAAGCACATAACAAAAGAAAGTGCCCAGCAGCACCTTTTTCTGGACTTCTTAAATATATCCCTTATTTCAGGAGAGAAGGTCACTCATCCAGGTTCTTTTTATTCTCCTTCTGACGGGCAGGACATCTGTGGCCATGGCATTGATCAGTATGTTGTCATATCCGCGTAATTTATTATAAATAAATCGAATAAAGTGTATTTATGAGTTATTCAATAGTTATTTGGCGTATCTTACAATGTAGAGGTTTGTTATTCACTGTCATCATCAATTAAAAAATCAAATAAAAATTTAAAAATCATAAGGTTAAGGAAGGACGTCAAAAATTGTAAATCAATTTATACTAAATATGTGTTTTTTTTTTTTCACTTCATTCGTATATCTGCGCCTGTCAGCAATAGATAGACAATCAGCAGATTCGATAGCCGTATACAGTTGCAGATGATGACATGTGAGGCATGGGGAAGGATGGCACCCAACAGTACCTCATTCAGTTATTCAGGTCGGTTAAAGAAGGAGATCTCTCATCCAACGCCTTTTAATCTCCTCCTCACATTCACGGGCATTTCATCTGTGGCCATTTCTCTTATTAATAGGTTTATATGTCCGTGTAGGTTAGTGTGGAAACGTTTATAAAGAGTCTTGATGTGCTGGTCGACTGTTGGCATGTGGAAGTCAGTATGTAAGGTTTGATTAGTCACGTACCAAGGTGCTTTTGAAATGAGTCGTAATAATTTTGACTGAAAGGTCTGAAGTTTCTTCTATCGAGGGTTAGTCCGAGGTATTGTACTGTGTCTGTTAGGGGAATTTGGACATTTTCGATATAAATTGGTGGGCAAGTATTTTTCCGAAGAGTAAAAGTTATATGTTGTGATTTGTCGTGATTAAGTCTAATTTTCCACAATTTGCACCAATCGTTTAATTTCTGTAAGTGGTTTTGTAAGTTTAGTGAAGCATGCGACGGGTCTTGATGTTTCGTTAGTATTGCTGTATCGTCTGCGTAAGTAGCGGTCAATGTCTCATTACTTTCTGGTATGTCATGGGTGTATACAATGTAGAGTTGGGGAGCCAGTATTGGACCTTGTGGTACCCCCGCTAGGACTGGGCGAATTGAAGAAATTTCTGATCCCTGCCGAACGGAGAAAAATCTGTCATAAAGGAAGGATCGAAGAATGAGATAGTAGGTGTACGGTAGTATGTTCTTGAGTTTAAAGAGAAGACCCTGATGCCAAACTTTGTCGAACGCCTGAGCTACATCCAAAAATACACCAGTTGCATACTGTTTTTGTTCTAATGCTCCAGCAATGAAGTCAGTAACTCGGTGTAGTTGGTGGGTCGTTGAATGTGACTTGCGAAATCCAAATTGATGGTCGGGTATTATATGTTTGTCTGTCAATATGTCAACTATTCTTTTGTATATTAATTTTTCAAATATTTTTGAACATATCGGAAGAAGGCTGATAGGTCTGTACGAAGATGGATAGTAGATGTCTTTATTTGGAATGTATATCAATGAATGTATATCTGGTTTGGATCTCCGTCTTTTCCTTGTCCCTTTTTAGTATTAATACAATACTGAGCATCTACTTGAATTTTAATAATAAAAAAAAAAAAAAAATCGAGCGTAGCCACGGCTCTAAGGGTAGAAGCTAATTATCGGTGATGGAAATTGGATGAGGCCAAAAATAGGGGGGTAGGTGCGGGAATATAATTGAAATCGGTGTAACCGCTCTTACCCACCCCCTTAACCCTTTTTTCTGGCTTGAGTTATCATTCCTAGAAAGCATACAAATTGAACGAGAACGAAGTGTTAGGCAGTATAAAAATTGCCAATTAGATCGAAAGCGTAAAAGGACTACTTGAATCATAATTAAAAAAAAAAAAAAATCGAGCGTAGCCACGGCTCTAAGGGTAGAAGCTAATTATCGGTGATGGAAATTGGATGAGGCCAAAAATAGGGGGTAGGAGCAGATATAAGTAATTAGTTAGTACCATAGTAATTAGTTAATGAAAATTAACGTGTGCGAGAGCCAACTTGAGTCAGAGGGAAACGAGTCGGCGACAGTGGTGGTTCCTGGTGGGGTCGGGGAAATATGTGTTGAATTGAACTTTTTAATCGGGATACCTCAAAAACTTATTAATCTTTCAGTATAAATAACGAATAACTTAGCATCCACTTTTAGATTCGATGTTTATTCAATATGGCAAGCCATTCTCTATTTTACTTCTGAATCAATTTCATATAAAAATATATTTAAATTTAAATTTTAAATATTTAAATTCGTTTTTTTATTTGTTGCATGAAATGTTCGTAGTTGGGCCGATGGAGAAAATCAGGAATACTTCCTTAAAACCCGCAACACACCTATGCCGGTAAGGTTCCAGACCATTTTCGAGCACGGGGTTAAATAATGTGTTAACAAAAGATTATGTCTAATTTTAACAATACATATAATAACCAAGTCTGATTTAGAATTTTCCAAATCAAATTTAGATTTTAAAATGGCATAGTGTTCATAATAGGTACTACTTATAAAGATTTTTTTTTAACTTGTTGCCGTTCTTTGAACCTTTCTAACTAAGGTACGTTTTCACAATTAAATGCGTAGGGTGTCAATAACTAGTTTTTGTACTTTTAACAATAAATATTGCCATATTGTAAGACTACTGAACTTTTGACCCAAATAAACCTCAAGTATTTATAAGGATAGATAAAGAGTAGCTATAGGAAGTTTCAATTTGATCCCTTCATAAAAAGTATTGTTTTTAATATCACCACATAAATGTAGTTAAGGGTGTCAATAACAGTACGGTTTACCCTATGTCACATTTTTTTGAAAATCTTAATTATACATTCTATTAATATAATAGAATTTAAATATTTAATATTTAATTTCTAGTTATTTAATTCTAATAATACTGGAATTTAATAACAGGACAAGCATGAGCTAATACATGAGAACGTATAATAATAATTTTCAAAATAATGTGGCATAGTTATTCCCCGTCACGGCTTTGCCCGCGAGCCTTTAAATCAATTCTGAGATCATTATCCGGCTGTTGATTTAATATAATATGATATACATTGACAACTTATGTTATACATTAACATCATAACAGGGATCGGAGCTTCCGTTAGGTGGAATGTTGGAGGGGGAAGCTGCCGGCTCGGTAGAAGAGAGGGAGACGCGCAATGGAGAGAGTTCACTGAAACCGCCGAAACGAAAAATTGCTTACTCGTCGTTAACGCATCATTTTTCGGCTTTAATACACGGTTTTCGACGCTCGTATCAAGACGAGCCTTTAGAATGAGTCCATATTGGATATTTTTTCTCGAAGAGCAAAAATAGGTGCCCGTCTGAGTTAAACGACAATTTCGCCAATTAAACCCCTTAGTGTTTACATTTTTGAAATAAGTTTCTTAGTGGTTACATCGCGGTATGTAAAATCCGAACTTCAAGTTTCTATCATTTGTAGTTTTTGTTCTGCGTTGATTCTGTCAGTCAGGACAAAGCCTCTTGTATACATAGAGATTAAATTTAGAGATAAGGCCTTTGGAAAAAATTATTATTTTAGTACTTTCCAATGTTTTTTATACTTTTAATTAGTAGATTCCACAAAATGAAATTTTGACGATTCAATCTTCCAGCCAAAGACGAAATCTGCGCCAAATTTCAAAGTTTTATTTCCGTGCCCAACAGAATAATAAGGCTATAAACTTTAAAATTTTTAGAAATTTCGAGACTTTAAAAATTTGTATCATTGTACTTTGCGAATTTATTTCACCCACCTATATCAATATAATAAAAAATAACACTTAGTCATCTGCCTTCCTGTAAACAAATATTTTTTAAAAAACATTTTTGTAAAATTAATCGTAGAACTTTGAAAGGGTATATGGACGGTTATAATAATTTTCTTATCGAATTTCATACTTGTAAAATCTTTATTGAAGATCAGACCTTTCTAAAGAGGTCTATAAATCAAGATTGTTCTTTATTTGAAAGGACTAGAATAAATAAAAGAAGAGTTCGGTCGAGAAGAAAATGGCTGACATTGGCAAAATAAATATTCAAATACTGATTGCATTTTTGTACTTCTATTTCTCTATTAATGGAAAAAATGTGAAACGAACTAAAAATATTGAACCACAACCACCTCTGGATTAATTGATATGGAATGATCTAGTATCATATCAAAAGAAGTATTGATATCTAACCGGCATCTTATAGAGACGTTACGACGACAGGACAGTTTTTTTTTTTTTTTGTGGGACGCCAATATCTAGTTTTTTTTTTACAGTGATAATAAATAATAATTAAGAAGATATAAATATATCCCAAGTAGAGCAGTTAATAGAAGAAGATTAGAAATAGCGAGGACGGAGAGCTAAGTGCAGTGCACAGATGGCTTCCTAAATCCCGGGCCTGGTTTTTATCTTCCTCCAACACATTTCCTGTCCCGCTTGAGTTAGTGGGCAAATAATCGGCTCAGCCTTTAGCCCCACTTTCTATTACATCCTTTCTTCAATATCAGCAACACACATTTCTATTTAGCGGTTCTAGTAACAGCTTTCTTGTCAACCACTCATCGGAACCTTAAGTCGGGTGTTTGTTATTATAGAGGCCTTCAACACTCCGGGCTATTGGGCGTCTCGTGTTCAGCACTGTATGAGAAAATAATGTATCGTGTGAGGAACCCTACATGTCCACAGATTTTTTTTTTTCTTCTCTTCCTCGCCGTTTAGGCTGTAGTGGGTTTCCCAGGCCATTGGAAAGGGTGGGGCTCAATGCGGAGTATCATTATTAAATTTACCCTGGCTCCGGGTTTTGAACTTGCTATCTTTGGGTTTCAAATCAAACATTACCGTACACTTATTTTCTGATCCTTCAATCTTTCCTCTTCGATAGATTTTCCTCTGTCAGGCAGGTTTCGGAAATTTCTTCAATTTATCCAATCTTGGATAAATTGATATTTATCCAATATCCAATGATATTTATTTGTTAAAATTGTAAATTCTAATAATAAAGAAGAATGTAAATTGTTATTATAGGTAAACATTATAAATTATCTCATTCATAAAATTAAGTTTTTTCTTTTGATAAGAAGTACTGTAAGAACATATGATTTTTTCACATGATTTGAGAACTTTTCATAACCTGTTTCAGGTAGAACCATATGTTTTTTTTTTTAACTGAATAATTTTATTTGCACCTGTAAAATAACAATAAGCAAATGTGCTAAAATAAGTTACAAATGGCATGGGTAGGCATGAGGGAGATAGCACCCAGTGGTGCATCCTCCTGGCATTCAAAAAAAATTTACACTGTCAGTCTAGGAGGTCCCTCATCCAACTCCTGTTCAGCCTTCGCCGAGGTATGTCGGGAATGTCACGTCTTGCCATCTCTTGCACAAATTTGTTGGTATGTCCGAGTAATTTGTCGTAAAACCGTTTGTAATTCATACGTATATAATTTGTCACAGTCGAAACTCTTAAGTCATTGTGAAGGGTCTCGTTTGAAATGTAGGGTGATGAGTTCGTGATTAATCTTAAGTATTGGGATTGAAAGGTTTGTATTTTTCTAATATGTGTCTTTTTTGCGGGTCCGTAAATTTGGCTAGCATAGGTCAGAACCGTATGTTATTCTGATTTTAATTAATATTTATAATGGCAAATTTGGTACATTTTGCTTATAGGTACATTTTGTCTATTGTTATTTTTAAACCTTATTCCAATTATATTCTTTATCAGTTCATTTTCCACTTTATAATAAAAACTTTAACCCTTCTAAATTCTTTACCAAACGATTTTAAATGTGGCCCAAAAGTTCTATTTTAAATCCCGTAAGTTGTTATATTAGCTGAAAAGTTTTTATCTTTATCAGTGAATTTTGATTTTACTGCATTAAAATATAATCAATATCAATATATATTATAAAGCAAAGTGTACAATGTGCGTGCCGAAAAGGCTCAAAAACGACTACACCTACTATCAAGTTTGTTATGTCGTCATATTGCCCTATTGCCCTTAACGATGAAGAAGGTTTCAGTTTTAATTTTAAGTGTGTAATGTTGAAGGGACAAGGGCTTTAATTTTCAGCCTCTCGCTACATGTAATTAGCCCCTCTAATAAGCCCAGGCGAGTTAATGAATGAAAATATTTAGTTCGACATTTGGAAGCCAGGAGCGCTAGCTAAGCTTAATTCATAAGGTATCGTTCATTAGTTCGGTTTGTTATGATTTTAGCTTCAGCTGTTTTCTTTAAATTACACGAGATTATGTATAAATAATTATTTTTTCTTTTTTCTTTTTAAATAAGGGCATTACATCTATGCAATGAATTGAAATTAAAAATAAACAAAACCAACTGGATTCCTAAGCGCATTAAGTTTTACAGAAGAGGAAAGAACTGGTCGAAACATTGCCTTTAATCAATATACAATATAAGAGTACATTGACAACAAAACAAAAATTGCTTATTAGTGTAGTGAGCGAATAAAAACTAACACTGAATAAAATAGATAGCCTACAGATAATATGAATAAAAGATTTAACCTAATGGATTTTATATCGAAAATGAAGTGTTCATATAATATTTCTGTTTATTAGTTCTGTTCTGTTCGTAAATTTTCAACCGAATTCGAAAAAGAAGTTACTCAACTTGATAAGGATGCGGTATCGTCATGAGAATGGTCCCAATGGAATCAGAACATAGAAACAATACAAAATGGTACTTAGCAGGACATATTTGCTGCCAAAATAATTTTTCTTTATCTATAAAAGGGAAGAAAACGCATTGAGAGAACCGTATTAATAGCATCTCTAATGCTTAAACCATATATGGGCGGACTCTGAGGTTTCGAAAATTACCACTAATACTAAACTGAAGTTTCAGGATGGTACAAATATTGTTTTAACCATGATTAATTTTGGCCTATTTTTCTATACTATTACATTTTAAAGTTATTCTTTCATTCCACCTATTCCACAACTCCCTGAGCGAAGCCGGGCCCCACAGCTAGTAGGATATAATTCAACGCATTAGAGCTACGCAGCCACATCAACGGGTGGCCGGGTCTGCTCGTACTAAACTAAATACGATATACGGCGTGTACTTTAATTAAGAGGGTTTTAAGTAGTTACTTCGCACGGGTCAGCTAGTTTTTTACTTTCACTTACCTATATATGAAATATATAGTAAGTGGAAGTATTGCGATCGTGAAAATTTTCGACTTCCGGTTTTCAACGGAAATACACGTTTTGGGGTCCCCTGAGTCAAAATAACCAAGTCCCGCGAAATGGTCTGTGTGTGTGTGTTTGAACAGACTAGCTCAAAAACTATAAACTGTGCGAAGCTGAAATTGGGTATTTAGAGTATGTATAAGCCCGCGATGTGACAGCGAAAATTTCATCAAATTTGCTCAAAGGGAGGGGGTACTTTATTTAATAACTTTTTAAGTTTTTTTCGATTTTCTCAAAAACGGCTCTAACGATTTTGATTAAACTGAGTATTTCATCTATTTATATGCCCGAGATATGACTGTAAAAATTTCATCGAAATTGATCACCCGGAGGGGGGACTTTACTTAATAAATTTTGTATAATTTTCAAGTGTTTTTTTTTATTTACTCAAAAACGGTTTTAACGATTTTGATCAAACTGGGTATTTGATGTATGTATATGCCAAAGATGTAATAGCAAATATTTCATCAAAATTGGTCAAACGGAGCGGGCACATTATTTCATAATTTTTTTCCAATTTTTACCTTTTTTCGATGATCTCAAAAACGGCTTTAACGATTTTGATCAAACTCGGTATTTGATGTATTTATATGCCAAAGATTTGATAGCTAGCATTTCATCAAAATTGATCAACCGGAGGGGGGACTTTACTTAAAAAATTTTGTATCATTTTCACGTGTTTTTCTTATTTACTCAAAAACACCTTTCACGATTTTGATCAAACTGGGTATTTGATGTATGTATATGCCAAAGATGTAATAGCAAACATTTCATCAAAATTGGTCAAACGGAGCGTGCACTTTATTTCATAATTTTTTTCCAATTTTTACCTTTTTTTTCGATGATTTCAAAAACGGCTTTAACTGTTTTTATCAAATTCGTCATTTCTAATGAAAATTAGGTGATCTTTAATATCAGGAAAGCTTTATCATTTATTAAAATGTTCTGAGGGGGCTTTTTTTGGGGGGGGGGGGCCTTTTTTGTTTGTTTGTTTCCTATAAGGTACCTTTGTTTTTGTTTATATGGAGAAATTAACTGTCTCTCGTTACGCCTAAAAATAAGAAATGGCTAAATATGAGATATGATAAAAATAAAGAAAACATAAAAAGGAGAAAAAAAGAAAAGTATTCAGTCAACTCATAAAACTCGTTTAGCCCACGCATGCGGAGTACGCCTTTAAGGACAGACCATTGTTCATAATTAAAGCCGTTCTGTTCATTTGAGAAGTGGCAATTAACAAAACGCATTAATTTCTAATCTAAGTAAGTTGGTAAGTGAAAGTTGTGTGTTGCGCGCACGCACCAGATTTTTGTTTATTTAAATCATGTTTTGAAAATTGGATAAACTTTAGATGGTAAATCGATTGATTGATTGTAGCCAACCGTAACGATCGATTATAACTGACTATCGAGTCATTCTATGTCAAACCAACACACTTTTTTCCCTCACCATCTCAGATTTTAATAAAATTTGGTTGATGGGATACCTTCTTGTAGATTAAGAAAAATACCAAATTTCAGCTCAATATCTCTTTATTTTTTACTTTTAGCTTTTATTTTTGTTACTTATACCAAGTAGACCTGGAAAAATACAAAATACTACAATGTTACAATCCTTTAAAAAAGACAAGCATTCTATAAAAGATAAAAAAATATTAAGATATGTGACAAAATGGATGTGATAAATCACAAACTAGACAATGTTTCAAAAATTTGTGACAAGTGTAGGAAAGGAATTAGTTCGATAAAATAGGCTACAGATTGAGAAACTAATTAGATAATATATTTTTCCATCCACGAGCAAAACTCAAATTATTATTTTAGGCATGAACCCATTGCTGTCCCATCCTAATTATCATAGCACTTATTAATGACAATCTTTTCAACTCCAACAAATGTTTTCAGATTTAAAAAAAAAGTGGGCTCTTTGAGAAATTCAAATATTAAATTTTGATTCAAATTTTGAAAAACAAATTTCTCTTAACCCCTATCCAGTTGCATATCATAAGGAAGGTCACAGATTCAGTTTTAAAATTACATCAATTGCGACAGGTCAAAATGTGCGTTTTTCCATGGGTTTACATACAGTGGATATCGTTTATAACGACGGTCATATTTTAATAAATTTTTACCCGGCTATTACGACCACGGCTATTGCGACTGATCGGCTTTAGCGACCCATTTTGAGTCCCCCGGGAAAGAAAAAGATCTGTTGCAACGTCCGCCTACCGAAAAGAAGTCTTCTATCTGGCTTGCGGAATATTTCTTCCGGGGACAGGAAGACACATCTATCACCTTTTCTAGGAAACTCCTTTCACAGATTGTTTATGTTGTTATTCCTTCAAATAAATTCGAATCAGTTGTGACCTAGTTCTCGAATAAGATAGTTGCGCGTGGTGATATCTGGTTGTTAATTGTGGGTTTGTTCTCCATACACTTGTGCATGGTGATGCCATGTCAAAGAGAAGGGCATTTTCGTTAGAAGGAAAATTGCACATTTGCTGTCGGCTGGAAAATGAAGAGTCGAACAGAAGTCTTGCGGAGGGACTGAATGTAAGTCATTCAACTATTTCAACAATATGGGAAATATGGACAGCATTCGGGGACTAGTCGAACACGGTGAATCGTTCAAGAAAAAAAATAAAACTAAAAATAGCTTATTCCGCATAAAACGTTCTGTTATTCTTTGACCCACCATCCCTAGCAAAAAGATCATTATTCGTAAGAGGGCTATCATTACAATCAGCTGTTAAAAATGGCCCAGACCTGATATAACGACCGGCGTCGCTATAAGCGATATGTCGGATGTAATGACGATCGCCTATAAGGACGGCTTTTTTTAGTTTCCCATTTTTGTTTTTACGTTCCCTTCAATGTCCACTGTAGCTATATTTTGAAAATTGGTTGAGATATTGAGCTGAAATTTGGTATTTTTCTTGGTCGACAGGAAGGTATCCAATGTACCAAAGTTCATTAAAATCTATGAAGGTGAGGAAGAAAAGTGTGTTGATATGACCTGGAATGACTCTATCGACAATCGGTTATGCCTTGTTCCCACCCACTAGATCCTACAGAAGAAACGGTAGCTGCTTAAAGATCTCAACCTCCTTAACGAACGACATCCCCGAAATCAGAGCCGAACACTAAGTTTATTAGCTGGGGGCGGGGGTCGGGATCTAGTTAGGGGTGGTTGAGCTAACCGCCTCCTTGTGGGGGTGCACCCACCGCTTTGTAAATCTTTCAACATTAATTTGTCTCCCCCCCTCCCCCCACACCGAGAGTTTATCTTCCCTAACCGTCTCAGCTCTTAATCTCTTTAATTGCAAATAATTCAATTATGTCTCCGAATGAATATTAATTAATAACAATTCCACTTAAAGTAAACGCTTCAATTGCGTTGTTGGCAGCCAAGGATACACTGTGGGTGCAATTTATAACATACTGCGTATCCAGGTGAGGCGCCCCCTTCTGAAAAAAAAGGAAAAAATCTAAAAAAAATTAGTAATAGTTAGTGTTTAAACGGACATGGATTTTATTGTGATTTATATTTCTGTTATTATTTTAATTTTGTTAATCATAATTTCGATTCAACCTTCAATTCTGTTTGTCAACGTATAACGGCGTAAGTATCACAACTGGATAACCAAATATTTGGCAAAAATTCTATTAGTATAGGTCTACACCTTCGTGCGCGACTGCAAAAAAGAAAGTACCTGGAAAATCATCTAAGGTGTTCAGAAGTCAAGCTAGAAAAAACGCTAGATAACAATGTTTTAGATGTTCTTGGTGAAATATCGCAATTTTTCCATTCATTTCATTAAAAAAAAAGAAAAGTTTTTTTCTAAGAAACAATGTTATAAGAAATGTAATAATGTTTATTTATAAAAAGAAAAAATAAATCATGTTATTATAGAAATGTTTTTAAAATTGAATTTTTGTATTCTATGTTATCATTAACTAGTGGTACATACCGGTTTCACCTGGAGAATTTCTATTTTTAAATCTATAAAGTGAGACTTTTAAATACTCAAACTGTCGATTTCGTAAAAACGAATGCAAAGCGAAATCAAAACGATTTTTATAACAATAAAGAATATACCCAGAGATTGGCTGAAGTTATGCAATTTTAATATTGACAGGTGTTCGCACCTGATATCAAAGAACCACTTAGCGAAATTTGGAGAATTTAGGACAAACGGTATGGATTTCTATAAAGAACACCTGTCGTGGGTGAAAGAACACACGTTTGGGCTCACTTGGGTAGGCAAAACCGCACAACCTCTTCCCGCTTACGTCATCGGACGCATGACTCAGCGCATGCGTATTGAATTGTCTTTAAATACTATAATTTTTCGTTATAGGAGTAGAGTAGAGTAAAAAACATTAACACTTTCCATTATTTTAAATTCTGATTTAACAACTGAGATTTTGTCTCCACACACCCGATTTACGAACATTATACTTTAATTACATCAAAAAGAAGGTTTGGAATAGTTTTTTCTTTTCATAATACTGAAATAATCTTGCATTTACATACCAATAAATTATATTTTCCCAGTGATTATGTATATCAGGTGGGATCACTCATTGGATTTTCGCTAATGAATTATGTAATAATTTCGACCAGGAAAGATTTATTAATTAAAATAAACAAATAAATAAAAACCTAGAAGTTATAGAAATAGTTTTAATTTATAATTGATGGTAAAATATGGGATACAAATTCATTGTAGGTAAAGAAACATTAATTAATAATTAATGATAATATAGAAATTAAAAAAAAAAACAATGTGCCTTAAACAATTTATTTATATAAAGATTTATATTCAAAATATAAAATTAGATGAAGATACAATACAAATTTTATAACAATAATTATAATATATTATTATGTTACATTTTTTTTTTTACTTTAATTATTAATTCGAACCTGTCTGTAAATTGCGGACAATCAGCGAATGAGTAAAAATGAAATAATGACATGTGAGGCATGAGGAGAGGAAGCACCCAGCAGCACACCCTTCCTGGCTTCAGTCAATTACCTTGGCTGTCTAAGAGAGCAGATCTCTCATCCAGCGCCTTTTTAGTCTTCTCTTATCCATGCGAATGTCAGCCATATTACTGATTAAACTGTTTGGATGTCCGTAAAAATTACTAAAAAATCGTTTGTAGAGTGTCGTTATGTATTGATCGACTGTAGGTAGATGGAGGTCAGTATGTAAAGTGTAGTTAGTCACGTACCAAGGTGCTTTTGTAATGAGTCGTAACAATTTTGTTTGAAATGTTTGAAGTTTTTGTAGGTGAGTCTTTTTAGCTATGCCGAATATCTGTGAGGAATATGTTCATATGGGTTTGAGTAAGTAAGTGTACTATTTAATTTATGTTTCAGTTTTAATTTTGAAGATTTAGAAAGTAATGGATACATAATTATTTTTTGTTTCTTCAGTAACTTTTTTACTTTCACTTACCTATATATGAAATATATAGTAAGTGTTACTTTCACTTAGCTATATATGAAATATATAGTAAGTGGAAGTATTGCGATCGTGAAAATTTTCGACTTCCGGTTTTCAACGGAAATACACGTTTTGGGGTCCCCTGAGTCAAAATAACCAAGTCCCGCGAAATGGTCTGTGTGTGTGTGTGTGTGTGTCTGTGTGTCTGTGTGTGTGTGTGTGTGTGTGTGTGTGTGTGAACAGAATAGCTCAAAAACTATAAACCGTGCGAACCTGAAATGGGGTATTTAGAGTATGTATAAGCCCGCGATGTGACAGCAAAAATTTCATCAAATTTGCTCAAAGGGAGGGGGTACTTTATTTAATAACTTTTTAAGTTTTTTTCAATTTTCTCAAAAACGGCTCTAACGATTTTGATTAAACTGAGTATTTGATCTATTTATATGCCTGAAATATGACTGTAAAAATTTCATCAAAATTGATCAACCGGAGGGAGGACTTTACTTAATAAATTTTGTATCATTTTCACACGTTTTTTTTTATTTACTCAAAAACAGTTTCAACGATTTTGATCAAACTTGGTATTTGATGTATTTATATCCCCGAGATATGACTGTAAAAATTTCATCAAAATTGATCTACGGGAGGGGGGACTTTACTTAATATATTTTGTATCATTTTCACGGGGTTTTTTTATTTACTCATAAACGGCTTTAACGATTAACAAAAATAAGATATGAATGTAGAAAAATGGGTGACTTTGGGAAATGATATTTAGCAAAACACGTCAATTTCTAATCTAAGTAAGTAGGTAAGTGAAAGTTGTGTGTTGCGCTCACGCACCAGGTTTTAATATTATATTTGGCTTCTTTTTTTTTTTTTTTTTTTTTTGAATATTCATTTTTGCTGAGCAACCTGCCGATAACCTGGCTATCCAAGGTTATCAATTCATTGATAAATTCACAGATGCGCCCATCTACGTAATAGGTCTTGGGCAGCCATATTGGCCCTTACAAAGTGAGCCCACCTTGTCTCTATTCGCCTTGTGAGTAATCTTCTATTCATACCGAGTAATAATCGTTTATTATGCAAAATTTAAAGTATTTAATTCTGCAGTAAGAACGGTGATATGTTACGGGGCACAGATCTGGGGTTATAAAACGATAACACAGGTTGAAAAAACAAATAAATATTTCATAAAAAGATTATATTCACTACCACCTAATTGCCCGGACTATATAATATATCTTGAGACCGGAATTGAACAATTATATATATTTGCTTTTAATATGCATATGACATACATAACAAAAATACTGAAATTTGAAGAAAATCGTTTACCCAAAATATTAACAAAATATGTTATGCAAAAAAAGTTGTCTTGGTATAAGGATTTACTAGCAATGCATACAACATAACAAAACCAGAAACCATTTATTCTTGTAGTAAAAGTAAAGAAAGTCTTTTAAATAACTTAAACTTAGATTTCAAAAATAAACAAATAACAATCGCCAAAAGCACCACACTTCATAAAATGTACAGAAATTTAAACTATGACTTAGCAGAGGGGCATTATATAACTAATCAAAATAAGCTGTATTTTATAAGTAAAATTATGTAAGTCATGGGTGAAATGTTAATGTTAAATTATAGCAGAAATAGAACAATTGAACAATTTAAATGTACAATATGCCAATCAGACGAAGATGAAGATATCTTTCACATTTTAGCTATCTGTCCGACCCTAGCAAAGTATAGGAAACAATGGCTAGGCAAAAATAAATTAAACCTCGGCGAAACATTAGAATATTTAAATGGTAAATGTTGGGAATCATTATTTAGATATGTTATAGATGCTGAGAAAGGCAGGTATAATACATTAATAGAAGGTAATAAACAAACTGTTTACATTGTATAACTCTGTTTATAGCATGGGCTTAAAATGTTTGCCCGTAGGATGTCCCATAACCATATCACAATCTTATAATGTGTATACTGGACCTACTCAACTTATATATTATGTATTATTAGCATTTTATTTTATTACTTTCACTTACCTATATATGAAATATATAGTAAGTGGAAGTATTGCGATCGTGAAAAATTTCGACTTCCGGTTTTCAACGGAAATACACGTTTTGGGACCCCCTGAGTCGAAATAACCAAGTCCCGCGAAATGGTCTGTGTGTGGTGTGTGTGTCTGTGTGTGTGTGTGTGTGTGTGTGTGTGTGTGTGTGTGTGTGTGTGTGTGTGTGTGTGTGTGTGTGTGTGTGTGTGTGTGTGTGTGTGTGTGTGTATGTGAACAGAATAGCTCAAAAACTATAAACCGTGGGAACCTGAAATTGGGTATTTAGTGTAGGTATATGCCCGCGATGTGACAGCAAAAATTTCATCAAAATTCCTTAAAGGGAGGGGGTTCTTTATTTAATAAATTTTTACGTTTTTTCGATTTTCTCAAAAACGGCTCTAACGATTTTGATTAAACTGAGTATTTGATCTATTTATATGCCCGAGATATGACTAAAAATTTCATCAAAATTGATCAACCGGAGGGGGGACTTTACTTAATAAATTTTGTATCATTTTCACGTGTTTTTTTTATTTACTCAAAAACGGTTTTAACGATTTTGATCAAACTGGGCATATGATGTATGTATATGCCCGAGATACGACTGTAAAAATTTCATCAAAATTGATCAACCGGAGGGGGGACTTTACTTAATAAATTTTGTATCATTTTCACGTGTTTTTTTTATTTACTCAAAAACGGTTTTAACGATTTTGATCAAACTGGGCATATGATGTATGTATATGCCCGAGATACGACTGTAAAAATTTCATCAAAATTGATCAACCGGAAGGGGGACTTTACTTAAAGAATTTTATCTAATGTTTCCGTTTTTTTTTTATTTTCTCAAAAACGGCTTTGATGAAACTAGGTATTTGATGTATGTATATGCCCGCGATGCGACAGCTGAAATTTCATCAATATTGGTGAAACGGAGGGGGGTACTTCATTTAATAAACGTTTTCTTATGTTCACGTGTTTTTTTTTATTTACTCAACAGCGGCTGTAATGATTTTCACCAGACTGGATATTTGGTATATGTATATGCTCACAATATGACAGACAACATTTCATCAAAATTGGTCAAATGCAGGGGGCTCTTTATTTCATAACTTTTTTTTTCCAATTTTTATATTTTTTTGGAATATCTCAAAAACGTCTTTAATGATTTTGATTAAATTAATCATTTTTAATCGAAATCAAGTCATCTTTTTACTTTCACTTACCTATATATGAAATATATATTAAGTGGAAGTATTGCGATCGTGAAAAATTTCGACTTCCGGTTTTCAACGGAAATACACGTTTTGGGGTCCCCTGAGTCCAATTAACCAAGTCCCGCGAAATGGTCTGTGTGTGTGTGTGTCTGTGTGTGTGTGTGTGTGTGTGAACAGACTAGCTCAAAAACTATAGACCGTGCGAACCTGAAATTGGGTATTTAGTGTATGTATATGCCCGCGATGTGACAGCAAAAATTTCATCAAAATTGCTCAAAGGGAGGGGGTACTTTATTTAATAACTTTTTAAGTTTTTTTCGATTTTCTCAAAAACGGCTCTAACGATTTTGATTAAACTGAGTATTTGATCTATTTATATGCCCGAGATATGACTGTAAAAATTTCATCAAAATTGATTAACCGGAGGGGGGACTTTACTTAATAAATTTCTTATTTTTTTCACGTTTTTTTTTTTTATTTACTCAAAAACGGCTTTAACGATTTTGATCAAACTGGGTATTTGATGTATGTATATGCCAAAGAGGTGATAGCCAACATTTCATCAAAATTGATCAACCGGAGGGAGGACTTTACTTTATAAATTTTGTATCATTTTCACGTGTTTTTTTTATTTACTCAAAAACGGCTTTCACGATTTTGATCAAACTGGGTATTTGATGTATGTATATGGCAAAGATGTGATAGCCAACATTTTATCAAAATTGAACAACCGGAGGGGGGACTTTATTTCATAACTTTTTTTCCAACTTTAACGATTTTCATCATATTCGTCGTGTTTAATGAAAATTAGGTGTTATTTAATATCAGGTAAGCGCTATCATTATTCAAATGTTCTGAGCTAATGAAAACAAAAATAAGAAAAATGAGTAACTTTGAGGAGTGGCATTAAGAAAAAGCATTAATTTCTTATCTAAGTGAGTTGGTAAGTGAAAGTTGTGTGTTGCGTGCACGCACCAGATTTTTTATATTATTTATAAAAATGGCAATTAAAAAAACATGTCGATTTCTAGTGTAAGTAAGTTGGTAAGTGAGAGTTGTGTGTTGCGCGCATCGCACCAGATTTTTTTTTACAGCGTTTGTAGAAAGAATTTATTTTAAGTTGTTTTCATTAAAAAACCGCACACCCGGCTGATGGTCCATTGAGACCAAGTCTAATGTGTATTAAAATTGTATATAACCGTCTTTTGTTGTAAATAGAAAAATATTATTTTATACTTATATATGTAAATATCTATAAATTGTGAGAAATAAACACATCTATCTATCTATCTAATCGTTTTTTTTCAACTTCAGATATATGTGTCCAAACCTCCAGATATTCCGCTTTTATTATAAGTGTTATTCCTTACGGTGGCGAGAACAAAAGGGACGACGATAAGAGAGAGGACAGTTAAGGAACTGTGAAGAACGTGATCCGAAAATAGTTGTCGGATTTGTGAGGCCTATCCTCCGCTATCTCTCCCGGCCAACGGCAGGCTCTATCTTAATTGTGTTTATTTCCAGGCTCAAACGTGAGCTAGATATCCGGTCGCAATTCACATCTTCATCCCTCCGGAGCAGTTATATTCTCTTAAAATGAACTCTCTGCTTCTTTTATTGTACCTCTCTTATGGCACCTCAAATCTTGTAATACTTCTGATGTCATTAATGATCTTAAAGGAATATAATTTGACAGTTTAGAGAGGGAAATTCGTAGAGAATTTTTTTAGAACACATCTGGAATGGTAATTAGTCAGGAGTTTCAGTGGGTCATCATCAGGGCTAAAATATAATGCACCTGGGTGCACATAGGCGGCAAAGTAATCGGAACGCTGAGATTACTCTGTCGGCACTGGCAGCCGGACACCTATCGAGATAGGTCGAGGGTATCAGATATCTGTGTGCCATGTGCGCAGTGCACTCCCAACGTAGTCCTGCCTAAACAAATTCTATGCCGAAGTTATGATAACATAAAAAAAAAAATCTGGTGCGTGCTCGAGACACACAACTTTCACTTACCAACTTACTCAGATTAGGAATTAATGCGTTTTGTTAATTGCCACTTCTCAAATGAACAGAACGGCTTTAATTATGAACAATGGTCTGTCATTAAAGGCGTACTCCGCATGCGTGGGCTCAACGAGTTTTATGAGTTCACTGAATATTTTTCTTTTTTTCTCCTCTTTATGTTTTCTTTATTTTTATCATATCTCATATTTAGCCATTTCTTATTTTTAGGCGTAACGAGAGACAGTTAATTTCTCCATATAAACAAAAACAAAGGTACTTTATAAGAAAAAAAGAAACAAACAGAAAAGCCCCCCCAAAAAAGCCCCCTCAGAACATTTTAATAATGATAAAGCTTACCTGATATTAAAGAACACCTCATTTTTATTAAACATGACCATTTTGATAAAAATCGTTCAAGCCGTTTTTGAGATCAACGAAAAAAAAGTAAATATTGGAAAAAAATTATGAAATAAAGTGCCCCCTCCGTTTGACCAATTTTGATGAAATGTTGCCTATCACATCTTTGGCATATACATACATCAAATACCCAGTTTGATCAAAATCGTTAAAGCCGTTTTTGAGTAAATAAAAAAAACACGTGAAAATGATACAAAATTTATTAAGTAAAGTCCCCCCTCCGGTTAATCAATTTTGATGAAATTTTTACAGTCATATCTCGGGCATATAAATAGATTAAATACTCAGTTTAATCAAAATCGTTAGAGCCGTTTTTGAGATAATCGAAAAAAAAACGTAAAAAGTTATTAAGTAAAGTACCCCCTCCCTTTGAGCAATTTTGATGAAATTTTTGCTGTCACATCGCGGGCATATACCTACACTAAATACCCAATTTCAGGTTCCCACGGTTTATAGTTTTTGAACTAGTCTGTTCACACACACACACAGACCATTTCGCGGGACTTGGTTATTTCGACTCAGGGGGTCCCAAAACGTGTATTTCCGTTGAAAACCGGAAGTCGAAATTTTTCACGATCGCAATACTTCCACTTACTATATATTTCATATATAGGTAAGTGAAAGTAATAAATGTTATAAAACTAAAATATTCTACTAATCTAATAAAATAAGTGGTCACCTGCGGTGTAATGGTTAGCATGGCAACCTACAATATAAAAATATGAAGAACTCGGGAGGAGGACACGGGGTAATTATTTAATGATGTTCACTCCCTAGGACATTTCACACCTGATATTATTCCCCTATTAGAATCGATATTATTGCAGCGAGCTAAGCGGGGCAGTTATCAAGTACCGCTACAGATATTTATGATTAATCCGGCATTATTTTGCTTGCCTTACTTGAAATATCAAATATTTTTTTATTTTTTAGGGATTACAGTATTTGTATCGAGATAAAGGGAAAAAGTTAATAACTAATCCTATTAATTTTAGAGAAGTTTGAATAAACATTGCTAACTCTAGCAGAGCTGGTATATATTCATCATTATAAAGTGGTTAATATTCGGTGTCGAGGAGGGAGCCGCGCGCTCGAGAGAGACTCGACAGGTCAATTTAAACAGTTTAGCGAGGGGAAGGAAAGAGGGAGCGATAGCAGATATGGGCGATAAGGGACGTCACTACTCGTATATCCAGAGCTATCCCAGCAGCTAACCCAGCCCCGTAGACAAAGGGACCCGCTCTGCCAATGAGGACCCGCTGACAGCCATTGTAGTGACTATTGTAGATTACGGGGCCGCTTCTCTCTCGCTCTGCGCCACCGCAAAGATAAAAATGGGAACGCGGCTCAGGGCAATTTCCTCTCTGTCCCCGGCCGTCCCGTTCCCTCTACCCATCCCTTCCTCCCTCAAGGAGTCTTCAAGTTTCCTCTTATCCAATCGGATTTTTACCTCAATATATATATTCTATATTCTATATATATATATATATATATATATATATATATATAACTTATATTCGACCGCTTGGAATAAAATAAAAAAAAGAATAGGGGAGAGCGGGGTTGGTTGGCATAGGGGGTAGGTTGGCAGTTGGCTTATAATTTCCGTCACACCTGTTTTGAAGTCGCCACAATCGTACCATGTGACCCGATCGACCTGAGGTTTCAGTCCGATGCTAACAGTGCAGATGGAGAGTGTGCTTCATTGATTGGTTTTACAACATTTAAGTAAAGTTTTATATTTTCAGTAAATTTGGCTTTAACCCTGGGTCGAGGAGAGCACGCCACGGCCTGTAGTCAGGTATCATTTTGGAGTGAATCTAATACCCTCAGTCAGTTTGTCACCAGTCATCAAAGAGTTGTGAAATAGCCATCTTGATCTGACAAGCTCACCGCGCCCAATTACGTTATCAACCAAGCTAAGTGTTTTCGTCTTTTAAATTATAAAAACTATTTCATTTAAGTTTCCTTAACCCTTTTCTAGGGTTTCTTCTTCAAAGTTAGCATTACCATGCAGTATAGGAGCATCACCGATTTCGAACTGATTAATAAATTGAGACGCCAGAAAGTCTCATACGTAGGAACAGTTAGGAAGAATAAACGAGCCCTTCCTGCTACTTTTTTCAACACAAAGGGGATAGAACAATACTCCAGCAGTTTTGGTTTCAATGATGGAACAGTACTGACGTCCTATGTCCCACGCAAGAATAAATGTGTGATCCTTGTTTCCTCAATGCATGAAAACAAAGCCAAAGATGAAAGATTCCTTCCGGCTGATGATCTTCCAAAATCACCTCCACCCCGCTCTCACACGTCGACTGTCGAACTATTCCTGTGTGAAATGTAACATAGAAATATTGTCTAACCCAGAGTTGGGCAAATTGTAATCAGAATAATGATTTGTGAATATGAATAATTGATAATCATAAAACAAATGAAAAATGAATAACCATTATTCACAATCAGTACGGAGTATTTTTAATGATTATTGAGTGTTTATGGTATTCATTTGAAATGAATAATAAATAACCAAATACCAGTTATTCATTATTCATTTCAAATGAATACCATAAACATTCAATAATCATTAAAAATACTCCGTACTGATTATGAATAATGGTTATTCATTTTTCATTTGTTTTATGATTACCAATTATTCATAGTCATGAATCATTATTCTGATTACAATTTGCCCAACTCTGGTCTAACCCATGCAAAACCTCTTTGTACAGCTTGCTCTTCAGCGTGCTCATGTGCACCTCCCTCAGCAGTTATGGATGTTGAATCTGACTGATTTGTCACCACATACTTTAAGTAAATCTTAGATCATGTTAGCTTTTTTTTCTATGTTAATGTGACCTTTTTGTATTATATGCTATTTCCATGTTTTGCGTTTTTTGTATTTCCCTTAGTTTGTTTTTGTTTAGAGAAATAAATACTCATAATATTTTTATATTTTATTTTTTTCCCCTTTTGTCTGCATTATAAAGATTATTGGTAAATTTTGGTTTAATTTAATATGGTGTTTTATGGATATTATGTATTTTTTATAAAATGTGCCTGTCAGGCTCAGCGCGACCCGATCTTGAGGATCCTTCCCCGCGCCCTACCCAGGGTTAAGGCATGGCAAAACATTTGACTCCGATTCTGTTCACATAGCCCCAAACTCCTTTGAAACACCTAACCTTTCAACTAACCAGTTTCTTGTTTGGTTGTTCTTCCCTGTCCTGGCAGCCATCTTTCATATGATTTCTCCTGTGGGGTTAGTTGGCTATCTTCAACTGGGGTTTGTTGGCGCAGTCACAATAGTAAGGTAAACATAAACAAAGGTGAAACTACCACTTGTCTTTAGTTCCAGAGAGGAGGAGGAGAGCAATATTTCCTACGTAGACAGTGACGACAGTCTAAACTTAAACGGAATTAAACAATGAAATGATGAACTAGCCACACCTGGCTACCATGAAAATGAAACTAGTGCACCGCAGACACTTTCTCATGATCCGATTAAAGGGCCTGAGAATATTTATCCTACCTAAAGTTTTAGAAGATGTTTTGAATTCATTTTGTTTTATGAAAAATTTGTTTACATTGTTCTAACGCAACGATACTTCTATGCCATTACATTTTTTCTAATTTCTGCTGTTTGAAATGTTATATAATTTTGTTCAATTGAAATGAATATGGTAAAATGCTGCCATTTGTCATTCTATTTTCCCTTAATAGCTGTTAAAAACCGATCAAAATTAATATATCATTATAGTGCAGCTTTTAGTAACAATAATATGTGTCAGGCAGTACTTGAATGAGATGGCCAAACAACACCACCTTCTAGGCCAACCTGCCCCACATAGGGGCTAATTGGCATACTCTGGCTTGACGAATTCATAAATTTACTATGATCATATTGGAATTATATTAACAGGAATGGCTCAACAATCAAAAAAGTGAAAACTGTTGCCAACCAACACCGCTCTCCCCTAAATGAGAAGGGGAAATAACACTGATTCAGAATCTATACTATCTGGAGTTGTTTACATCTCTTAGATGGTATTAGGCCTAATACTGCCGTATTCCAGACCTTAACCCCCCCCCCCCCCCCCAGCCAGTTTAGGGGAATCACCTTAAACTTCCAAAGTATTCTGAATGGAATTAGAAGTTAAGATCGTAGCCGGCAGCCTTAGGTTCTTCTACCTCACACATAACTTACAAACTAAAGTACAAAAAATCTGGTGCGTGCGCGCAACACACAACTTTCACTTACCAACTAACTTAGATTAGAAATTAATGTGTTTTGTTAATTGCCACTTCTCAAAGTTACACATTTTCCACATTCATTTCTTATTTTTGCTTTGCTGTCTAAATTACACTATTTTTTTTTATTATTAAGTAAAAGTTTTTACTTGCCATAATTCGGCAATGCAAGCGTGATACTCCAAGTCGTCTGATTTTATAATTCTCTATGTAGTTGTTGAAAACTTCATTTAGTTATCATGAAACAAATAATTTCCATTAAATGAACAGAACGGCTTTAATTATGTTAAAACAATGGCCTATCTTCAAACGCGTACTCCGCATGCGTAGGCTCAACGTGTTTTATGAGTCGACTGAATATTTTTCTTTTTTTCTCCTCTATATGTTTTACTTGATTTGTATCATATCTCATATTTAGCAATTTCTTATTTTTAGGCGTAACGAGAGACAGTCAATTTCTCCATATAAACAAAAACAAATGTACTTATAAAAAAACAACCAAACAAAAAAGGCCCCTTCCCCATTCAAGCCAAATCAAAACATTTTAATAATGATAAAGCTTACCTGATGTTATAAGAACACCTAATTTCCATTAAACATGACGAATTTGATGAAAAGCCGTTTTTTTGATAATCTAAAAAAGGTAAAAATTGGACAAAAAAGGTATGAAATAAAGTGCCCCCTCCGTTCGACCAATTTTGATGAAATGTAGGTGATCACATCTTTGGCGTATACATACATCAAATATCCATTTTGATCAAAATTGTTAAAGCCGTTTTTGAGTAAATGAAAAAAAAACACCTGAAAAAGATACAAAATTTAGTAAGTAAAGTCCCTTCTCCGGTTGATCAATTTTGGTAAAAATTTTAGTCATATCTCGGGCATATACATAAATCAAATACCCAGTTTGATCAAAATCGTATTTTTCTGACACTAACATCTGTCGCCTGCATAAAAGAAACGAAGCAAAGAAAAATTATATATATAAAAAAAAAAACACTCTTTACTATGCTATGAAAACACATCCAAAAATACATAAAACATATCGCAAAACTTGCGAGATCGTGGGAGAGGTGTCAGTGAAGAGGAAGGATTTGGCGCCGTTTGGAAGCCAACTCCGTGGTGTAGCGGTTAGCATACCGCGCATGTCACGCGGAAAACCCGGGTTCGACTTCCGGCGGAGCCAAATCTTTTCTCTTCAAAAATAAATCTGCTGTCTGCTTGGACATGCTTCCATTTTTTATACGATTCAGATTCACAGAAACCATCAAAAACGATCCATAACTCGACAAAGTTGCATTAAAATTAATTGTTCATTTACCATTTTCAACCCCCAATAAAATATATAGGGTTCCTTATTTGGGCGGACTCTCTCTAGGTATCAGTGAAGAGGAAGGATTTGCTCTGCCTTGAGCCGAGCTCTGTGGTGTAGCGGTTAGCATCCTCGCATGTAAGGCGGGAGACCCGGGTTCGACTCCCGGCGGAGCCAAATCTTTTCTCTTCAAAAAATAAATTATTTAAAAATAATTTAAAATGGTGGTCACCCACAAATTAAGATTAGATTAATATAGTAAATAAATAAATTTAAAAAATAATTCTTTATCAATACAGAAACCATTATTCCCTATACTAAGGTCGGCGGAGATTTGCTTATCTCGCCCCTTTGCTAAGTCGTCAAGGAGCCACAGAAGAGATGGAGGACAATAAAAGAGGTTCATTTCCTGAGCCCGGCTATCTCCGAGCCTAATTCTCTCTTAGCCTTCGACATATGATTCTGCTCGATCCCTATCAGCTCCGCATTAGGACCCCGCCATCCCACATCCCTTCTCCGATATATTTTTATTTATATTTTTTTTTTCCTTTCTCTCTTCCTCGCCCTTGCTACTTTTTACCGCCGAGTCGTCGAGCAGAGCAGGAAATTAAAGTTATTTTCAGACAGCCAGACCGATGAGAAAATAATCTTAAAAGAGATAAAGTCGGAATTACCGCTTCACTTAGGGGACCATCGGAATATCTTTTTTCTGCCCCCTGAAGGTTGTGGGGGGGGGGCGGCAGGTTGAATCGTAACTGGGCCGCCTTATCTCTACCCCTCGCCACCCTCCAAACGAACTGTTACAGTTTGGAATTGAATTATGAAGTAATGCCTGGTCTCAGCCGGGCCGGTTTCGAACCCCGAGAGATAAGGTTCGATTGATTTTGAGAGGGAAATGTGAATTGAATGCGGAAGCAGTTGCTGATAGTATGCTCCTAGCTCCGAGCTAACTCCCGCTTATTTACCTCTCTTCTATTGCCCACAGTTTGCTCTAATATACCTGTGCTGTACCTAACTGCTTCTCTTTTGTAACTTGTAGATTTACCTAGATAGCGGCTGCTCAATTATCGCTTCTAATATGGCCAGTAAAATTTTAAACAGTAATAAATTCCTTTGCTATCTCCTCAAATTCAATATGACTTGACGATTCATTATTTAACTTGGTAATGGAGGCTGATGGTTGACCGTTATGTGATGGAAATGTTGGGGGTGGGATCAAATACAACACTATATTATTATAACATTCATATTATTATAATATACATATATAATAATATACATCGTGCCGATTCACGCATTAAGGTCTGGCCACACATGTCCGCACCGGATCCGCACCGAAGTAATAATACAGGTTATGTTCAGAATATTTTTAATTTAACTTACATATTACCTTTAGTTATGCCTAAAGTGGCCGTTGTCTGACATGTGTGGCTTGAACTTTAGGCATAACTAAAGGTAATATGTAAGTTAAATTAAAAATATTCTGAACATAACCTGTATTATTGCTACGGTGCGGATCCGGTGCGGACATGTGTGGCCAGACCCTTATGGTGCAAAAAATACCAAAAACCAATTTTTTTTTTCTAGATCTTATTATAATAATATATAATCTTAATAATTTTTCTTGGTTTTTATATGAGTGCTGGACCTTGAAAATATAGTTGAAACAAAAATAGAACAAACTTTGTGGAATATACAACATGTCAAAGTTGTATGTTTCTGGCATCTCCATCCGCGCCTTTTTTGCAGCCCGGTAACCAATGGTTGTATCATTCGCTACTTCATTTCTATCAATTTTTACTTACGTCACCTTGAATTTGCATTCCATATACAATATACAGCCATCCAAATGATTTCTGTATCCAGTAATTTAAGCGAATGAACTATTTTTTAAAGTAAACCATCTTGGTCACCTATGGATCATATTGGATAATGTCTGAACAATTTTGTCTGCAAGTGTCTGCAATGGTTGTGGCACTACACATTACAGAAACTATCTGAGTTTCAATTGGTATAAGTTTTACGTCCATCACAACCCAACAACATTAGAAAAAGGGGAGTTTTTAGAAATAAAGCATGAGTCACGGCCGGCCGGCTCGAAGGGTGCGCTACCTTAATTTGATATTTGTGGTCCTAATTTCTGGTTAGATAGTTAATAAATCACTAACTACAGGGAAATGAAATGTTCTTTAATTTTTATTTATACTATAATATTAAAATTCTAAACTTAGATAATTGAAATTCAATATGTGCATTTTAAAACGTGTTCTTTTTATTCCACTGTTGTATAAACTTCAAATTATTCCCAGTGAACATTCTTATTATATTCTTTTGTAAATGTACACATATATTTTAAAATGTCGTGTTTATTAAATTATAAAAAAATAACGTACCCAATCCTCTAGTGATGACTTATTAAATGATTACTTAGTATGAGTAATTTCGAAGAGCATTAAAAGAGTTCTTTTTGTTATAATTAAACATTTTACATGATAAGTTTATATAAAATGAACTATAAACCTATATAAAACAACTGTACAATCCACCAATAAATACAAATTCTCCCTCGTCGTCTAGTCTTCGGTCGATTTTTGTTGAGAAATAACATTTTTATAAAAAGCAAGATCAGTTAAGTCGATCCATGTTTCTCTAAAATTGTGTACTCGTCTCTCATTTTCTGAGAAGCGATACTCACTCCAGGATTCAAAACATTCATTGTGTTCGTCAATTCAGAGAACCGTTTATAAAAAACATGTGATAAAAAATGAAATAGGATGTAACTCGGTTACTAAATCTCAATTTGTATGCCATTTTGAACAAAATTAATGGAGAAATACCGACAAAAATTCCCATTAAAGATAATAAAGTGTATATACGGGCACTATTTGACAAATAGAAACATGTGTAATGCTTTCAAGTAAATATATTTGATGAATGATGAATGACTAATTTTTGAGTTTTAAGGTAACGAACCTACAGCCTTTGCATACTTATACGTGGAATTTTCAAATACAACTATTTCTTTATGTTTACTAAAGCTAACCTGCTAAATAAGCACATTATAACATGACCTCTTATTTATTAAGAATAATATCTGGATGTTTTTTTAATCTGCTGTCCTCGATAACATATTAAACCTCGTATACAACACTTCCGTAAAGGTTAATTTTTCAATATTTTGGTATCCCCTCCACTAAAAATCAAGATTCTTAAAAAAAAAAAAAAAAAAAAATACCTCATCCCTGATTTTACATCCTAGTAAGAAGAAAAGGTTATTTTTCAATTTAATTGTGTTGTGCCACTCTGAGCATTTTTTTTTTTTAATTTAAGTAAAATACATTAAGGGTGAAAAAATATTATGACCAAGCTACATATATGCCACCTGAATTATGACTATAGAGCACTCTATAGTCATATTTAGGTGGCATTTCCATCATTGACATATAATACTACATAATATACAACAGACGGCAGCTACAATTTATTTTTGTTAAAAATGTTGCTTGGCATTGTTTTGCCCCGAATCTATGCTCTTATTCGTCAAAAAACAACAACAAATTTTTGACTATTGCTTCCATAATGTATGATTTCATCTGCATTACGAATGAATGATTCATGTAAACTTTCCCTAATGATTTTCCTTCTCCGCCCACATCATTACCATAGTTACCACTTGGATGGTAACTGCGCGCTTAAACTATCCACATATTAGTTTAGCTATGGAGAAGCTCGGGTGGTGTGTAATCTATATATTTACTTTGATTATAATTGGGAAGATGGGGCAATAAATAAAATGTTGCGAGAGCGGAGCTAACTACCCTCCTTAAGGGGACTAGGGGCGGCTATTTATGTGATATTGAGGATTATCGTGGAGGAGCAACTTGGCAGAGCAATGGAGATGTATGGATTCCTTAGGAGAGCCAACTTAGCACTTGGGGGATTAGAACTAACTACATTGTATTTTACAGCCTCTACTAACTACCTCCGGCCATACCCTCTTGTCCTATCTTCTTCTTGTTACACCGTCCAGCATCGCCAGATGCCACGATCAGAATGAGGTACTCCAGTTAAGGACGTAAAGTCCACCAAATTATTGTGGGGGGGAGGAACTCAATACTTTCCTAGATAGGATAGGTAGAAATTCAAGGGGCTAAAAGTTAAAATAATAACTCCTAAAAACAACTGTTGGGGCATTTAATTCATCCTCAAAAGCTATATTTTAAAGGTATTTATAGTATCTTAAAGCCTGTCAATTTATGCTTCAGTTAAAATTAAAAAAAGTGAGTTGTTAAGGCTTAATGTTGAAGGATGTCGGCCGAAATTTCTTGATTGAATTTTATCCAAGTTTTCCTTCTGATCCTGATCCCACTAATTTCATTGCTTTCCAAGAACTTCTATTAGCTTCATCAAATTTATGGAAAGTAGGATCAAGCTGCTTGGTTTAAAAAAGAAATGTAGAGAAATAAAACAAAACAGTTCGAGCTGAAATAAAAAAAAATCTGGTGCGTGCGCGCAACACACAACTTTCACTTACCAACTTACTTAGATTAGAAATTGACGTGTTTTGCTAAATATCATTTCCCAAAGTCACACATTTTTCTACATTCATATCTTATTTTTGTTAATCGTTAAAGCCGTTTTTGAGTAAATTAAAAAGACACGTGAAATTGATACAAAATTTATTACGTAAAGTCCCCCCTCCGGTTGATCAATTTTGATGAAATGTTGGCTATCACATCTTTGGCATATACATACATCAAATACCCAGATTGATCAAAATCGTGAAAACCGTTTTTTAGTAAATAAAAAAAACACGTGAAAATGATACAAAATTTATTAAGTAAAGTCCCCCCTCCGGTTGATCAATTTTGATGAAATGTTGGCTATCGAATCTTTGGCATATACATACATCAAATACCCAGTTTGATCAAAATCGTGAAAACCGTTTTTGAGTAAATAAAAAAAAACACGTGAAAATGATACAAAATTTATTAAGTAAAGTCCCCCCTCCGGTTGATCAATTTTGATGAAATTTTTATAGTCATATCTCGGGCATATAAATAGATCAAATACTCAGTTTAATCAAAATCGTTAGAGCCGTTTTTGAGAAAATCGAAAAAAACTTAAAAAGTTATTAAATAAAGTACCCCCTCCCTTTGAGCAATTTTGATGAAATTTTTGCTGTCACATCGCGGGCATATACATACACTAAATACCCAATCTCAGGTTCGCACGGTTTATAGTTTTTGAGTTAGTCTGTTCACACACACACACACACACACACACACACACACACACACACACACAGACCATTTCGCGGGACTTGGTTAATTGGACTCAGGGGACCCCAAAACGTGTATTTCCGTTGAAAACCGGAAGTCGAAATTTTTCACGATCGCAATACTTCCACTTACTATATATTTCATGTATAGGTAAGTGAAAGTAATATATAATTCATCAAATATACAATACACCTAACTATGCTTTTAGCAATAGAGTGTGCTGAAATTAACTAATATTTTATTGGTTAAAATCGGGTAAATTTGTAAAATCGCATTTTTTTTTTTATTCTTTACATTTGGTGCTCTCCTGTCAAGATATTGGGGTGAATGCGTTCCCCCTTCTCCCCCCTCCCCGGCGGTGAGTTGCGTGCAGTAAAGTATCGATAATTTCATATTAATCTAATCTTAATCTGTGGGTGACGACCTTTTTTTAAATTATTTTTAAATAATTTATTTTTTGAAGAGAAAAGATTTGGCTCCGCCGGGAGTCGAACCCGGGTCTCCCGCGTTCGATAATTTTATTTCGATACCGAATAGTTTTCAGATAGATACCATGGATTTAAGTATCAATACAGGTATTACCTAAATCCATCTGGAATCAAATACATTATTATCACTTTCACTTACCTATATATGAAATATAAAGTAAGGGGAAGTATTGCGATCTGAAAAATGTCGACTTCCGGTTTTCAACGGAAATATACATTTTGGGGTCCCCTTAATCCAAATAAACAATTACCTCATATAATATGAAAGCTCAATAGATGAGAATACTGACTCATTTCAATCTCTATGCCTTTATCTAATAAATTATTTTATTTAAATGGATACGAAAAAAGGATTCAGATAAAAATTAATTTGAAATGCCGAGATCGATGGAATTGATACTTTTTTTTTATTTTCGGAGATACAGAAAGTTCCATGTTCATTAATGAAAACCGAATTGTTAGGTAATTTTTAATATGCGCTGCCTGGAAGACACATTTTATTGCAAAAATTGCAATAAAATTTCCGAATTGTAATTTTTTCAACGGGACTTTGGACTCGGCCCATCGTTCTGTGCCTGTAAATTATAATACCATTGTAATCGGCCTATCAATACAAATGAAATTTCAATATTATAGTTGAGGCGTTTGGTTTCAAAACCGGCTTCATCCATTTTCAACAATTTTTCAGGCCTGATCAAAAAAGGATCAATTGGGACCGCTTTTGATAAGAAATGGAATCTTCTAGTTTTGATTTTTGAAGGATCTAGACATTTTTGAAACAAACGCGTCTAACACATTTTTTTAACATGAAAAACATGAATTAAAATTTAAAAATCTGGTGCGATGCGCGCAACACACAACTTTCACTTACCAACTTATTTAGATTAGAAATAGACGTGTTTTTTTTAATTGCCATTTCTCAGAGTCACGTATTTCATATTTAGCTCTTTCTTATTTTTAAGCGAAACGAGAGACAGATAATTTCTCCATATAAACAAATACAAAGGTAATTTATAGGAAAACAAAAAAGGCCCCTACCCCATTTTAGCCCCCTCAGAATATTTTAATTATGATAAAGCTCACGTGATATTAAAGAAGACTTGATTTTGATTAAAAATGATGAATTGAATCAAAACCATTAAAGCCGTTTTTGAGATATTCGAAAAAAGGTAAAAATTGGAAAAAAAAGTTATGAAATAAAGAGCCCCCTCCAATTGATCAATTTGGATGAAATATTGGCTGTCACATCGCGGGCATATACATACACCAAATACCGAGTTTGATAAAAATCGTTAAAGTCGTTTTTGAGTAAAAAATAAATAAATAAATAAACACGTGGTAATGTGACAACATTTATTAAGTAAAGTGCCCCCTCCGTTTAACCAATTTTGATGAAATTTCGACTGTCGCATCGCGGTCATATACATACATTAAATACCAAGTTTGATCAAAATCGTTAAAACCGTTTTTGAGTAAATAAAAAAAAACACGTGAAAATGTGACAACATTTATTAAGTTAAGTGCCCCCTCCAATTAATCAATTTTAATGAAATTTTGACTGTCGCATCGCGGGCATATACATACACCAAATACCAAGTTAAATCAAAATCGTTAGAGCCGTTTTTGAGAAAATCGAGAAAAACGTAAAAAATAGTCAAAATTCTTTAAATAAAGTACCCCCTCCGTTTGACCAATTTTAATGAAATTTTGACTGTCGCATCGCGGGCATATACATACACCAAATACCAAGTTAAATCAAAATCGTTAGAGCCGTTTTTGAGAAAATCGAGAAAAACGTAAAAAATAGTCAAAATTCTTTAAATAAAGTACCTCCTCCGTTTGACCAATTTTAATGAAACTTTTGCTGTCACATCGCGGGCATATACATACACCAAATACCCAATTTTAGTTTTGTACGGTCTACAGTTTTTGAGCTAGTCTCTTCATACACACACAGACCATTTCGCGGGACTTGGTTATTTGGACTCAGGGGACCCCAAAAATGTATTTCCGTTGAAATCCGGAAGTCGAAATTTTTCACGATCGCAATACTTTCCTTACTATATATTTCATATATAGGTAAGTGAAAGTAAAAAAAAAATTGTTTGCAAAAAATGAATTTAACCGAATGAACCAAACGCCTCAGTTAATGTTTTATTTTATTAAAATGACCACAGAATTATGTATCGAAAATTATTGATGTAAAACGGAACCCCATTACTCTTCCGAGAAACGGAGCTTATTGGGGCTTCCTTTGGGGATAATACCTTGTAATTAAAATTTTCTCCACAGTGTTGGAGGAGAGGTTGGAGGGGTTTAAAAAGTTTCGTAGCAACTGATCCATTAACCGTAGCGGTCTTAAAGGGGTTTAACAGGTTTCCTCGAGGGGGAGTATCGGGAAACCAACAGTGTCACGGAAAATACAATATCGATCTTATCATAATAACAATGTCTTTGGAACAAGAAAGTTATAAATAAAAATTTACTAAAGTAACTTCTTGAGGAATTCCTCGCGCGGGTCTCATTACCGCGTATGGGGAGCGTCCCACGGGTGGCGGATGTGGGGATGGTCGGTGGAAATTCCTAGGAAGTTCCTCCCGGCTAAGTCCGTAGGACTCGCTGACCAACAATGAGAGCGCCCCCCCAGGCTTGCTGGAGGGTGTGACGTAGGTTTGAACGCCCTACTCACATTTTTTAGTTCACCCAAACACCACAAACAGTCATGGATTCTCCTAAGGTAAAACGCTCATTATCCGGAGGTAAACTAGTCCCCCGTTCGGGTCTCCGGGTGGGGACTGCTTTAGGGGAATCATGGCGAAAGTTGAAATTAAGAGATTTAGTATTAGGGACGTGGAACGTCAGAAGTTTGAATACAGCGGGTGGGTTAAAATCGGTTTCGAATGAGGTTGAGAGGTACGGTATAGATATCGTGGCGCTGCAAGAGGTACGCTGGCCGGGGGAGGGCTCTTTAAGAGAAGGTAAGTACACAATTTGGTACGGCGGGGGCGAAAATTATTGTTTAGGCACTGGGTTTTTGATTAGGAATAGGTTGATATCCGCTTTGAGGAACGTTCAATTTTTCGGGGACAGGATATCAGTAGCTGTATTTCAGGGGCGGTGGTTTAAAATCGCGTTAATAAACATACATTCTCCGACCGAAGACAGCGATGACGAAGTTAAGTCGGAATTTTACGATAAACTGGAGTGGGTCTTCGATAAATTACCGCGAAATTACATGAAGATAGTTTTAGGAGACGCTAACGCAAAGGTGGGCAGGGAAGAAATATATTATCCGACAATTGGAAAAGAAAGTTTACACGAAATTAGTAATGATAACGGAATCCGATTAATTAACTTTGCTACATCTAAAAATTTAATAATCAAAAGTACAACTTTTAAACATAAAGATATTCACAAATATACCTGGACATCACCGGATTCACAAACAAGAAATCAAATCGATCACGTTTTGGTGCAGCATAGGTGGCAAAATAGTGTTATTAATGTTAGGTCGTACCGAGGGGCGGAATGCGGGTCGGATCACGAACTAGTAGTCGCTAAAGTTCGGCAAAGACTTTCAATAAAAAAAAGGTTAGAAACTGGATCTCATACCGAATATTTTAATCTGGAAAAACTTAAAATTCCGGCGATTAGAAAACAATTTGAAATTGAACTCAAGAATAGATTTGATTTATTAGAATCATCGACAGAGAATGGTGAAGACATTGATCAATTGTGGGAAGGGATTAGGGATAATATTAAAGAGGTCAGTAATCTGTGTCTGGGCAAAAGGGAAAATAATAAGAATAAACCATGGTTCGATGAAGAATGTTTAAACTCGTGTGAGAAAATAAAAGCCGCTAAACTCAAAGTTTTAAATAATCCTAGCGAAGACAATCGTGCCTACTTTCGAGGCATAAGGAACGAAACGACTAAATTGCTTAAAAATAAAAAAAGAGAATATCTCAAAAACAAAATAATAGAAATAGAAAATAATGGAATCCAAAATAACGTTAGAGATATGTATAAAGGCATAAATTTATCACGTAAACATCTGGGACCAGTTACGACTGGTATTAGGGATAATAATAATAACATCATAGCGGATCCGGTAGACATAGTAAGGAAGTTCAAAGAGCACTTTGATAGTATTTTGAATCCAGAAAATACCCGTCTATCACCACTTTTGGAATTTCAAAGTGCTGAACCGTTATTAGAAGAACCGAGTATAGGGGAAGTCGAAATAGCTATCGGAAAATTAAAATCCTATAAAGCAGCGGGGACGGATAATATTCCTTGCGAACTAATCAAATCATGTGGGGAAGCTGGGATTTCAAAAATACATCTTTTGATTAAAAAGATCTGGGAGTATGAGAAAGTACCCGAAGAATGGAAAGAGTCTATACTTATACCGATTCACAAGAAGGGGTCGCGGACAGACACTAATAACTACCGTGGGATCTCACTACTTCCGGTCTGCTATAAAGTATTTACGTCAATACTGACTAGCCGAATAACCGAATACGCCGAGGAAATTATCGGAGATTATCAATGTGGTTTCAGACGGAACCGATCTACCGTAGACCAAATATTCTCCCTCCGTCAAATATTAGAGAAAAAATTAGAATACAATGGTATTGTTCATCAACTGTATGTCGACTTTAAAAAGGCTTATGATTCAATAGACCGCAATAAACTGTATAACATCCTGACTGAACTAGGAATACCGAAGAAGTTAGTAAACTTAGTAAAAATGTGTATAACCGAAACGTTCAATAAAATAAGAATCGGTCGTTATTTTTCTGAGAAGTTCGAGGTTCACTCTGGTTTGAAACAGGGGGATTCGCTATCCCCTGTTTTATTTAATTTAGCTCTAGAATATGTCATTAGGGAGGTGATAAATACCGGAAAGGGTTTGAATCTGGGGGGAAATATATCCGTACTTGGTTACGCTGATGATTTGGTTTTGCTTGGCGACGACGTGGAAACGATAGAACTAAATACAAAAGCATTGATGGAAGCCGGAAAAGAAGTAGGGCTAGAAATAAATACGGAAAAAACAAAATATATGGTTAGTTGTAGAAACGGTGACAATTTTGGCGATATTGAAGTAGAAGAGGAAATATTCGAAGCCGTTGAGAAATTTAGATATTTAGGATCTACTGTAACTAGAAAAAACGAAATCGAAGAGGAAATTAAGGCTAGATTAAAGGCGGGAAATGCTTGTTATTTCTCGGTTGCAAAGTTACTTGGGTCACGCCTTTTATCCCGAAATTTAAAAATTAGGATTTACAAAACTATAATTCTTCCGACTGTTCTTTACGGTTGTGAAACATGGCCGCTTACAGTAAGGGATGAGAAACGCCTTATGGTGTTTGAAAATAAAGTGCTGCGTAGAATATTCGGGCCGAAGAAAGATGAGGCAACAGGAGAATTTAGACGGCTACACAATGCGGAATTGCGTGAGCTTTACCCGGCAAATGTAATCGAGTCTATAACTGCGCGTCGGCTAAAGTGGGCATGCAAAATAACGAGTCTTAGTAGTGAACGAATTCCTAAAAGATTGATAAACGCTTTGCCGACTGGAAAACGGCCGAGGGGTAGGCCTAGGCGTAGGTGGGAAGATTCGGTGAAAGCAGATCTTGCGAATTTGGGTTTGGACGGAGGTAGGTGGATGGAGGTGTGTAGGGACCGATTGGTGGTGTCGGCGTCGGGCCTTCGGGTCCGTTAAGCCTTATTGTATTGTATTGTATTGTTAACTTCTTGAGGAAGTGTTTAACGTCGTTATGGTCACTGGGTCGGGTCTCTGTGAAAGTCTAGGCTTAATATTTAAAATTTGAAGAGCTATCAAGAACCAAAGATTTCGTTCAAGACAAATTTTTAAAATTGGCAATAATTGGTTCTGATTTTTTTCAAAAGGGTAGACGGTGAAGGGTACTAAAATGACATAATAGAAGTTGATCGTTGAAAAGCCATCGATTTCAAGATTTAAATCCCTATGTTTGAAAATTGAATATATTTTGTTTGTTGTTTGTTTAACGTCACTTTATGCCACTAGGACACGTTGGCTTTTCAAAAAAAAAAACATGATTAACTAAAATTCCTGACCATTACTCATCCAATACTTAGGATTACCTTAGTATTTTGAGGATAATACATATTGATATGTGAAAAAAAAGTTTCTTATTACAATAATATGATAAAAATTAATACGGACTTAGTTAAATATTATAGAATTCGAAAATTGAATTGAAGAATGAACAGAAAAATGTCGATATTGATAAAACATCGACCAAAAAAATTATCTAGATATTCTTTTCTTAAACTTAAACCAGTTAATCTAGTGTATTTAAACACCGAAGATTATGAAATAGCGTTTTCTTAAAATCATCCAGTAACTTTTGAAATATTTGCTCTCTAAAAAATAGGACGCCGAGCATTAGGGAGAACTTATTCTGAAAGTGATAGCATTCTGAATTTTTGTCTGTTTTTTCTAATATGAAGATGAGCAGAAACAAGACCGAAGGGAAAACAAGATTTCGTATTTTTGGGTACTTTTTTACCCTCGTTTCACACATACACTATAATTGTTTAAAAAATAAAATAAATTTACTGTCACCTACCTCAGTACAACCCTGGGTACAGATCTGTAATCAGTAAATTAACTTATTTTATTTTTTAAACAAGTGCAATGTATGAGAGGGACAAGGGTAAAAAAATAGTTTATTTTTTCTGAAAAGCCATTATGGTGTTTGTTTAACGTCACTTTATGCCACTAGGGCTAATCGGACAGTGGGAGTCCTAAATTTTGCTTATCCAGGTATAATTAGGATAGGGATCTTTAGCGAGTACCTGACATCGTACAGGCTCTGGACCTCCATTCTACGTCCTATCGGAGGGACGGCATGGCCTGTAGTATTGTAGGTTTCCATGCTAACCACTATACCACAGGTGACTTTGAATATATATTCGGCCTCGATTCGCTTAAGTCCTCAAAGGTTTTTCTAGTTCTAATTATTAGATAAATTTGTTTACTCTTACAGTCCTGAAAAATAGGATATTTTAATTAAAAATTTTTCTCATCAGAAAAGAATTATTTTATAAAAAAGGAGCAAACGCTTAAAAAAGTGGTCTATATAACCTGAAAGCTCAATAGATAAGAATACTGATTCATTCACAATCTCTATGCCTGTACCTAATAAATTATTTTATTTAAATGGATATGAAAAAAAGGGTTCAGATAAAAATTAATATGAAATGCCGAGAGTGATGGAATTGGTACTTTTTTATTCTCGAAGATAAAGAAAGTTCCGTGTTCATTTGAAAAAGGATTGTTAGGTAATTTTTAATATGTGCTACTTGGAAGACTTCTCTGTATTATTCCAATTTTTTGCAAAATAGTGAAATTCACATCTTCCTCTGAATTATATATTTTTCAATAATTACAACAACTTCTTCAGGGGTATTGCAACGATTTTTTACATAATATTTACAATATTGATAAATTAATTTATAAAAATTATAAAATTAAAAACTACCTATAAATTAAAATTATATATTGCAATATATATTTTTACTTTCACTTACCTATATATGATATATATATATATATATATATATATATATATATATATATATATATATATATATATATATATGTATAGTAAGAGAAAGTATTGCGATCGTGAAAAATTTCGACTTCCGGTTTTCAACGGAAATACACGTTTTGGGGTCCCCTGAGTCCAAATAACAAAGTCCCGCGAAATGGTGTATGTGTGTGTGTGAACAGACTAGCTCAAAAACTATAAACCGTACGAACCTTAAATTGGGTATTTGGTGTATGTATATACCCGCGATGTGATAGCGAAAATTTCATCAAAATTGCTCAAACGGGGGGAGGGTACTTTATTTATTAACGTTCAGGTTTTTATCGATTTCCTCAAAAACGGCTCTAACGATTTTGATAAAACTGGGCATTTGATGTAGGTTTATGCGTGCGATATGAAAGAAAAAAATTCATCAAAATTGAATAAATTGAGGGGGCTTTTTTTCGATTTTCTCATAAACTGCTTTAATTATTTTAATCAAATTCGTCTTGTTTAATGAAAATCAGGTAAGCTTTATCTTTATTAAAATTTTCTGAGGGTGCTTAAATGGGGAAGGCGCCTTTTTTGTTTTCCTATAAAGTACCGTTGTTTTTGTTAATTTGGGGAAATTAACTGCCTCTCGTTACGCCTTAAAATAAGAAATGGCTAAATATGAAATATGAAAAAATCAAATAAACTTGTACAAGAGAAAAAACAAAAAATATTCCGTCAACTCCTCAAAACACGTCTCATGAGCCCACGAATGCGCATTAGTAGCCTTTAATGGCAGACCATTGTTTATAATTATAGATTTTCTGTTCATTTAATGGAAATTATTTCTTTCTTGGTAACTAAATGGTTACCATCAGAAGACTTGGAGTAATATGCTTGCATTTCCGAATTATCGCAAGTAAAAACTTTTATTTCATAATATAAAGAATTAGTGTACTTTAGAGACCAAATACAAACAAAAATAAATAAATGAATGTGGAAAAATGTGTGACTTTAAGAAATGACATTTAAAAAAACACTCCAATTTCTAATCTAAGTTAGTAAGTGACAGTTGTGTGTTGCACGCATCGCACCAGATTTTTTGTACATACATTTGATTTTCTCTTAACTCATCACTAATTTTAATTAACAATTTGTTAATCTCGTCAATAGTTAATTAATAAATATAAAGATTGCCAATCACACTTCTTCTCTCTTAGATTACCTCGAGATATGTTTGGTTATTGCCATTTGGTCAAGATTTATAGATTTTCGGCCACTCATTTACAAACTATTTTCCACTGTGCGACGCACAGTGATGCAAAACCCTAAAAAGCTGGCCAAAAGTCAAAAAGTAAAGTTTCTTTACTTAATTAAATTAAAGTTTCTTTTAGGAAATTCAAACTATAAGGTTGGATAGACTGATATTTCAAATGAATAACGGCATAGTTAAAAAGGGTCTATTGTTTATTCTTAGCGGTTATAATCCAGTGCTAAAGTAAACTTCTCACGAGTAACGTTGTTTTGAAATATTTGTAGAAATTCGTAAAATCTACCTTCTTTCAATTCTGCAAAATGAATTCTTCTGTTAAAAGTTAGTAGAATATTATGATATGATACACAAACAATAATAATAATACATAAATTAATACCTTAACAACATTTAGAGTGGAAAAAAATGAAAAATTACATGCGAACGTTTTACAACATTAGGGAAAAAGTTATAAGTTCTGCAGAGTTCTGCAACAAATTTTAGTTTAAATTGTAGTTTATGCTATTGTTTAATAAATAAATAAAAACCAGCTGCCAATAGCTGCCATTACGGCTTTGCCATAAGTTTTTGTAAAAAAAAATACAAACACGTGTTAAAGTATGTTAAAAATAAGACTCTTACATTTTTCATTTTTTAAAAAACTATTTTGTAATTAATAAAAACCGTATCAAGATAAACTGTTTTTTATATGTAAATTTAAAATATTTAATTTTAAAAAAAGTTATCTTAATTTAATTTTTTACTTATTTGAATTATTGTATTTTAATTTTTTTATTTATCTTAATTATTGTATTAATTATCTTAACTTTTTCAATTTTTTTTTTTAAATAACGTAAAGTCTAGTTGTTACAAGAGAATATAAAAAAAAAAATTTTTTAAATTAACATTTATAAAAATTTTATTTTTTCTATTTAAAAAAATTTTGTTTTTGTTGAAAATAGCTAAAATAAAATGTGTTATATCAATTGTAATTTAAAATTGCTGTTATTCTCTAATTATTTTCAAGGATATATGTTTGTCACATTGAATCCGCCATTTTTTTTTTTAATTTTGACCTTGGATTCGTAATCAGCGACCTCAATAGTATATTTCGTACCAAGGGCCGAAAGTGGGCGTTTGCCGGCCCGAGATATTTTTTGACCGAGACGTAGTCGAGGTCATGAAAAGTTCGAGGGCCAGCAAAAGCACTTTGGCCCGAGGCACGAACGCTATTTTTCACCATACTACAATAAATATTAATACGATATAACATTAATCAAAAACAAGATTTTCTTTTGGTTAAGTGTACCTCTTTGTTAGAAGGTTATCTTGTGGTTATGGGGACATGATGAGTGTTTAATGTATGGATTGTTTTACGTTATGTTATTATGTAAGTTAATAAAGAGAGATGAACATATGTGTGTTTCATTTAATACAACTGATATATTTCAAAATACTAAAAAAAGTTAGTTCGTAGGTTTTCATTTTCCATTTTTAACCAGTTCAAAAACTTTGTATACTCTTCGTCATACCTATCTTTTGATTTTGCTGGTAACAAATCTGCTATGATTTCTTTTGCTCTTCTATTTATAGATTCTTATATATTATTAGCCATAATTACTAAATAACTAAACAATAATACGAGCAAAACAAACTTATGTAATGTATACAGGGTGTTTCGGAATTGCACGGCACTATTTTAGGTACGTGTTCTCTAACACAAAATAAACAAAAAAGTTCATATTAACATGTATCTCAAATTCATTTATTAAACAGATATCAAAGGTTGAAGATTTATTATTACTATTTATTTATTATTATTACAACATTTAGAGTAAATGTTCAAAGGCGCCTCCGTTTTGTTGAATGCAACATTCAGCACGACGAATCCATGCTTCTCTGGCTCTTCGTACAGCATCAGGATGGTGGTTGATAGTTACTGCGGCTTCCACGATCCGATTTCTTAGCTCTTCTTGCGTGTCAACTGCCGCAGAATAAACCATAGACTTCATCCAGCCCCACACAAAATAACCTAATGGTGTTAAATCCGGAGATCGTGGTGGCCATTTAACAGGTCCGTTTCGACCAACCCATCGGTCTCCATAAGTTGCATTTAAATAATCAGTGACACTATGAGAAAAGTGAGCTGGAGCACCGTCATGCATAAACCACAGCCTTTGCCTAATGCCTAGCGGAATATCTTCTAGAATATCATGCAGATTATTTTGCAAAAAATGCAAGTAAGATATACCTGACAGCCTAGGTGGCAAAAAGAAGGGGCCGATGATTTTGTCGCTTAGAAGACCACACCAGACATTTAAAGAGAATGTATGTTGGTAATGTCCAACAGCAGTCGTATGAGGGTTTTCTTCGGCCCAAGTATGGGTATTTCGAAAATTAAGAATCCCGTTTCTTGTAAAGCAAGATTCATCAGTAACCAAAATGCAGTTCAGGAAGTTAGGATCTCGTGTGCATTGTCGAATTAACCACTGGGAGAAATTTCTGCGCTTGTTATAATCTTGTGGTAACAAATCTTGCCTACTTGATACGTGAAATGGATATAATTGTTGTTCGCGTAAAGTTCGCCATACGCTGGTAGAGGAAACATCGAAACGACGTGACAATCTTCTGGTACTAGTAGTAGGAGATAACTGAACAGCATCGAGTATTTCTTCTTCTACGTTTGCAGTTCGTCGAAATCGTTGTCGACCGGCGTTCACTCGTATAGGTTTTAGCGTACCATTATCCCTAAGACGTCTTTCAATGGCCTCAAACGTTTTACGATTTGGTATTCTTCGGTTAGGAAATTTTTCACGATATCTTCGAACAGCAGCAGCACCGTTTGTATGTACCTCGCCATAAGTTAAAAGCATGTCTGTTTGTTCATCAAAAGTGAATAAATTTGTGGTATCTCCCATGATGATCATAAATTGAACTGTGTCACAAGATTCACTCACACTAAAACACACAGAACTAGACAAACAGATGAGCAACTACTGTCATTGCTTATCGTTCATTTGTTTATCAGGTGATTAAAACCTTTTATTTAGTATTAAACACGTTAAACGTTGTACAGTCAGTCTTAATGCAGTAAATAAATAATAAATCTTTAACCTTTGATATCTGTTTAATAAATGAGTTTGAGATATATGTTAATATGAACTTTTTTGTTTATTTTGTGTTAGAGAACACGTACCTAAAATAGTGCCGTGCAATTCCGAAACACCCTGTATAATGAAATGAATGAATTAAAATAATAAACAGCTGATTTTGCGGCCCTAGGGCGAAATATTCATTTTCGGCCCTAGGGCGGCGAAGTGTAGCTTTCGGACCACAAATTAGGTGTGTAAAACAGGTGATTACATCGTAGTATGGTGAAAAAACCCTTACATACCAAGTTTCATACAAATTGAATAACGTGTTCATAATTTGACCAGCTTTTCGGGATCTTGCATCACTGCGCGACGTTTGGTTGTAGACTTTCATCTGGTTCGAAATTACGGGGTATACAGCAGATCACAACCCCAACATAATATAAGATATATTTTTTAGCCGATATCTTGGTCATTATTGTGGTAGTTGTGAGTTATAAGAAAGAGGAAAGATTGCACTAATTGGTGCTGAGAAGGGGAGAGCTCGTAGCCACGGCCGCTTTGTAGCTACTTACAGATCACAATCCTCAACTCCTTGGATAATGAGACTGATCCTCTTCCGTCCAATTATATACATCTTTTGTCTTTTCATTTTTATATTATTATTGTTTTACTTTCACTTACTTATATATGAAATATATAGTAAGGAAATTAACCAAGTCCCGCGAAATGGTGTGTGTGTGTGTGTGTGGGTGAACAGACTAGCTCAAAAACTATAAACCGCACAGACTTGAAATTGAGTATTTGGTGTATGTATATGTCCGCGATGTGACAGCGAACATTTCATCAAAATTTGTCAAACGGAGGGGGTACTTTATTTAAAGAACTTTGTCTAATTTTTAGGGTTTTTTTCGATTTTCTCAAAAACGGCTCAAAGGATTTTGATTAAACTCGGTATTTGGTGTATTTATATGCCCGCCATGAGACAGTAAAATTTTAATAAAAATTGATTAATTGGAGGGGGCACTTTACTTAATAAATGTTGTCCCATTTTCACGTGTTTTTTTTTTTTTTTATTTACTCAAAAACGGCTTTAACGATTTTGATCAAACTTGGTATTTAGTGAATGTGTATGCCCACGATGTGGCAGTCAAACTTTCATCAAAATTGATCAATTGGAGGGGGCACTTTACTTAATAAATTTTGTCCTATTTTCACGAGTTTTTTTTCATTTACTCAAAACCGGGTGTAACTATGTTGTTTAATTAATTATATTTTAGTTTAGAAAATTTAGTTCCATAATAAATTTTTGAAAACAATCTTAAGCGATTTTAGAGGAACAGTAATCGTTCTTGATTTCCAGAAAGGCATAAGAGACGTAAATACACTTATCGATTCACCTTCACGATGTATTTGCAAAAAGGAACTCGTAGTAAAAAACAAGCAAGCAGTAAAAAAAAACTCGACTGTTGATGAAATTAGACCCTTCATAAATAAATTAGCAATAATGAATCGAAAAGTGCTGAGAACTACCAAATGTTGCTATACAGATACTCTATAACTTATGGAGATATACAAATATAAGTATATACTTTAATGTGGAAAAATGGCGTTTACAGATCGAAAAACGTCGATTTCTAATCTAAGTAAGTTCGTAAGTGAAAGTTGTGTGTTGCGCGCATCGCACCAGATTTTTACTTTCACTTACCTATATATGAAATATATAGTAAGTGGAAGTATTGCGATCGTGAAAATTTTCGACTTCCGGTTTTCAACGGAAATACACGTTTTGGGGTCCCCTGAGTCCAAATGACCAAGTCCCGCGAAATGGTCTGTGTGTGTGTGTGTGTGTCTGTGTGTGTGTGTGTGTGTGAACAGACTAGCTCAAAAACTATAAACCGTGCGAACCTGAATTTGGGTAATTAGAGTATGTATATGCCCGCGATGTGACAGCAAAAATTTCATCAAATTTGCTCAAAGGGAGGGGGTACTTTATTTAATAACTTTTTAAGTGTTTTTCGATTTTCTCAAAAACGGCTCTAACGATTTTGATTAAACTTAGTATTTGATCTATTTATATGCCCCAGATATGACTGTAAAAATTTCATCAAAATTGATCAACCGGAGGGGGAACTTTACTTAATAAATTTTGTATCATTTTCACGTGTTTTTTTTATTTACTCAAAAACGGTTTTAACGATTTTGATCAAACTTGGTATTTGATGTATATATATGCCCGAGATATGTCTGTAAAAATTTCATCAAAATTGATCAACCACAGGGGGCACTTTACTTAGTAAATTTTGTATCATTTTTACGTGCTTTTTTTATTTACTCAAAAACGGCTTTCACGAGTGTGACCAAACTGGGTATTTGATGTATGTATATGCCAAATATGTGATAGCCAACATTTCATCAAAATTGATCAACCGAAGGGGGGACTTTACTTAATAAATTTTGTATCATTTTCACGGGGTTTTTTATTTACTCAAAAACGGCTTTAACAATTAATAAAAATAAGATATGAATGTAGAAAAATGTGTGACTTTGGGAAATGATATTTAACAAAACACGTCAATTTCTTATCTAAGTAAGTTGGTAAGTGAAAGTTGTGTGTTGCCCGCACGCACCAGATTTTTTACTTTCACTTACCTATATATGTAATATATAGTATTACTTTCACTTACCTATATATGTAATATATAGTAAGTGGAAGTATTGCGATCGTGAAAAATTTCGACTTCCGGTTTTCAACGGAAATACACGTTTTGGGGTCCCCTGAGTCGAAATGACCAAGTCCCGCGAAATGGTCTGTGTTTGTGTGTGTCTGTGTGTGTGTGTGTGTGTGTGTGTGTGTGTGTGTGTGTGTGTGTGTGTGTGTGTGTGTGTGTGTGTGTGTGTGTGTGTGTGTGTGTGTGTGTGTGTGTATGTGAACAGACTAGCTCAAGAACTATAAACCGTGCGAACCTGAAATTGGGTATTTAGTGTAGGTATATACCCGCGATGTGACAGCATAAATTTCATCAAAATTGCTCAAAGGGAGGAGGTACTTTATTTAATAACTTTTTAGGTTTTTTTCGATTTTCTCAAAAACGGCTCTAACGATTTTGATTAAACTGAGTATTTCATCTATTGATATGCCCGAGATATGACTGTGTGTTGCGCGCACGCACCAGATTTTTTTTAATTATATTTAGTTCGACTGGGTTGGCGCAATAGGGTCATTGTCAGAAAAATGTATAAATCGTACTTCTGTTCCATTTTCAACCACTAATATGAGAGCTACTTACTTGAAAAAAATAGGAACTATTTCACTCATTTTGTTGTTCCATGGAGGCTATATTTTAGCTCCAAACTAAATTTAGATCGGATTGGAAAGGATCGGTTGAGGGAAGACCCTAGGATCGTTTTGACTGCCAACCAGGGGCTGCGATCGCTTGCCTCCGCTGTCAGATTTAGGTTATTAAGGGAAATCCAAGATGTGGTCAATAGCTACTTCAAAAAAATCTGGTGCGTGCGCGCAACACACAACTTTCACTTACCAACTTACTTAGATTAGAAATTGACGTGTTTTGCTAATAATCATTTCCCAAAGTCACACATTTTTCTACATTCATATCTTATTTTTGTTAATCGTTAAAGCCGTTTTTGAGTAAATAAAAAAACCTGTGAAAATGATACAAAATTTATTAAGTAAAGTCCCCCCTCCCGTAGATCAATTTTGATGAAATTTTTACAGTCATAACTCGGGCATAAAAATACATCAAATACCAAGTTTGATCAAAATCGTTAAAACCGTTTTTGAGTAAATAAAAAAAACACGTGAAAATGATACAAAATTTATTAAGTAAAGTCCCCCCTCCGGTTAATCAATTTTGATGAAATTTTTACAGTCATATTTCGGGCATATAAATCGATTAAATACTCAGTTTAATCAAAATCGTTAGAGCCGTTTTTGAGAAAATCGAAAAAAACGTAAAAAGTTATTAAATAAAGTACCCCCTCCCTTTGAGCAATTTTGATGAAATTTTTGCTGTCACATCGCGGGCATATACCTACACTAAATACCCAATTTCAGGTTCCCACGGTTTATAGTTTTTGAGCTAGTCTGTTCACATACACACACACACACACACACACACACACAGACACACACACACACACACACACACACACACACACACACACACACACACACACACACACACACACACACACACAGACACACACAAACACAGACCATTTCGCGGGACTTGGTTATTTCGACTCAGGGGGTCCCAAAACGTGTATTTCCGTTGAAAACCGGAAGTCGAAAATTTTCACGATCGCAATACTTCCACTTACTATATATTTCATATATAGGTAAGTGAAAGTAAAAACTGGTGTTTCCAAGCAATATTTTCACTTATCCATACTCATATGAGATAGAGTCTGTACATCTAGATACTTTGACTCAGAAGCCCTGATGAAGATCCACAAGTTGGATCGAAACGTTGGCTTTCTAAAATAAAAAAGTTTTCAAACTGAAAATCCTGATCATCATTTAACCTTTTTAATTAACTTAAAATTAAACTTGTTGACAGAATATGGAATAACCAAAAAATAATTATAGTTTCTATTGGTAGCTTAGGCACGCTCCGGAGCTCCAACATTTCACGCTCTGGATGCCTTGGCCCGGGCCGACACATCACATCCTCCGAAGTGACACTGCGCATCGCGTCATGTGTGGATGCGCACCTTGATCGCGCTCCATTCACCCAACCGTCCTGGAGCTGTACCAGTCATCCTGACGTGTCTGCAGAGCGTACAGGGGAAATGAATGGATACATGGCGGAGCAAATGAACAATCATGTTTGGACTTAAGGAGAAAATGGGACAATCTTAACATATTTAACTGTTTAATATCACGTGGAGAATTTTATCCGAGCAGCACTGTTACATCGCTACGTATCATAACTACACTATTCGTGGATTTTTTAAACCATAACATTGGTCTCCTCACATCAAAGAGACAAAAACCAAACTCAAGACTCCAATTATTGCATCAATCAATTATGAATATGACGATCAAAATTACCATTTTCTGGGGCACCTGTGGTGTAGTGGTTGGCATAGAAACCTACAATACAGGTCGTAAGTTCGCGTCCCGAGGTGGCCCCAGATTTTTTAATGGGAGTAAAAAATCCTTCTTTATGCCGTCCCTCGGATAGGACGTAACATGAAGGTCCCGATCCTGTACGAGGTCAGGTACTCGTTAAAGATCCCTTATCTTAATAATACCTGGATAATCAAAATTTAGGACTGTAGCATCTTCCGATTAGCTTTAGCGGCTTAAGTGACGTTAAAACAGACAAAAAAACAAACAAAATTACCATTTTAACCAACAAAATTTAAAGTTTTATGGAGAGGCATCATTGGATGACCTTCACCTTCATGAATAATTTTTTTATATGTTGAAATTCAATCATTTTTTATTTTTAAATTATTAATTTATAATTATTAAACAATTTTATTAGAATAGAAAAGATTCAAATCTTTGTCTCCTGATAAAATTATATTATTTTTTCGTTTGTTTCTATCATTATCTTTTTCCCATGTAGTCATAACATTCACTGGTTGTATGATTATAAAATCCCCGTAAAATAGAAATATATCTATTATTATTCAATAAAAAAATACTCAGTGCTCCATAAACACATAATGAGCCATCTTCCTATGCTAAAAGGTTCGCCTTTTCATACAAGATAGGTATGAATGACTTTATAAGTACGCAGCAATGTAATGAAACTGATAGAGTAAAGTGCTATTGTTTGTCTTGTTTTTGTTTTCAATAAAATTGTTATCCAATAAGTTCTAAAATTATACAATAAGTCACTATACTATTATATCCCTGAATCTATCATGTAGTTTAAAATATCATATTTAATAACGATGTTATTCAAAAAACCTTTTTAATGGGACAACCCCATTTTGCTGGACTTCTCCGCACCCCACCCCCCTTCCCCAGAATTTAAGTTTCTGAAACAGTTACCAACTTACTAAGTATTCAATGCCAAGTGAATTATGTGCATATAGAGAAACTTGTAAATGAACAATTTTGAATAAATGAGTACATACATAACATTCTTTTATATTAATTGAAGATATGAGTTGATGAAGGTGTTGTGTTACAAACTCAAAGTTTTGAGAAAACGACAATGAAGATTTTTTATTGTTTAGTTTTTAAAGGCATAATCTTTCCATGCAATGAGGTGCCCAAAACCTTAATAATTATCTATATTTATTTATATTCAAAAAAATATTTTTAATTTTAATTTTCTAATGTTTTTGTTGACATTTTTCCAACAACAGCTGTTTATGAACTGATATAATTTAATTATTTTCCCCATTATTACATCTATTGAATATTACAACTATAATATTCAAAACCATCCCTTATGTGCTACATTACCCTCAATAAAGTGCCTTTTTTATTGAAATTTTATTAATTTGTTAATAGGGAAAAATTGTTGATTTTAGCGAAGTCAAATCATTTCACTAATTTTGGCCAATATTTCTTAAAAAGTTGAATGAAATTGCCTACGTGTAAAAAAATCTTCGTAAATTAAAATTCAATTATTTCATCTAATAATGACAAAATGATTTAATTTGCTAGGTTCAATATTTTGTTGAACAACCCAAAATATGATCCATGATAAAATCCATTTTACTGTGAGTATCTGCTGGACAGCTTTTGTAATGGCCGAATTTTTTACTTTTGTTTTTCAAAAGTAAAAAAGTTTTTTGAAAATCATGAAAATTAAATAGTTCTGTTTCAAAGCTTAAATTGTTCTTTTCAAGAAATATATTAATTTTATTATTATAGGTTGCAGAATAAGAGAAAGAAAATCATTCTAAAATCAGAATTTCTTTATTTATAAAGACATTTTGACCACTATGGGTTATAGTTTTCCAGATAAAAGGGTGAATTGATTCATTTGAGCTATGTCAATATTTTAAATTTTATTTAACATTTCTATATCTTTAAAGAATGTTACACAGTACAAAATACGTGAATTAATTACTAAAATAAAAAATTAATTTATCACGGGAAATCTGTTAAATATATTTTAATTTTTTTTTCCCATTTGTTTTGGAAATATTTTAGAAATCTCTTGACATTGGATTTAGTAATTCATTTTTCAAGTATACCTACAATTAAAGAAATGTCTACATGAAACTTGAAAGCATAAGTATGTGATTAGTGAAACTCAAGCAACAAAGAAACATGACAGTAATGATCTTGGTACTAAACAAATTAACAATTATCATATATTAAGTTCTTTTAAAGTATATAGTTTTACTACTGCATATTGATCTTACTTAAGATTCTGTAAAGAAAAAAAGCAGTGGGTTCGAATAATATATTTTTCAAAATTTTTCCAAGAAATAAATTTAATAAATCCAAAAATATTAGCGTCTGAGTAACATTCTGATAAACTATAAAAAAAAAATAAAAAAATAAGAGAATAAAAAAAAATAATAAACTGTAAATATTCATAGCTCAAAAACATTACATTAAATACTTTGGTACAATCTGGGCTGTAATTTACTACATACCCTCAGTAGGACCAATTATAAAGTATAGTTAATTGAACATATTTATTCATTCTGGGTCTGAGTCAGAATAATAATTTAATAACCGATTCATATAATATACTGATGAGAAAAATATAATAGTTTAAAAAAGGTTATATTTACAAAGGCAAAATTAACATTTGGTATAAGGTATATTTACATCAGGTATTAACATATATTTCAGTATTATGTATATAAGATCTACATAGATATTTATATATATATTTATACCGTATTCAATTTACATTTTAACAATGAACATTTATATATAAAAACTATTCACAGTCATTTGATTATAACCAATTAAGACCTATAAGGTTGAACAAATAGGGAGTCGTCTAACAATTCTAAAATGTATTCTACACCGTCTCTTAAACCTGACCTAAAACACATTTTTAATGCCTTTTTCCTTAATGTGCATATTTATAAGCGATATACATCTTTGGTATATATTTTGAACACACGTACAATGTTTTTTTAGTTTTTTTTTTCACAAATAATTACACAAAACGTGTACGGAGGGTTTAACTTATATCAGTCATACAAGGAAATATATAATCTATTTATACATATACATATTTATATTTATATTTTTACACATTTACAAAATTTAACAAATAAATTCGGTGTTCAGTAAGAGACACAGAAACAGTTAACTAGATTGATCCGTATACACTTAATAAAAGACTTAAGAATAATCTTTATCATATAAAATTTATATATAATTTGTTTTCTGATGTAAACAATATAAAATATATTCATATGATTGAGGTAAAACATAAACTTCAATAGAATGCCAAATAGAGATCAACAAATAAGAGATCATTCATGTAAATGATCACAAAAATTGAAACAGTAATAAACATGAAAATAATAAACAAAACTTTTTAATTTCATTTTTACAAAAAACTTAAATTTAAAACAAATGCTTCAATACATAAACAAACAAAGTAGTAATAAAGATTCATATACAATGTTTAAACATGGTTTGAAATGGTAATAATGAATAAACAAAAAATTAAAACAATACTAATAATATTTTACATAAACAAGGAAGGCTGAAAAAAATTTTAGCTACATCCAACATTTATGTAATAAATATTTAAAAATTAAATAAAAATGACAAGGATTAATAGGAATGTTGATTATAAATATTTAATGCTCTATTAAGAGCCGATTAGTGGGCTTGGTACGGCTCTCCAGCCAGTGAAGGGGGGATATGATGGGCGTAATTCGGTTGCAGATAATTATTTGCGCTCGGATCAAACAGTGACATCTTCAGGCGCTTACATTTAGCTCTTCGATTTTTAAACCAGAACTGCACATTTTTTGGCTCCAAGGGAGGGAACTTCTGTCTGTAAGGCATTTTGTTCAGGTCTTCTGTATACTTGAGGATCAAGGCATGAGAGGGGTGGGTGTTGATTGCGAACCACTGCTCAAGTCTCGGTACTTCGCTCACAGGATCGATGAATGTCCTGTTGCGCTTCCTTCTCTCGTCTGCTAGATTGGACAGCCCTGCAGCCGCAGCCTGTGCATTATTCATCGAGGGGAAGTAGTGAGACATGTACATGAAGGAATGGCTGTAAAAATTGTTCGGTACCATCGGGAAGTTTGGGCTTCTCTGATCTCCCAATCCGCCACCACCTTCGCTCTTCACGAGTGCTTTGTAATCCTTCTCAAAGTCCTCATCTTCATCGTCATCCTCATCTTGCGACATTTCGCCTTGGTCGTCCTTGATCATGTTGTTGTTATTATTTGTACTGTCGCTTATTGAATCTTGCACCTGGCTCTGAGTTTCTCCTCCTTCGTCCATTCCACTGCCATCCTGAATTTAAAAAAGAAAAAACTGCTTTAATCATTAATGGTTTTAAGAGTAAGAAATACATCGTAAAACAAGTTAGCCTTAATTCATAATATTTTATGCACTAATTATTTAAATGTATTGGCGTAAAACATTGGTGCCGTTTCATTCAATGAAATAATTAATTATATATTTTTTATAGTAATTAATTAATAGGAAGTAATCTGGATTGTGTCATAGCAAGGTGTGATAAAAACTATATCTATTGTGCTAGTGAATGCAGTTTTGTGGATTTCAATATCAATTCCAAAAAATATTTCACTTTAATTTGCATATTTGAATGTAATAAGAAATGCAATAGAGCAAAGGTTCTTTCCTTTTATTTCAATTTGTACTCTTATATCACTGAGACCATCTATCTGATATAATAAAATGAAAAAAATAAAAAATAAATTACATTAAAAAAATCAAATCACAAAGCTAAATAATTTATATGGATTTCTTCTTCAGAGTTTGACATGTAACAGTTTTTTCCACTGCCAAGCTTTCACCCATCTTGTTGTGGGCTTCTTCAGGGCCAATACAAGAATGAGAGTAGTGAAGGGGATCAGTAACTTATAATCTTTCGTCAGGGGCCTGGTCAGGTGGAGGGGGGATGTCATCAGTCACTCTGAGATAAGTTGTGTTGTCTAATGTTGTTTAGTGCAGGGTACCAGTTTTTGCTATGTCTGTATCCGTCTTCTTTGTTTATATTGTTTGGTTGTTTTATAATTTATATAGACTCCCTGATGGATCTATGGTGGTAGTTATCAATCCTAACTATGGCTTTGGTGTGTTTAAGGCTATAATGTACTGTGTATTGTGAAAGTGTTCTGCTATGGCTGATTTGTCTGTCTGTATTTTCTTATTTTATAAGCTACTGATCCCCTTCTCCACTCTCATTCTTGTATTAGCCCTGAAGAAGCCCACAGCAAGATGGGTGAAAGCTTGGCAGTGTGAAATTTGTGAAAAACCTGTTACATGGTCAAAACCCTGAAGAAGTAATGCATATAATGGATTCCATGGAGACCATAGAAGCCTAAAACAACTAAATAATTTGTTTATAACTTGCTATCCACAGGTATATCGATAATATTTTGTTCAGTTTACTTTAAAAGAACTTCATTTGGCTAAAACCAGGAGTTATGCAATTTTTTATGAGACTAACAAAATCCAAGCAATATTGTAATATTAACTACAGTAATTATATAGTAGGAATCTTACATGGTTGTTATCAGATGAAGGCAGCGGTGATTTGTCAGGCTGAGGACTAGTTTGCGGTGAGAGCAGTGGTTCCATAGTCTCCGCAGAATCCTGGTTAAGGCTACCGGGACTCTTCGCAGCACCACCTTCGCTCGGGCTTTGGCTATTGCTGTGGTATCCGTTCAGCATTATCTTATACTGAAGTGCTGTAATGAAAATAAATATTTAATGTAAAAAAAAAATAAATAAATAAATAAAAGAAGTTTATTGTAATTTTAATGGTTACTGGATGTTATTTATTAATTAATAAAAGAATGGTAATAGAGACTCGGGGTCATGATCTTAAGTGCAATAAAAGCTATAAATAAAAAATCGCAATAAGTATTACCTGGTGGAAGATTCCTGATTTCTGCTCTCTTTTGTGCAGCACGAGCATTTTTGAACCAATAAACAACGTTGTTCACATCCAAAAGTTTTCGTCCCCTTCTTGATTCAAGGCTGTTCAGTTCTTTTACAAATTGTTGAATCTAAACAGTATTAAATAAAATTAAATATTACTTTTATTTAATACATTTAAATACAAAAAAGAAATAAATAAAAAGTTTTAAACAGGTTTTTGGCAAAGATCTTCTAGTTTTTTTTTTATAATTTCTTAATTTAAGAAGATACAAAATGATGTTTTGGTGTATCATTTTTCCCATTATCATATCCAATCGTCTTTTCATCAATTCGATGAAGCTTATAGAAGTTGATAGAAAGCAATGAAATTATTGGGATCAGGATCATAAGGAAAAACTTAGATAAAATTAAATCAAGAAATTTTGGCCCACATCCTTCAACCTTAAGCCTTAACAATACAACAATAACGAAACAACTCCCTATTTTATAACTGAGGCATGAATGCAAAGAAGTTTAAGATACTCTAAATACCTTTAAAATACACCATTGGAGGATGAATTAAATGTCCCAACAGTTGTTTTTAGGGGTTATTATTTCAACTTTGTGGCTCTCGAAATTCTACCTAACCCTATCTAGGAAAATATTGAGCCCCCCCCCCAATAATTTGGTGCTGGTGACGCCCATGTTCCCATCCATTTAAAAAAAACCAGTTGTTTTTTAGTCATGGGCATTGTCATGACTAGGGATTAAGTAAGTAGGTATTCATTCTATAGCTTAAGAAATATTTTAGTACAACTACACTTCGGTAAATAATAACTATTGATGGGAACAATGATACACTGAAACGACAATAAATTGTCTTTTTAAATTTGAATTTTATCTTGTAATATGAATTTTTAATTTATTTATTTAATTTAAAATTTAAATAATAGCAATGTACCTGTTGCCTACTAGGATGCTGGTTTTCAAGAAACCACTGTTGGAGTTTTGGGAGTTCCAGCTCCGGATCGAAACTTGTCCTCATCCTGGTTTTGGGCGTTGGGTGCTGATTTTGAACCATCTGCAAACAAACATAAATACAGATTATTATTTAGAGAAAATACATTTCTAAGAAAATCTATTTTTTAAGTTAGCTTATATCAGTTGCCTTAGAAGATTGTAAAAAAGCATTTAATCAGGATATTTAGTAAAAAAAAAAGATCCCAATATAAATATTGATAATCCAAGAATCATTATTCATACTTAACTTCTATGATTACAAAGATTTTGTAAGTAATACAAAAAAAAAAAGCTTGAAATAAGATATAACAAATAAGAGAAAACGGGTGAAGGGATTTTTGTTTGTCAATTTGAGCAGGTGACATAATTCATTCCTTATCTGAAGCCTCTTCACTTCACAAATAGTCCAGGATTAGGATGGATTCGAAATTTAGGCGCCCTAGCGACAAATTGTTTTTAATATACTACCTTTTCAAGCATGTGGGTATAAAAATGGATGGATCAAATAAAAGGAATTTGGAACACTGGTACCATCAAAATACCATATAGATTTATATTTTAATACTTTCAAATATTTTATTTTAATAGCGAAAATATTGTAATCGGCCGGGAGTTGAACCCTGGTCTCCCGCGTAGCATTCTTATTACCCTGCCGCTGCGATACTGAGATCGCATCCAAGCCGAGTCAATCCCCCCTTCATTGATCCCCTTCTACCCCCCATCACTCCTATTTTTTTACGAATTTATAGGAGGGAGTGGACTATTGGTTAAAATAGCAGGATCTATTAACATTTCGTCTATTTTTTATCATTTTTATATTAATTTAATTATTTTCTTGTAATTAACTAAACTAATATTATTGCAATATTCTTGCTAATCGTATACTACAGTAGGAGTCCTAAATTTTGCCTATCTAGGTATGATTAGGATAGGAAACCTTAACGGACCTTGACATCTTACAGGCTCAGGACTTTCATTTTACGTCCTATCCGCGGGACGGCACATAGTGATTCAAAATGACCAATTTGGGACAAAACCCTTAACCGGTCACAAATGACTATTAAATATATACATTACATGGGTTTTTGAGTCGCTGAATCGACGTATGCCACTTTCAAAGCTGTAACATTTCATTTTAAGGGTTATAGGATTAAAAAATACTTTTTTTTTTAAATACTACTTAAATACTTTTTTTTTAAAAATAAAACTTTTATTTTACTTGGATCGTAATAAAGTAATAAAATGAAAACTTTTTGGTTGAATATAAAAATAAATATTATATTCACCAACAGAATTTCAACTAAAATTGAGTATATATTTACATAAACATCGAACTAACCGATATAAATATTCACAAAAATAAAACTTTTCGAATATAAACAAAACAATTGTAGACCGGTTTCGGTTGTTACGCCATCTTCAGTACAAAATAAGACTAATAAATAATCATTTAGTTATATACATATTTATGATGTGATATTAATCTTCTAAAATTAAAGCTGTCGCATCGACATCTAGAGGTATTTTTGTTTTTCCAAACTAGGTCTCAAGTTACTGATATATGGGCCAGATGACACCAACCTAAAATTGAATACATGTTCGCTCGTTGCTCTTCGAGATTTCCTACTACATTCAGAAATTTTTTTGGTTGGTCTACCCCTCCCCAAATTTCTAAAACCAGGCTTTGTTCGCAGCTTGGTCGGTCTCGCATCCCATCGAAACAAAGGGCACGATAAAGTTGTTTTCTAACAATTTACAGTTTTATCTTTAAAAAAACGTCGCTAATACATGACGCTTCCTTAAAGCGTTTATTAAAATGTCCAACAAATATTTTTTTTTTTTATCCGCAATAATTGTAAATAAGGGCTCACCTTCCACCCCTGGAATTAATGCTGGTAACGCCTTCTCTAGCGACGAATTCTTACTCATCAGTATATCACTTACATTGCGGTAGGAAATGACGTATTTATCCATACTAAATTTTAAATAAATGGTTATTATGAATAGATTGAAAAAATATTTAACTCTCTTCGTTGAAAGAAAACTTAAAACTGAGACAAATAAACAATTGTTTACATATTGACAAATCGATGTTCGAATAGAAGCATATTAACTATTGAAAACATTGCACCTGGAAGAAGGGACACTTAAGCAAACGGCACTCCCTTTCACGCATTCCTAACTATGAAATTATCTCATTCAACGATTCGGACGTTTTCGGATCTGAAACCTTTTGGAATATCTTCAGTGATACCTCTGGATTGATTTAATATCTACCAGAAGACGGAGGTCGACGGAGCTAACATTGATAAAAGACCAATAAATATATCACTTATGACATGTCTCAAGAGATCACCCGATTCTCTCTTCCATCCACCCTAAACTTCTTTTTTCTTTGATATCTAGGATTAAATACCTTTTTTTCAGGATGTCTAAATAAGATATTTTCGAAAAATTTAGGCCTCGTACAAATTTGAGCTTCCCAAAGATCAGTTCGAAATATAACGTTAACAAAAGTGTTTTTGTGTCATTCCTACAAGATGACCAAAAACTACCTTGTTTTCCTAAGGTTTAATGAAAATCAATCTAAAAAATTGGTATGGATCCTTGCTCTAGAGGTATTTAGGTTTAAAAAATATCTATAAAGTTCCGGTTGGAGCACCTTCATTTTTTAGGGTTTCCCTATCGACACCACTGAGCGGCATAGCCAAGGGTTTTTAACTCACATAAAAACACCTATGTTTACTTACCAGGTTCTGAGCCCTTGACCTTGGGCATATTAGTATACCAGATCACATGTGACCCACCTGTCTATTACTAAATTATCAATTTCCTTTTTTTTTTTTTTTTTTTTTTATAAATTTTTATTTAACTATTTATTAAATTAAGTACAACTAAGTTATAAAAAAATACTTATCACGCTATAATCACATCTCAATTTTTCCTGTTAGTAAAAGCCCGATACTCCTTGATGATCCTAGGGTTAACATTACTAATTATACAATTATTATTATTGTTATACCTGTAGGGCGGGGTGGGGAGAGGCCTGCTCCTGGTGCTTGGATGGGATTGGCGGGGGCGGGGAGTACCAGGGGGGGTGGGGGCGGGACAGCCTCATTTGCTGCACGGACCACCAGGCCTCGAACTTCCGCTTCGTCTCCTCGCTGAGTTCCGGCTCCGATCCCGTGTTCCTCACTAGCGCCCCAACTACCTGCTGCAACATACAAAAGTTATATCATTAGCTGTTAATTGTATATTATAAGTATACCTATATATAAAAATAGGGAGCGACTATATATATGATGCCATGCCCCTTTCATATGTAGTGAGGTACATATATCAACAATTCTGCATAATCACGGTGCCGACAGTCCAAACTAAAGTTCAACTCCTAAAGCCGAGCGCACATTGAGACACAGATCACCTTTTGTGTTACGTGAATTACAAAGGAAACGCGCTGTCGAATGTCCGCGGACAACTGTGCGACGCAGTTTTTTTTTCGTGCGGTCCTGCCCTAATTAGTGTCTATGTGCCCTTTTCTGCTCGGTGTCACCTGCGCTGATGGATGCGTTTTTCGATAATATGTAAACGCCATTTTTCCACATTAAATAAAGTATATACTTATATTTGTATATCTCCATAAGTTATAGAGTATCTGTATAGCAAAATTTGGAAGTTCTCAGCACTTTTCGATTCATTATTGCTAATTTATTTATGAAGGGTCTAATTTCATCAACAGTCGAGTTTTTTTTTACTGATTGCTTGTTTTTTCCTACGAGTTGCTTTTTGCAAATACATCGTGAAGGTGAATCGATTAGTGTATATACGTCTCTTATGCCTTTCTGGAAATCAAGAACGTTTACTGTTCCTCTAAAATCGCTTTATATTGTTTTCAAAAATTTATTATGGAACAAAAGTTTCTAAACTGAAATATAATTAATTAAACAACATCGTTACACCCGGTTTTGACTAAATAAAAAAAAATTCGTGAAAATAGGACAAAATTTATTAAGTAAAGTGCCCCCTCCAATTGATCAATTTTGATGAAAGTTTGACTGCCACATCGTGGGCATATACATACACTAAATAGCGAGTTTGGTCCAAATCTTTATAGCCGTTTTTGAGTAAACAAAAAAAAAACACGTGATAATGAGACAACATTTATTAAGTAATGTGCCCCCTCCCTTTAACCAATTTTGATAAAATTTCGGCTGTCGCATCACGGTCATATTCATACATCAAATACCAAGTTTGATCAATATCGTTAAAGCCGTTTTTGAGTAAATAAAAAAAAAAATCTGGTGCGTGCGCACAACACACAACTTTCACTTACCAACTTACTTAGATTAGAATTTGACGTGTTTCGCTAAATATCATTTCCCAAATTCACACATTTTTCTACATTCATATCTTATTTTTGTTAATCGTTAAAGCCGTTTTTGAGTAAATAAGAAAAACACGTGAAAATGATACAAAATTTATTAAGTAAAGTCCCCCCTCCGGTTAATCAATTTTGATGAAATTTTAACAGTCATATCTCGGGCATATAAGTACGTTAAATACTCAGTTTGATCAAAATCGTGAAAGCCGTTTTTGAGCAAATAAAAAAAACAAGTGAAAATGATACAAAATTAATTAAGTAAAGTCCCCCCTCCGGTTGATAAATTTTGATGAAATTTTTACAGTCATATCTCGGGCATATAAGTACGTCAAATACTCAGTTTGATCAAAATCGTGAAAGCCGTTTTTGAGCAAATAAAAAAAACAAGTGAAAATGATACAAAATTTATTAAGTAAAGTCCCCCCTCCGGTTGATCAATTTTGATGAAATTTTTACAGTCATATCTCGGGCATATAAGTACGTCAAATACCCAGTTTGATCAAAATCTTTAAAGCCGTTTTTGAGTAAATAAAAAAAACATGTGAAAATGATACAAGATTTATTAAGTAAAGTCCCCCCTCTGGTTAATCAATTTTGATGAAATTTTAACAGTCATATCTCGGGCATATTAGTACATCAAATACTCAGTTTAATCAAAATCGTTAGAGTCGTTTTTGAGAAAATCGAAAAAAACCTAAAAAGTTATTAAGTAAAGTACCCCCTCCCTTTAAGTAATTTTGATGAAATTTATGCTGTCACATCGCGGGCATATACCTACACTAAATACCCAATTTCATGATCGCACGGTTTATAGTTTTTGAGCTAGTCTGTTCACACACAGACACACAGACACACACACACACACACACACACACACACACACAGACCATTTCGCGGGACTTGGTCATTTCGACTCAGGGGACCCCAAAACGTGTATTTCCGTTGAAAACCGGAAGTCGAAATTTTTCACGATCGCAATACTTCCACTTACTATATATTTCATATATAGGTAAGTGAAAGTAAAAACACGTGAAAATGGGACATTTATTAAGTAAAGTGCTCCCTCCAATTAATCAATTTTTATTAAAATTTTACTGTCTCATCGCCGGCATATAAATACACCAAATACCGAGTTTAATCAAAATCGTTAGAGCCATTTTTGAGAAAATCGAAAAAAAAACCTAAAAATTAGACAAAATTCTTTAAATAAAGTACCCCCTCCGTTTGACAAATTTTGATGAAATTTTCGCTGTCACATCGCGGACATATACATACACCAAATACCCAATTTCAAGTCTGTGCGGTTTATAGTTTTTGAGCTAGTCTGTTCACACACACAGACCATTTCGCGGGACTTGGTTAATTGGACTCAGAGGACCCCAAAACGTGTATTTCCGTTGAAAAACGGAAGTCGAAATTTTTCACGATCGCAATACTTTCCTTACTATATATTTCATATATAAGTAAGTGAAAGTAAAAATATTACTATAATAATATAATAGAAATATAGATGGATGTTGATCACTTAAAATAAAAGAATATCAAGAATCATTCAAATAAAAATTATTAGGAAATATAACATAACATAAAATATAGCATTTAAGGACCATGTAGGACCAATCTATCAGGAAGCCTTTATAAATTCGGAAATGCCAAAAATTTGCAAAAGACAGCGGGGAGATAAAAAAAAAATAATAATAAAAACAAATAGATTGGACGCTTTTGCCTATCGTGTTTAAATAGCCTCATATCAGTAAAGATGTTTTTTGCCCGTAACATGCAAGTACTATAGTTCTTAAAAATCATTTTCCATTCTTATTTATCTGCTAGAAAATTTATGAGGAGCTAGAAAATCCCCTTATACAACAAAACAATTTATATTTTATACAACAAAACAATTATATTATTTATATTTATAAAGAACTCGTACGGTAATTCCATCTTAGACGTCAATCCATCAGCATTTATATATATCGTGTTGTTTTCACGCCTAAAGTCATTTGTTAAAATGACCCAGTTTCGAGGAAGTTTCGTGACCAATGAGAATACATAAAAGAGTTCTTTAAATGTTTAAAAATAATTCCACTTAAAGTAATAATTTTTCATCAAGGTACTACAGGTATCAGTAACATTTAAGCAAACTTACTTTTTGATCAGTTGTTGATTTCGTATGTTATTTGTAAAAACAGCCATCAGACTCACTGGTCAAAAATATATCTCATTGTCATATCACAATCAATTTCTGCAGACATCTTTATTAAATAACATTTAAATGAATGACAAATTGAAAATCCTGTTTAATAAATTAATAGACTTAAATTGAAGCATGTAAATGCCCAAGGGTATAAGTGTCTTAAAGAAAATTTTCCAGTAATCATATGACTTATAAGTAACATATAACATATAACAAGTAAAGTAAGATCGGCGCTAACACCCATGTCACCTATCCAAGTTTCAATGAACTAATTTCTAACAACAAAACATTTATCCATTTCTAAAGTATGACTTTGGCACATATAACGATTTGGCTAAACTATTTTATTTATTTCTTTAGGCACTTATTCCACTAATTAAGTTATTATTAACAATTAAAGATTCATATGGTGATTACCTCTGGTGGTATATGAACCAAAGTATGCGAGAGTGGAAAGCCCTACCAAAAAATGCTTCCCTTATCTGAAATGGGATCTCTCGCAAAGACAGAGAAGTTCAGGTTGGCAACAATTCAACATATGCTCTTCTTCGAGGTAATGCAAGACATTGTTTCATGGGGTGGTGAATGTCTTAGAAGAAGACCTGTTTCACCACAAAATTAAAAGAGGCGACTTGGTGTATATCCAAGGAAACCTACGGCAGAAAAAATGAGAAGATCCCAGGTATGGAAGAAGATCTTCCGGGACATCACATTAGAAATAGGGGATATGCGGTGGGTAACAACCCGAAAGAGTCTATACTAAGGAAGTACCAGGTCATTCAAAAAGTCCTGTCGTTTTTTTGGGGGAAATTATAAATAAATAAATATTTTCAAATAATCACCTTTATTCATCAAAATATCCACCGTTACAGTCGGTAACCTTCTCCCAACGAGATGGTAAAGCCCAAATTCCTTCCTTAAAAAACTGTTGATTTTTACTGCAAAAATAAGTGGTCAGTTCGTGAATTAGGTTGTCACGGTCTTGAAAACATTTCTGTCTCAGATTGTTGTCGAGATCTCTGAATAGGTGATAATCAGTGGGTGACAGGTCAGGGGAATATGGTGGGTGAGGCAAAACTTCCCAGCCTATTCAAGCGGGAAGTTAACGAAGATGCAGTTGTCAAGCGAACAAGCATATTGGCATCTGAAAGCTTATGAGGAATCCATTTATCCAGTTTTTTCACTTTTCCCAGTTCTTTAAGGTAATTCCAGGCAGTAGTGGCTGAGATATTAAGTTGAGAGGCTATCTCTGAACAACTTTGACGCGGATCCAACTCTACTACTCTTCGAACGTCCTCCTTATCAACTACAGTTGGTCGACCCGAGCGTGCCTCGTCGCCTCCACGAAATTTTGAAAACCAAAATTGTGCCTTCCGCTCAGACAGCACATCTTCCCCAAACACGGAGCATATTTTTCTAGCAGTTTCGGCAGCTTTTGAGCCAAGTTTAAACTCATAGAGCAAAATCGACCGAATTTGAGTTTCAACTGGAATCATTTTAACTAGACAGTTGGATGGTGACTGCATTAAATTAATCCTCCTTATCCTCCTATTCATAAAGTATAAACATTTGTGTTTACATGGATAAAAGTTGTATTGAACGGAATTATTAGCAAACGAACAAACGAAAAACGACAGGACTTTTTGAATGACCTGGTACTTCCTCACTGTCGGATAACGCCTAGAGAAGATATGGGTCTTTTCGGCAATTGGATTTCACACATTCAAACGGAACGTGGGAGGTGACTTTAACTAATCTTTTTTACCTTAAGCAATCTCCTACATTGAAAATTTTTATTAATCCTCAAACTACTTCACTTTGTCATCTTAATATGAATTTGAAGTTTCAATAAAAATCCTTTTTATCCGGTCGCAGTGATTATAAATTATAGTTTTACTAGAAAAAAAAAGTTAAAACTTATCGAAGACGAGGATTAATCAATAATCCGTAGACATTCAATATGTAACCGCTTAAAATAATTCTTACTCAACGTACGGTTACCTCATTTCGTGTCATTTCCGCAAGATCAGAAAAAAAAAAAAAAAAAAAAATCAGACAAGTAGTTATATACTTATATATTTTTTTTGTAAAAGGACGTTCAATGGCGCTCATAAATCAGGTCTTTAATCTGGAGTTAATGCGAGCAGACATTCAGGGATAAAGAGAGCTTTAACTGGTCGAAGGAAAAACCAACACCGACACCTACTTCAACTGCAAACGAAATGGTTATATATATATATATATATATATATATATATATATATATATATATAATTTTTATTTTTAACAAAATAGAAGGGTCTCCCGCTTAACTAGCGCGGTGTGTTCCATGACAAGTGCACGAGCCCAAGTCACGTCAATCCCTTCACTGATCCCCTTCCTAGGGTTGGCGGTAGTCGATAGTTATTATCAATATATATCGATAGGTCACGCCGATTGTTAGTCATCATCAATGCGCCACGTCTATCGATAGTGTCGATCAGGAGAGGTTCCAGAAAAAAATTTCGGGGGTGGGGGATTGGTCGGTAGGGAAAAAAACAGCGTAAAACTAGCACACTTTATTTGCTTATGCTTATACATTAAATTCATATACAAAATTCTGTATAAAAAATACTAGTCAAAATTAAACTACACTTCCCTAGAAAACTCGTAAAAGATAGATGCGTAATTAATTTTTTTAATTCATCCCACTAATTTTTTTTTCGTCGATATTTCGGGGGGGGGGGAGATCGATCCCCAATATCCCTCCCCCTGGGACCGCCACTGGTGTCTATACACCTTTATTACACTTATCAAGTTTTGAAATTCTCGGAATTTCGCGTATTTGTCACTGTCCAGTCACGAGTTTTTTTGAAATCGAAGAGTTGATGCCATTTTTGTTGATGTCATTTTTAAATTCCTTTAAATCACAAATTACGAGTATTAATTAACAATCTCGTCGTTTTTCGTTTCTGGAGATTTAACTTGGTTATTGTTAATGTAAATACGCTCTTCTTTAATACTCAAATAAATTCCTTTTTCATTAAACCTTATAATATAATCTGATAATTTATAACCCTGAATGTTTCAAATAATAATTCAGTTAATTTAATTGAATTATTTGATAATATTTATTGAATAGGTCATGAAGTTAAATATTTCGTTATTTTTCTTTTATGAAGATTTTATTTCTTGACTTTTATGATATAAATGTAAATACTTCATCAAAATTAAAAAAAAAAAAAATCATTCTAAATTTATTTTTATAATATAATTTTTATTCTTGCAAGTTTCAAATAATAGGTCAAACTAGACAGTTATTGACCCTCAGTAAAGATATTGACGCTCCAACTTTAATTTAAAGAAATAAGTAAACTAATTTTATTTTAAGATGTACATGAATCTAATGTTTGAAGGGTCCTCTGTATTGTCTATGAAGTAAGTGTTTAGCAAATTAACCATAGGGAAGATTTCACAATTAAATCCACAGGGTGTCGTCATTTTTTGTGACGACACCAGTTAATGGTTTATATATATTTAATTTATAAAAAAAGAATTTTTATGTTGAATTGATGAAGGCATTGTTTAAAGCTGGATAAATTACATCTTTGTCCAGATTGAGACTTGAAAATGGCGACATAGCCGAAACGTTGAAAATAAGCAATAAATGGTAAAGTTGAGATTGTCCTGGTGATTGCTCCAATATGGTAAACAGCCACTATACCCATAATTGATATGTATATTTCTACGTATGAGGTGTTATTTTTCTGATCTCACGCCCAACTATTTACATTAAATGCTTTGTAATAGACTGATTTACATCATATATGTAACTTCAAGTATTTACTTAGACGGTTCTCTTTTACGGCTATTTACCAAGTGTTTACAAACAAATAAAAAATAAAACATCAAAACCGACGAAATTACAAGTCGAGACGCTAAGAGATTTTAAATTAACTTTATTTAAACAAACCGTAAATCTGTAGCGGATTAGAGAGAGCATTATTTATGGATTGGGACGAGTAAATACCGAGAAGGCAGCTAATTGTCCCGGCTCATTAAATAAGAGAGCAGATAGCTGCGAATTCTCTCCATTGTAAATCTCCTCCACTTTGTTAGCTCTTCGCTTATCCAAGGTGGCGGGTCTCTGTTTCAACATCTTGTTTGCCTTCTCAATTAGGGGATAATGTCAACTTGTCACCGGTGTGTCGGCAATATGGAGAGGATCTTCCTCAACAGGCGCCTAATATGTCTTCGTATCCATTAATCAATGTCATGAACCCGACTTTTCGAATTATAACTAAATAATCCAAACTTGAAAAAAAAATCTAGTGCGATGCGCACAACACACAGCTTTCACTTACCATCTTACTTTGATTAAAAATTGACATGTTTTGTTAAATGCCATTTCTCAGTCACACATTTTTCCACATTCATTTGCTTAATTTTGTTTGAATTTGATCTTTAAATTACACTATTTTTTTATTTTTATTATTATTAAATAAATGTTTTTACTTGTAATTCGGCAATGCAAGCATAAGACTCCAAGACGTCTGATTTTATAATTCTCTATGTAGCTGTTGAAAACTTCATATAGTCACCATGAAATTAACAGAACTTCATTGATTATAAACAAGGGTCTGTCATTAAAGGCTTACTGCGCATGCGTAGGCTCAACATATTTAATGAGTTGAAGGATTTTTTTTTTCTTTTTTCTTCTGTATATGTTTATTCGATTTTTTTCATATTTCATATTTAGCCACTTCTTATTTTTAAGCGAAACAAGATACCGATGATTTCTCTTTATAAACAAAAACAAATGATAAGGACATTATAGGAAAACAAAAAAGGGCCCTAAGAATATTTTAATAATGATAAAGCTTGCCAGATATTAAAGAACACTTGATCCTAATTAAACATGAGAAGTTTAATCAAAATCGTTAAAGCTATTTTTGAGAGAATCGAAATAAAAACGTGAAAATGGGGAAAAAGTTATGAAATAAAGTGCCCCCTCCGGTTGATCAATTTTGATGAAATGTTTGTAGTCATATCTCGGGCATATAATTACATCAAATACCAATCATTGGAGCAAAAAAAAAAAAAAACGTAAAAAGTTATGAAATAAAGTACCCACTCCATTTGACCAATTTTGATGAAATTTTTGCTGTCACATCACGAGCATATACATATACCAAATAGGTACATAATTTCAGGTTTGCATGGATTATAGTTTTTGAGCTAGTCAGTAAACACACATACAGACACACAGAAACACAGACCATTTCGCGGACCCCAAAACGTGACTCCAATTACTCATGGGACTCTATTTCCGGGGATTTTTTCAGATTTATAAATAATATTTGGGCGATCATAGAAATCAGGTCCTAACGAACCAAGCACGCTACTGAACAATTGAGTTTCAGACCCAATAATGGCCGATTGTAAATTGGAACTTAATTTCAAATTTACAGCGCTAGAGTAAACGACGTCGATATTGTATTCTACTTAGGTCTTAAATTTAAATATTAATTTAAATCAATAGTTAAGAACAATAAAAAACACAGATTGCCTTATTTTTTTCGATACGCATTGTGAGCAGCAAACATTTCGCGTTGTCTAACAGTAATAGTAATGCTCTTGTCCTATCTCTAAACAGTTTTCTTCATTTCCCATTGCAAAAAAAAAAAAAAAGTTGTAAAGATTGAAATTCTTTAAGTTAATTTAATCATTATCGTGGATGACCACTCTTGTCTATAAATTATTTATTTTTGAAGAGAAAAGATTTGGCTCCGCCGGGAATCGAACCCGGGTCTTCCGCGTGACATGCGCGGTATGCTTATCCATTACACCACGGAGTCGCTTCCAAACGGTGCCAAATCCTTCCTCTTCACTGATACCTCTGCCACGATCTCGCAGATTTTGCGAGTATTTACGGGGGGTGGACAATTTTTGTCCAACTTTTTGGCATCTCTTGACTTTTGTCAATTTTTAAATTATTTTATATTAATTTAATCATTATCGTGGATGACCACTCTTGTCTTTAAATTATTTTAAATAATTTATTTTTAAAGAGAAAAGATTTGGCTCCGCCGGGAATCGAACCCGGGTCTTCCGCGTGACATGCGCGGTATGCTTATCCATTACACCACGGAGTCGCTTCCAAACGGTGCCAAATCCTTCCTCTTCACTGACACCTCTGCCACGATCTCGCAGATTTTGCGAGTATTTACGGGAGGTGGACAACGCGGAAGACCCGGGTCCGATTCCCTGCTGAGCCAAATCTTTTCTTCAAAAATAAATTATTTAAAAGAAATTCTTTAAGCTTTTATGTATTAAGTTGAATTCATATATTTTTTATTATTTTTTTGGGACCTCTATATTCCGTACCAGATTCGTTATACTACATTATAACCTATACATCATAAGATATATGTTGTTTTAGGCTTCCATGGTCCTAATCCATTGTCTGCATTTCTTCAGGATTTGACCATGTCAAAGGTTTTCCAACAGCCAAGCTTTCATAAAATATACCTTCATCTCCTTAACATCACCGTAATTAAGACAACGCGGAAACTCGGATCGGAACTAACAAAATCTTTCATATGAAAGGATTTAGGAGCCGCAGTTGAGAACGTTATGTAGGATTAATGAAAGGCGCCATAGATGATGTCCTTCCTTATCTGTGTACTTGATGTTTGAGGTTCTCGAAATAATTCCCGTCTGATAGACATCAAGAAGGAGTTAAGACTCAATGACACCTGACATCATCATAATCATAGCTGATTCATAGGTACTTAGAAGCATTAACAGTTTTCGAAATTTTGGTTATAACCTTTTCTATGGAGTAAAATACGGCGAAATAAAGAAAAATACGTGTGGTACATACGCCAACAGAAACATTTACTCAAAGTAAATCCATAATTGCGAAAGTCAAATATTTCTGTCTAATTTAAAGTAAACTGTTTTACCTCTATCTAAAAAGCATTTTAGTGTGTGTTTTTCTCTTATAACTGTTGATAATATAAGCTTTATTACAATAATAAAAAAATACCGTTTACATTAAAGATATACTTTTACTAATAACGCATATAAATCTTTTAATGTTGTTTTGTATATTTTTGAACTTGCACGTTTCTAAAATATTTATAACATATTATATATTTTATATAAAATATTATATATTATATAACAATTCAAAAGTAATAAGTGAGAGTAGCAGTTTTATAACGAAATATGAATTTCTCATTCATAAATATTACAAAAAGACTATTAAAATATATGTATATGCTTAGATACACTTCCGTTAGCACTAGGTTAGTGGGAGATTAATAGTACGCCGAGTGGCCGCTAGATGGCTCAGATGTAGAGATCTGAGTAGCTTCATATTTTCGAAGCAATTTCGACTAACATATCAGTTTATATTTAAGCAATTTATAAAATGTTAAAAAAAAAAATGATTAGTTAGTTAAAAACAATTTTGGAACCATTAGAATAATTATTATTATAAATATAATTATTTACATTTATATAATTTATTAATAATATATATTATAAAGCAAAGTGTATAATGTGCGTGCCGAAAAGGTTCAAAAACGACTCAACGCACGTTTAAGAGAGTTATGTCAGCGTGTTGCTATAAAACCCATAACGGAGAAGAAGGTTTCTGTTTTTCTCTTAAGGGTGTAAAATTGAAGAGAAAAGGACTGGAATTTTAAGCATGGACTCTCGCACCATTTAATTAGCCTCTCTGAGATTGAGATACGAGGTTATGAATGAAAAATGTAGTTCGAGCTTCAGGCTACCAGGAAGCGCTAGGGTGCGTTTCACTCAATGTTTATTGTTCATTCATTCCGTTCGGTTTGTAAAGGTTAAATATTTTTTCAGCTGTTCTTTTTAAATTACTTTTAAAATTGTTTTACAATTTCTTTCTACATAAAATAATGATTTTACATATCTGCAATCAATTAGAAAACCGACTGATACCTTACAAAATTAATTTTCTCATAAGAAGGTTAATTGATTTACACATTATATTTAATCAATATATAACATCTACTTAAGTAAATTTAATGCAATATGACTGAACATTTTTTAGTAGTACAGTGAGCGAAATAAACAGACATAAAGCAAAAAAGAAGAGCTGAATTGACTGATTATAAATCGAAAATAAAAAGTTTGAAGTGTTCTTATAGTATGCAATTATGAAAAATGGTTTTATTACTATGTATGATGAGCATTCCAGTTGATAAAATGACTAACTCCAATTACTGCATTTTTTCAATAAGATTTTATCACCCCTCATAGTTCAGGATAAAAAGAAATATAGGAAATATAGAAATATAGGATTCAGAATCACAGAAACCATCAAAAACGATGCATGACTCGACAAAGTTGCAGCAAAATTAATTGTTTATTCGCCATTTTCAACCCCCTTTAAAGTATAAAGGGTTCCTTATTTGTGCGGACTCTGCAGATCTCGAATTTTAATATTGATAATATGTTAAAAGTTTCAAGAAACTGCTAATTTTGTTCTATATTTCCTTTAATTGTAAAGTCTTTCTGTTATTGAAACTACCACACAACTAGTAATACATATATTATTGGCCGATGTGGCCATGTCCAGATACTAATCATTTCACAACAAACTCCCTCCTTATCCCAACCCTCTTGTTTACATCCTTAGCTTCCGCCTAAATTCCTGACAACCCACCGAGGCGTCTGATAAGGAGATGGGGTCGGGACCTTTATTAGAGAGCTACCGATGGGTACTTTCCCAACAAGTTTATTCATGACATTTGTTTTTAATCTTTATATTTACATTTACTAGATGTATTATTATATACAGTTTTAAATATCAATAAATGCTTCAATAAAACAAAAAAAAAATTTTACCTGTAAAACCTTATTTTAATACAGTGAACGAATATTTCATATAAATTTCTTTACTATGTAAAAATGTATAGTTTTTTTTTTTTCACGCAATTAAATATTTTTGACGCCCATTGAATGGGCGCGTCCCTTCTACTTACTGCGGGGTTTTTGCTGATAACGCAAGACTTTTTGTTGCAAGATACTCGTTTTTACATTTCGAAATAATTATAAGTTTTTCCAATTAGACTATATAAAATATTATGTTATGATGGTATGATTTAAAAATATTTGTATAAATATATTTTTACTAACCTCGTCAAGTGGACATCCAGAAGCTACCAAGGTGGAAGGATGCTGGACAAAATAAAGCATAAGCAGCTTCCTCATCATATCCGTTATCGTGTTGGGTCCGGTCCTGGAAAAGAGAACACTTGAAGTTGTAACACGAGAAGCAGTAAAATGTGCTCAGTGTAGATAAGTGCTAAAGTGCTGCTATCTATTTGTAATCTTTAACAGTTTTGCATGTCGGATTGGGGTGCGTGTTCCAGTTCTTTCCGGACATAATTGTTGATGGTGTAATTGAGGTTGTGTATAAGGTCAGTCATGAGCGTTACTTTCAAATATAATCAATATATATTATAAAGCAAAGTGTACAATGTGCGTGCCGAAAAGGCTCAGAAACGACTCCACTTACGATTAAGAGATTTATGTCAGCGTGTAACTGTATGTCCCCTAACTATGAAGGTTTCCGTTTTTCTCTTAAGGGTGTGAAATTGAAGAGAAAAGGACTGGAATTTTAAGCCTCTAGCAACATGTAATAAGCTTACCCGAGAATGACATACGAGTTTATGAATGAAAAATTTAGTTCGAGCTGCAGACCACCAGGAAGCGCTAGGGTGTGTTTCACTCAATGTTTATTGTTCATGCATTCCGTTATATTTGTAAAGGTTATATATTTTGTCAGCTGTTCTTTTTAAATTACTTAAAAATCAAGCGAAAATAATTAATTTCACCTTTTCTTTTAAAATAAATTAATGATTTTAGAAATCTGCAATCAATTGGAAAACCGACTGGATACTTAATAAAATTAATTTTCTCATAAGAAGATTAATTGATAAACACATTACATTTAAATCAATATCTAACATATACTTAAGTAAATTAAATGCAATATGAGTGAGCGAATAAAAACAGACATAAAACAAAAAAGAAGAGCTGAATAGACTGATTATAAACCGAAAAAAACAAGTTTGAAGTGTTCTTATTGTATGTAGTTATGAAAAATAGTTTAATTACTATGTATGATGAGCATTCAAGTTGACAAAATGATGAATTGACTCAATATTGATACAATGTTAAAATTTTCAAGAAAGTGCTAATTTTGTTCTATATTTCCTTTAATTTTAAACTTTTTCTGTTATTAAAACTGCCACACAACTACCGGAGCGAAGCCGGGCACCCTAGCTAGTATTATATAAGATACAAGAGGAGACGAAATAGTTTTTGAGAAAAAAAAAAAAAGTCTATAAGATACTTAGGATCCTTATTGGAAATCGTATTTGCTCTTTCAAAATTCCTACGATAAAGACATTAGAAATAACTTTTTGGCAGTTGAGAAACTAAAATGATTCCACATCAAAGATGAGCAAAAATGAACTTAATGCTTAATAATATAGATTCGTGTATAGCTCGATAACATAAGAAGTTTGGAGGAAACTTTGAAATCAATATAAAAATACTATATTTCATTAAATAATTATCAATTGCAATATAAAAACAAACCATAATTATAAGAAGTCCAATGCATGCAACTTTAAATGTTTTTTTTTTTTTAAAGAATAGAAGTACTAATTATACTACTATCTATACAAGAGCCTTTTTTTTTTTTTTTTTTTTTTTTCAGTAATACACACTTTTTTGAAATTTTAATTATTCAAAATAACTTTTACAACAAAGAAAAGCGTTAAAATGCATTTGATACAACAAATAACAGGAAAATTAAAAGAGAGGTTAATGATGTTTTTAAGGACAATTTTTTTATTTTGTAAAAACCAGATATCCACTGATCTTTTTAAAAGACGTCTGGCTATAGATGATATTTTTTTTTCTAATTTTCTTAACTTATTTATTTCTTTGAATATTCTTATATAAGTCACTTCTCAATATTGTATTTTATGTAATATATTAAACAATATTTATTGTAATTACCTGACTATCTGTATCTTAAGTGTTGGCAGAGGAGTGAGTCCGCCTAGAATGTCGCCGACAGTCATCAACGGAGATTCAGCGATTAGGTCTATTGGTAAAGGCCTCCAATTCCGCCTTATTACGACCGATCCTGAAAATTAATTTTATTTATAGAATTTTCAAAAATTGAATGGATATATATAAAAAAAAAAATATTGAACATAATAAAAATTACACCGCTCCAAAATAAAAGTTCCTATAAAAAGTTCATTCATGAGGAAAATGGAAAATATTTTCCTAATAATGCCGATTCCTACTCTATGTACTTGTTTTTGTAAAAAGGAAACATTATTATGCAAATATTCATAATAGAGTAACAAACAGAAAAATCTAACCTTGTGCCTAGAGTGATTTTAGGGAAACTATATTTCATTATCTTCAAATAATTAACATAGCTACAAACAAATTCATTTAAAAATATTCACCAGGAGCAGGTTTATATATCCCTACTAGGGAAGTGACATCGATATTTAAATAAGTTTGGGCCTTAATAGATTGATGTTTAAAAAATGTATCCACTTTAAAAATCATTAATGTCGAAAAACATCTATGTTCAAATACGTTTCGGTGGAAAAAGGATGATAAATAAATTGGATATTAAAAAACATCTATGTTTAAATACGTTTAGGCATTAACAACTCAAAGTTTAAAAATGTTTAATATAGAAATCTTTTTCCTGTCTCTATCCGTTAAAACATTTGGTGCGGCATCGGTCCTTATGGCTTACATTCCCCTCTTAACAGCTGATTTTTACATGAAAATGTCCGAACACTTAAAACATTCAATTTTGTCGATTTTTAATGAGATTATTGCATTTTAGTGCAGAAAATATTGCTAACAGCTAAAATTCTGTTTGTTGTTTTAGAATCGGACTCCGAGGTCCGATTTTCGATAAAGTATGGCGTAAATCCTGTATCGGCCTGTCCTGCGCCTATTACGTCTAGTTCCAATCCTAAACAATAGATAATGCCCTCGAGACGCTCATTTAATTCATTTTTTAGTTAAAAGATAACGCTTTCGTCAAAGCATTCCCATCGGACCCCGACGCCCGATATCGTCTGTGGCTCATACTAGCAGTCGGACCCCGGGGACCGATACCGTTCAATTCAGGATACCCCTAAAATACTCCGTCGCACCTAATTCTTTAAAAAATCTAATTGTTTCTCCATGCCCTTAACCACCAATTGAGTAAATGGTCCGTAAATATGTAAAATAATGAAATATTTATAAAATTGAATTTTTTAAATATATTTGGTGGTTTTTTCAAGCTCTTTCATATTCAAATGCATCTTTATGTTTTTATGTTGTATTCAAATGTGAGATTTGGTTTTATTTTTTATCTTTATTCACAAATTTACTTGAATCAGCCAGACAAATGACTCTGGATTTGTTCATGTTTGGTCATTCTTAAGGCACTAAATGTCTTAAAATATAACTTAATTTCTTTCTTCTTACGACTTCTCTTATATTCGTCCATCCCGTTCTAACTTAACTGCTGCTTTTAACACTTATCAACCCTGCCTATTGAGTTTTTCGTACCTTCTACATAACATTTCTCTTCCTCCATCGCCGATTTAGTTCTTACGTTAGGTTACTCTTCTGTCTTACCTACACATATACCTCTCAGAAATTGTCCGTTTCATCCTCTTCGTTATATATACCGCTTTCGGACTTTCCACGCGATTTTATTAATCAATATATATCAAATCAATATATATCAAAGTTTACAATGTGCGTGCCGAAAAGGCTCAAAAACGACTACACGGACTATCAAGAATGTTATGTTGTCATATTGCCCTATTGCCCCTAACGATGAAGAAGGTTTCAGTTTTCATTTTAGGTGTGTAACGTTGAAGGGGCAAGGGCTGTAATTTTAAGCCCCTCGCTACATGTAATTAGCCCCTCTAATAAGCCCATGCGAGTTAATGAATGAAAAAATTTAGTTCGACATTTGGAAGCCAGGAGCGCTAGCTAAGCTCAATTCATAAGGTTATCCTTCATTAGTTCGGTTTTTTATGGTTTTAGCTTTAGCTGTTTTCTTTAAATTACACGAGAAGAAGAAGAACAATCTTTTTCAATAAGGTCATTACAGTTTCTAACGAAAAATAAATAAACAAAAAAAAATTTTTTTTTATTTAATAAAACTCATTAAGTAATAATCGAAGAGGGCTTAATATATTTTTGTATATAATTAAAATATGTGTTGTTTTAAAAGCTTTGTATTAGTTTTTTATTGATATAATATTTTTTTATTTAGCTATAAAAATAATTATGTTTTATTTTAAAAGAAGAGACGGGACCGAAGTAATTAATTGAAAAACAGCTGTTATTAAGTCATTTGTATTTTTGAAGAAAACAACGAAGGAAAAGAGAGGAGATGTTCGCTAGCGTTCGACGAGTGATGATAAAATGAGACTGTTTTAGTGATTAACGTAGTTGTGGTCTATATCGCTGAACATCAGAGAATTGAAGAATAGTGGCGTTCACGGAAGAGATTCCGGTGACGAGAATCGCCAAGCCGAGTGGCTACTGGCAACAAAGCTACGAGAAGACAGGCGAGTTAAGAGAACAGACTGGAGATATTTTTCTTTTAATTTCTTTGTTAAACCTTGCTTTTTTTTTTAATGTATAGTTATAAGTTTAAATTGTTTCTAGTTGTGTGAATAGAGTTAGATTTTGATCAGGCCTGACTACAGAAATTGTGAGTAAATTTTATTTTTAATATCGTAGTGTAAATATAGTGTTAATTAAAAGTTTTTTTTATTTGAGTTTAATTTGTTTTGTTCAATTTCTTTTTAACTTACCATTAAGTAGTTCATAAGTGTAAATTGCAAATTGTATTTTATGTACAGTCCTCTCCGAGATTTTAAGGTAATCTTCACTTATTAAATTTAAATTTTTTTTTTTTATTTTATTCAGATTGCTTTAGGTTTTCGCTATTTCCTTAAAATAAATAGCGTGGCGCCCCTTAATTTATTTCAATTTTTTTTAATCACTAGTCATTTAAGAACCCGCCCGTCTCCACTGAGCTACCACCTTCATTGTTACGATTGTTTTATTTATTTATAACCAATTAATATTTTTTTTTAACGTAACAATCTCTACAATGAATTGAAATTAAAAATAAACAAAACCAACTGGATTCCTAAGCGAATTAAGTTTTACAGAAGAGGGAAGAAACATTGCCTTTAATCAATATACAATATAAGAGTAAATTTACTACAAAAGAAAAATTGCCTATTAGTGTAGTGAGCGAATAAAAACTAACACTGGATAAAATAGATAACCCAATGGAATATATACCGAAAATAAAGTGTTCATATAATATTTCTGTTCTATTCGTAAATGTTCAACCGAATTCGAAAAAGGAGAAGTTACTCAACTTGATAAGGATGCGGTACCGTCATGAGAATGGTCCCAATGGAATCAGAACTTGGAAACCATAAAAAATGGTACATACCAGGACATATTTGCTGCCAAAATAATTTTTCTTAATCAAGAAAAGGGAAGAAAACGCATTGAGAAAACCGCATTAATGGGATCTCTTATACCCAAACCATATATATAGGCGGACTCTGAGGTTTCGAAACTTACCACTAATAATAAGCTGAAGTTTCAGGATGGTACAAATTTTGTTTTAATCATGATTAATTTTGGTCTATTTTTCTGTACTATTACATTTTAAAGTTATTGTTTCATTCAACCTATTCCACAACTCCCTGAGCGAAGCCGGGCCCCAAAGCCTTTTTATATAAGTTTCAAACTATTTAACTGGTTCCACCATCTCTTTTTAATTCCTAGTTTGTCCCCTTCCATGTTTTCCAACACCTGTCGCCATAGTTCTAAACAATCATACACAGCATTCGACTTACCTTTGGCAGTTGCCGCGTTCTCCTTGCTGTACCCCAGCCGGACGAGGGCCACGGATACCAGGTCCTGGAAGGAGGTGGACACAGGGATGAAGACGTAGCTGTCCATCTCAAGAGTTGGAGGCCCTCCTTCGGCACCACCCCTGGAGACGGACCAGACGCTCTCGACGATGCAGTGCAGAGGTAAGCATCGTCCTGCAACACCAAATGGATCTTTAGTTATCAAGATGCTTTCATTTCATACGGATATAAGTTCAACATTATTGCTCTACAAAGTATAGGGTAAACCATACAGTTATTGTCCCTCAGTACAGTTATCGACACCCCAACTTTAACTTAAAGATATAAGTAATCAAGTCCTATTTTATTTTAAGATATACATGAATCTAATGTTTGAAGGGTCCTCTAAGACATCTATGAAGTAAGACTTTAACAAACTAACCATAGGGAAGATTTCACAATTAAATCCACAGGGTGCCAATAACTAGATTTGGCACTTTTAAAAATAAATATTGCCATATTGTAAAACTATTGAATTTTAGACCCATAAAAACCTCTTGAGTATTTATGAGGATAGATAATGAGGAGTTATAGGAAGTTTCTATTTGATCCCTTCATAAAATGTATTTTTAATTTCATCACAGAAATGTAGTCTTAAGGGTGTCAATAACTGTACGGTTTACCCTTTGTAAAAACAAAGTTTCTGAATTATATTCAAGTAAGCTCAATTTCACCTACAATTCAATCGAATAATATATGATCCTATAAACAGATTGACTAATTTCCACTTTTTGCAGTTAAGCACTTTAAATGAAATTTCGCTTAGGAAATGTTTTACATTTTTATTCTGTATGAATACTTTCGTAAACTGTTAAGTTTAAATATTTCTGTTATACCATTACACAATAAAAAGGTAAGAATTTTCCTATACAGTGTGAGAACATCATCCTCGCACATAGGCGGATCCAGCCGATCGTAAAGGGGGGGGGCTGCAGTCCTAAAGGAGGGGGGAGTAGCAGTCTGCTTGTTCGGGGATAGCGCTGGTGTCGCTTATGATTTAGTTAAGATAAGGTTTTAGTCATTCTTTCAGCATTTTTCTGACGTTGCTTATATCTTTAATAAGTTAGAGCAAAAACCAGAACAGCACTTATTTCCACGTCTGCCGTCTTTGTAATGATAATTGTTGAATTCAGGTGAATAGGGGCGGTCAGACATAATTGTTCGCTCGATTCAGTGTAAATAGCTGTTCGCAGTACGCCGGTACTGCAAGTTTCGCGGGAAAGATCTGTTGTTCTACACTGTGTATAGGCACCTTTAGGTAAAATTTTGAAACAGGGGGGGGGGGGGCTGGAACGAAGGAAAAGTTAGACGACCGAATATATACACCAAAAAAAAAAAATCATTGCATATTGAGACTGAAAGGCGAGCTGTTTGAATGAAAACTAAGTGAATGACAGCAGAATGAGATAAAATAAGAGACAATGAAGAGGATAAGAAAACAATATTCCGTTATCAGTAAGAGCGCCCATTGAACGGTTCCGTATTGATGGCTACTTCTTGCGCACTAAATCACTTTAATAGCCGCAATTAGCAATAATGTTCTAGGCAATTATTCTCTAATACTACCTTTATTTATATTTATCTATTCCTTTTATCAACTTAAAACATTCCATTCAAATCTCAATGCTAAGCAGCATTGAACTCTCAATATCTGGCTTTTTTTTTTCTGCTTACTTAACAAGTCTCAAAAATTTATAAAAAAAAAAAAATGTTGAGTCATGGTCATTTATCGAAGATATCGCACCTGACTTAGAATAAAGTTAAAATAGTTCCAGTTTTACACTTTTAAATACACTCGAACCAAGGAGAAACGCCACCCTTTAGGTCGTGGAAAGCCAGGTAGAGTTACACTTCTATTTTAAGAAAAAATAGGAAAAATCTTCATTTCACTAACTCAAAACTTTCCATTTTTTGTTACTTTATTCTACGACGGGTGTGGTATATATTACAAATTAAAATCTAATGCTTCTTCGAACGGGTTACTGGTCACCATTCAGAAAATAGAATTTTTAATTAAACTATTAATTGACCAATAGCAATTTAAATTAAAAAAAAAATCTGCCCAAATCACCTTATAATAAAATGAATGATTATTTATATTTTTGTATCAAATGCACATTTGTTGAGTATCTAGGAAATCTGTTGATGCAGACAGCTTAATCAAATGTATCACGATAATAGCACATTTGTCGCCTAACACCTTTCTAATCTTCGTCGAAAGTGTAAAAGGATTAAAGTTATTGTGAGTTAAACACAGAAATGTGGTGTATTTGTCCTGAATGCATGATTCTTGTGTCGGAATCACCAATTCTTGAAGTATGGTATTATTATTAGTTTGCTGAACCCCAAACTCCTGCATCGTATGTTTAAACAGGTAATACTATTGAGTAATGGTATTACTAAAATAATAGAAAATATTATACTGCTTTATAAATAAACAGTTGAATAGAAAGATATAATCAATATAGTGGAAACTAAATTTATTTTCCTGCAGCTAATAGGTAAGATTAGTACTGTAAAAGGGTTAAATTTAAAATGTGATTTTTTAAACTCATATTTACAGCTGTGTCCCTGGTTCCAATATGAGACATATCAAATATAAGTTGTGTGTCTTTGCTTTGATTATTTTTTTGTATTGTTTGTTTGTTTAACGTCCATTTTTATGCAACTAAGGCTAATCGGACGATGCTACAGTGGGAGTCCTAAATTTTGCCTATCCAGGTATAATTAGGATAGGGATCTTTAACGAGTACCTGACATCGTACAGGCTCGGGACCTCCATTTTACGTCCTATCCGAGGGACGGCATAGCTAAGGATTTTTTACTCCCATTAAAAAATCCTAGGGCCACCGCTGGAATTGAACCCGCGATCTTTAGTATTGTAGGTTGTATTTTTTTTTGTAATATTCCATTTGATACTTTTTCGAATAACCAAGAAATTATATATCTCCTGAAAAAGTCCATTTACTTATTTCAGATTTTCTACGAATCTATTACTGAATATTAGGGAGTTATTAAAATAAATGTTATTAATTTCTTGTGTAAGTGTGGTTTTTTGTACACAAGATTAAATGTCTTTCAAATTCAATTCTGGAACTTAACTGATTCCTAAGCTTAACAAGACCGGAATCGAAAACGGCGCCAGATATCTTATGATGGTACTAAGGGCTATTGAAAACGTTTGTATCAATAAAAGATTCTTGTCCCCGAGCAATTGAGTACCATTTATTGAAGGTTAACACAGATGATGACATTCCAGCGACATCAGATGGGACCACATCATCTTAAAATAAGGGTTGTAAATTGAGAATACAGTTCTGTTACTCTATAGTTAAGTTTATATTAAGGTCATTTAGAGCATAAAAACAAGAACAAAATCACAGAATACGATAAAAGAAATTTTCCAAAAAAGAAGTTATAGGTCTTTTTTACTTTACCCACACAAGTTACTTATTTCTAAAACAGTGATCTATTGGTAGTATAACAGAAAAATTGAGCACATTCTTGAAACTACGGATTTAACTTGGTATTAATATTAAGATTCGAGATCTGCAGAGTCCGCCCAAATAAGGGACCCTATATACTTTATGGGGGATTGAAAATGGTAAAAGAAAAATTAATTTTACGCAAATCAAGGCACAATGTCTTTACCATATTCCTTTTTATCATTAACTATAAGGAGTGATAAAATCTTATTGAAAAAATACTGAAATTGGAGTTAGCCATTTATATAAGAAGTATAGAAACTACCGAAGATTCATAGAAATTTTTTTTAAGACCTTGCTTCCATTTCAACCTCCCTAAAATATCCCCCCTGTATACGTTCTGCATACCTCGAATCTTACTACTATTACAAAGTGAAAACCAAAATTTCTTGAAGGCACAATTTTTTCATCATATTTCTTTTTATCTTGAACTATGAGGGATGATAAAATCTTGAATGCTGTTATTGGAGTTAGGGTCTAGCCACACATGTCCGCACCGGATCCGCACCGTAGCAATAATATAGGTTATGTTCAGAATATTTTTAATTTAACTTACATATTTCCTTTAGTTATGTCTAAAGTTCAGGCCACAGATGTCAGACACAGGCCACTTTAGGCATAATTAAAGGTAATATGTAAGTTAAATTAAAAATATTCTGAACATAACCTGTATTATTGCTACGGTGCGGATCCGGTGCGGACATGTGTGGCCAGACCTTTAGTCGTTTTGTCAACTGGAAGGTTCTTCATACATAGTAATCAAACCATCTTATTTTTCTTAACTACAATAAGAACACTTCAAACATTTTGTTTTGATTTATATTCAGTCAAGTTATCTCTTTTTATTATGTCTGTTTTTATTCACTTACTGTACTACAATGTTTACTCATATTGCTCATATATTGATTAAATGTAATGTGTTGATCAATTAGCCTTTTTATGTGAAATTAATTTGTTAAGGAATAGGTTTGAATGTAGACTGTATCATTTTTGTGACTGTTATTTGTTATTATTTATTTTTCTTTTTTTCTTCTTCTTTCGAGGCTTACATTTTATTTATTATTATTACGTTTATTTATTTATTTTTTTTTTTTTTTTATGTACATTTGTATATAGTTATTGTGTGAATGATTTACCTTACAGCACTAATATAAATGCCCTTGACTGTGGCAGAATGTATTATTTCTTTCAATAAAAAAAAAAAAAAAAATTGTTAAGGAATCCAGTTGGTTTTCTAATTCATTTCAAAAATGTAAAATCATTATTTTTTTTTTTTTTTTTAGCGCAAGGGAGAAACTACCTATTTACGCTTAATGTTTTAGAAATTTTAAAAGAACTGTGAAAAATATATAACCCTTAAAAACTGAATGAATGGACAACAAACATTGAGTGAAACGCACCCTAGCGCTTCCTGGTCGTCTGCAATTCGAACTAAATTTTTCATTCACTGACCCCTAAAGGTAGGCTAATTACATGGTGCGAGAGGCTTAAAATTCCAGTCCTTTTCTCTTAAATTTTACATCCTAAAGATAAAAACGGAAAACTTCTTCACGATTATGGGTTTTGCTGCTACACGACGACATAGCTTAGTTGGTCATACGTGCAGTCGATTTTCAGCCTTTTCGGCACGGACATTGTACACTTTGCTTTATAAATTACTAGCTGTACATCCCGGTTTCACCCGGAGAATTTCATTTTTTAAATCTATAAAATCTATAAACTGAGACTTTTATCGAGTCAAACGGTCGATTTTGTAAAAACCAATGTAAAGAGAGATCAAAACGATTATTATAACAATAAAGAATATACCCAGAGATCGGCTGAAGTTTTAAGAAGTTTTGAGATCGGCTGCAATTTTAATATAGACAGCTGTTCGTTCGCATCTGGTATGAAAGAACCACTGAGCGAAATTTGGAGAATTTAGGACAAACGGTATGGATTTCTAAAAAGGAAAAACAGAATTTCATCTTTATATACATAGATGTAAAGTGAGATCATTACGATTTTTATAACAATAAAGAATATCAGCTAAAGATCGGCTGAAGTTCTGCAATTTTAATATGTTCGCGCCTGGTCTGGATGAACCACAGAGCGAAATTTGGAGAAGAAAGAATATCAGCTGAAGATAAACAATGTTTACAAAATTGTAAAAAATAAAATTTATAAAACGAAATGTAATGTAATGTAAATGTAAATAAGGAATCATTTCAATTATAATCACACTTAACTGAAATTATAATTATCAACCGTTAATTAAAAAAACAAGTTAAAAAATTTAACCGACTGATAAGAGACATGGCAACAGCTGATATGCCAGTAAATAGAAGATTATAAAGGCGCTGGATGAGAGATCTCCTTCGTTAACAAACCAGATTAACTCACTGAGAGCTTTTTACGGCATTGATCGATACATCGAGCAGGTAGAATCGATTGTTGTTGATGATGCTGACGTTGAAGAAATGCGATCAATGAGCACAATAGGGAACTGCTAAGGGGTTTTTATCAGCTAAGACATAACCTAAGGCACGTGGTACCGCAGGCTAAGCTACTTAGCTTCGGAATAATGAGCGCGTGGACCGCAGAGCGCCTCGTCATATCCACCTTCCAACAGGGGTTCGGCTTAAGGTAGCGTACCCTTTATACCATTCCTCCTCCGAAATAATTAGGGGGTCTTAACCTTCTCGGATGGAAGGGATTTAGCAAAAGAGTATTGAAAAAAAAATTAAATCGATATATAGCGTAACATCGATCATACGGATGATGGGGAGGACAGTACTCGAATAAGAAAACACAGATAATCGATTAGTTTTACACATTCCTTAATACCTAACCAAGTTATAAGCAATTATAGAACTATAAGGAGCGAGATAGTTTACGGCACATCTGGGCGCAACGACCAGGTGGTGGGGAGACCCCCCCCCTCTTTGGTACAAACAGTCTCAATAAAGTACTCTTAATTAAATGATTAATTATGTAGGGGGGGACAGTTATAGATTGAGCGTGATCCAATTCAGATCACTTAGTTGCACTACCGTAGGCCAAAAAGCAGAACAGAACGGTCTCGATAATCCGAACTCATAGTTCTCCGAAACCGCTTGTAATCCGAAAAAGATTGAAAAAAATTAGACTAATGAGAGATGGGATGGTAATCAGGAAATGACAGCACTTCTAGGGTTCGGTCTTCTCACCTTATTTTTGTAATGAGTTTCGTAAAAAAGATAAACTATTTGCATTCGGGACCTTTTCGGACGTTACCTACCGGCAACTCGACGCAACTTATTCGCGAAAGCGTACACCCTGAAAACGCAATATTATACAGTAAAATTTTAGAACCAAGTAAGGAATTTTAATAAAATTTAGGTTATATGTATTTGTGAAGCTTCAAGAACACTTAGTCACAAAAAATAAAATATTTTTTTTTAAATTAAACTAAACTACTATAGTTTAGTTACTAAACTATAGCTTTAACTAAACTACTATAGCTTCAAACTAAAGCTACTTTTCCCACTTTTTTCTAAATCCTCAAAATTAAGACTGAGACAAAAACTAAATACGTACACATACTTACTTAAACCCATATGGATATACTGTTCACAGATTTACGACATTGCTAAAAAAATACATTTACAAAAACTACAGACCTTTCAGTCAAAATTACTACGACTCATTTCAAAAGCACCTTGGTACGTGACTAATCAAACCTTACATACTGACTTCCACATGCCAACAGTCGACCAGCACATCAAAACTCTTTATAAACGTTTCCGCACTAACCTACACGGACATATAAACCTACTAATAAGAGATATGGCCACAGATGAAATGCCCGTGAATGTGAGGAGGAGATTAAAAAGGCGTTGGATGAGAGATCTCCTTCTTTAACGGACATGAATAACTGAATGAAGCCAGACAAGAGGTACTGTTGGCTGCCATCCTTCCCCATGCCTCACATGTCATCATCTGCAATTGTATACGGCCATCGAATCCGCTGATTGTCTATCTACTGCTGACATGCGCGGATATACGAATGAAGTGAAAAAAAAAAAAAAATATAATAATTTAAACTTTTTTTTAATTTTAAATATTTTTTTATAATTTTATTATTATTATTATCATTATTATACATAGAAACATAACAAATCTAATTGGAGTAGTAAAAACAGTTAAAAAATTACGAGAGGAGATTGTTTTAGTTGAAGTTTTCTCACATATCCAATCAGAAAAGATCCTAAAATGTGAAAATCTACTTAATAACTTTCCGGTTAAAGCAGAGGCACATGAGAAACTGAATCAAAGTAAAGGGATTATATGGTGCCCCGAACTAAATTACTGTAGATTAAGGAAATAAAAGATGAATTAAAACCACAAAGTATAGCCGATGTTGAAAGTTTAACGTACTTAAAAATGATGAAAAACACCGCGTGTCACGAACGTAATTTATCACCATAAGCGAAATATCCTAAATATAGTTTTTGCATTATTGCATACTTAATAACTTTCCGGTTAAAGCAGAGGCACATGAGAAACTGAATCAAAGTAAGGGATTATTTGTTGCCCCGACCTAAATTACTGTAGATTAAGGAAATAAAAGATGAATGAAAACCACAAAATATAGCCGATGTTGAAAGATTATCGTAATTTAAAAATAATGAAAAACACCGCGAGCCGCGACCGTCCTTTATCACCAAAAGCGAAATATCCTATAAATAGTTTTTACGATTTGTTTATGTCCTTATATGTTAAAAACTGAAAATTATTGCATTGAGCCCTCGAGTTTGAAGACAAATTTTAAATGGCTCCGCTCCGGAGACCTCGAGTGCAAAGGGTTTACTTCAAGAAGAAACATGTGTAAAAACGTAGAGAAATTAGATTGTGGAGAGCACTGAGCCAAACATCTACTTTATAAATAATATTAAGAAGAAATATAAGGAAACATCTTAACCCAGTTGTAATTCATTCGCCACATAGTTTGGTGCGTCGACTATTTTCTCCATTACTTCTGATTGGAAGAACTGAATTCTTCGGATATTTAAGGGCTTGATCTAGAACCTCATATTTCAATTCCCGTATGTCCATAATGGTATAATTAATACTTTGTAAATGGTAATTTACAAAGTTAGAAAGTTAGTTATTCATAATTTGGGACGCTTGTTAAGTAATATGGATAATATTCCAAAATATTAATTAATTAGTTTTATTTTGAGTCCATTATCATTTTTAAAATAGGTAAACTAAATTTTTTCGAAGATGTTTCAATTACCTTTTTGGAAATTTTTTATTGCGGTCAATTTTTATCAGTTGTGATAAAAATAGTTTATGGGAAAAATAGTTTAAAATATAAGGCGGTGTTTTATCTAAAATAATTTATCATTTTTTTAATCATGCTTAAAGGTCTGAAGTATGGTAGCTTAATTGATGCCATACATTTTCGATAGATCTTTAGATAGATTTTCATATTTTTGGTTGAAAATTGAACAATTTAAACAAATCATTATTTTTTATATATCTCATATTTAAGTTAATCTTAATGATACAGTAATAAAAATAAATCGATCCAGTTTACCTCAGAAGATATTATTAGCGTTAATCAACATTATCTAGGTTAGTTTTGAATTCCTCACATTTTATACGTGTCACAAATAGTATGTCTATTAATTTTATTGTCTGTATTTCTCGCTGATAGTAACTGACAAATTTCAGAACGAAATATGAAAATATTTCATTTTTGCCCATGGCATTAGTTAAATTATATAAAAAAAACAAAAAAATTTGGAAAAGGATAAGAATATTTTAGTCGACACATATATTTAAACATTTAAGAAAATGAAAGGTTCATCTGAGGAATCTAATCATTTTTGGATCAGGGGAATATAAAAAATTTTAGGTATGCAGTGATCCAGCGACATTCTCTTCAGAGAACATCGTAAATACGTTTGATAAAGGTTGTTGCTACAAATCCAAGAGATAAAAAGAAATGTGAATTTAAATTTCGGATGATTATGTAAGATTTTAAATACGTATCAGTGATACGGTAACAATCGATTTAATATTATATCATAGAATCAATAACGATTAAAATAATCAAATAAAAGAGATCAAACGTTACAGCTATAATTAATTCAATCAAAAACGAATCATCTGTGGTGTATTGGGTACAATTCAAAGGTCTCGGGTTCGCGTCTAGTGGCTCTAGGAATTTTTTAAAGAGAGTAATAAGTCCTTGGCTATGCTGTCCCTCGGATAGGACGTAAAATGGAGGTCCTGAGCCTGCACGATGTCAGCTGCTCGTTAAAGATCCCTATCCTAATTATACCTGGATAGGCAATATTTAGGACTCCCACTGTAGCATCGTCCGATTAGCCTTAGTGGCGTATAATGAAGTTAAACAAACAGATCAAAAGTTACAGCTATAATTGATTCTAATAAAACGAATCATCTGTGGTGTATAGTGGTATGATGTATGTAGCATAGCAACCTACAATATTAAAGTTATGTTCGCTTCTTCGCGGTTTCGGTCTTCGGTTTCGGGTTCGCATCTGGTAGCTCTTGAATTTAAAGAGTAAAAAGAGAGTAAAAGTCCTTGGCTATGCCATCCCTCGGATAGGACGTAAAATGGAGGTCCCGAGCCTGTACGATGTGAGGTGCTCCCTACTATAAGATCCCTATCCTAAATATACCTGGATAGGCAAAATTTAGGTATCTCACTGTAGCATCGTCCGATTAGCCTTAGTGGCGTAAAGTGAAGTTAAGCAAACAGATCAAAAGTTACAGCTATAATTAATTCAATTAAAAACGAATCATCTGTGGTGTATTGGGTAGCATAGCAACCAACAATATTAAATGTCTCGGATTCGCGCCTGGTAGCTCTTGGATTTAAAGAGTAAAAAGTCCTTGGCTATGCCCTCCCTGGAATAGGACGCAAAATGGAGGTCCCGAGCCTGTACTATGTCAGGTACTTGTTAAAGATCCCTACCCTAATTATACCCGGATAGGAAAACTTAAGGAGTCCCACTGTAGAATGTTCCGATTAGCGTTTAAGCGAACAAACAATTCCATTAAAAAATAAAATAGAATCCTTATTTTATTGAAAATTTCTTGAAGTAAACTTCAAATTTAATGAATACATTCATCAGCTATGCAGACTACGCTGATGCGCCTCTGTTTGCAGATATTAAGCTAAGTTTTATTCAAATTCATGGAGTTATTCCAAACTGCCTCAGGTCAGAGGGTGCTCAAGTAATCTAAATCAGTTAAACAATCTTTTGTGCCTAACTTCCTAAAGTAGTTCTAGATCCCATGAGAAATACACGATGGATGATAAAACAAAAAAAAAAAAAAACAGAGAAAAACGTTTTGTGAGGCGAGCTTGAAAACCTAGGCAATTAGCAAATGGCGACAATTCGGGAAAAGTGTCGGTTTTTCCCATGCAGTTTTCCCAGGAGCGGTGGTGACTGTGCGGATAAAGGTCTCCATAGAAGAAAATAAAGAAAAACTATTTGACATTGTGAAAGAATGGAACAATGATGGAGTAAGGAGTTCACAAGATTATCTCGACAACTCGACCGTGCCAAGTCTGACAATTACAGATGAGTTTATATGTAGCCATCTTGTTACTCGTCGGTTACAGCATTAATTGGGATAATAATCGAGGATTAGAATTGCACAACTGTATTCCTTAATTAAATGAAACTACTCTCATAAGTTTTTTTAACTTAGACGTAGAGAAATTCAGATATTTAGGGGCGATGGTATCTAGAAAAAACGAAATCGATGAGGGGATTAACGCTAGAATAACCCTTTGCACACGAGGGCTCCGCTACGGACACAATGCAAATCTCAAATGCTCGCGGTGTTTTTCATTATTTTTGTAGTACGTTAATCTTTTAACATCGGCTATATTTTGTTCATTCGTCTTTTATTTCCTCAATTGTACAATAATATAGTTCGGGGCACCAAATAATCCCTTTACTTTGATTTAGTTTCCCATGTGCTTCTTCTTTAACCGGAAAGTTATTGAGTAGATTTTTATATTTTAGGAGCTTTACTGATCGGATATCTGAGAAAACTTCAACTAAAAGGGTCTCATCTCGTAATTTTTTAATTGTTATTACTTCTCCAATAAGATTTTTTATGCTTTTATATATAAGGAACGGCGAAACCTTTGTGAAATCTAAGTTATCCGCTCCGGTAACGATGTGTTCTTGAAGCTTCACAAATACATATAACCTAAATTTCATTACAATCCCTTACTTGGTTCTAAAATTTTACTGTATAATATTGCGTTTTCGCGAATAAGTTTGGTCGAGTTGCCGGTAGGTAACGTCCGAAACGGTGCCGATTGCAAAGTTTAATCCCGACTTTTAACCATTTAATGCTTTTAACCAGTCGGAAATGCTTGCTACTTTTAATTGCTCAACTCTCATCTTCCGTCCCGAAACTTAAAAATTAGAAATTACAAAGCTATTATTCTTCCTACGGTCATTTATGGATGCGAAACATGGTCGCTAACACTGAGGGATGAGCAACGACTGGCGGTTTTTGAAACTAAGGTATTGTGTAGGATATGTGGACGGAATCAACAGGAGAATTTAGTCGTTTACACAACACCCTACTTAGTGAAATGTTTAAGGTAAATATAGTAGAGTTGATTGCAGCGCGGTGATTAAAATTTGCGTGTAAAATTAAGCAACTTAGTTGTTAGCGAATACCTAAAAGAATAATAAGCACGGGGCCGACTGGGAAATGTCCGAAGGGTACGCCGATCTATCAACAGAAGGCCTACCGTGACCTTCCTATTCTTCGAGATCAAAATCTCCAAGACGAAATTTTTGGAACCATCGCTGCACTGTGCATTCACTGATGCTTCCTTCAACCCAACCAACATTGATGTTACGCGCGATTTTAGCCGCACTTCGACCAAGTTTCATCTTCAGAGGACTTTGCCCATAGAGATTGTAACACGAAGTAAACTAATCTTTGAGAAAAAACAACAGTACTAACCATACATTAACTAGACTTTGTATATCTTTGTTTACTGGGCAATCACTTGCCTATATAAAATTAATATTCAAAACCTGCATTGTTTTCTCACCAACCCAACACATCAGATAATAATATTAATACAAATTATTTTGATAAAAAATTAAATTACTCGATACGGCATAATCTAGATATATATTGAATCGATAATTATTGTTGAATTAGCTAAAAAGGCGAGAGAGGTGTTGATAAGGGGGCACCGCCAGAGCGAGCCACTATCTCCGCGTCTTTTGTTCTCGAGGAGGACCCCCCGAGCAGGGGTCGCCACCGTCTATTCAGATTTTTCCGGAAGGGGAAGGAAGCCTAGAAGACAAAGAGATAGCCTTTGGGGACAAGACATGTCGAAGGCCGTCCACTTTATCGCAGCTAAAGCATAACTTCATTTCCTCCCGTTCTCTCTACCCCTTTCCTCCCGGGGCCCCACCCCGCAAAAATTCGACGCCCCCACCCACTTCCACCACCCCACCCTCCGCTCACGTCGGAAAGTTGATCATTAATCAGAACTCTGGTGGCAGGTGGCCGGCTTGATAAAGCGCCGGCTTCGATAAGATTGACAGCGCGGGGACTTAATTTGCAGGGATCCGCCCTGACAAGATAAGAAAGATGTAACTGTTGCCGAACTCTTCAGTCCTGTGCTTAAGCCCGTTCGAGAGGACGTCTCTTCCCCGTCGTTGCTAATTAGGAAGTTGACTTTAGCGGGAGATAAAGAATACAAAGTTGGCAACGGGGTGGCGAGAACAAAGCGACATGAATAAACTGGAAATCTCCGGAGCGATTTATACTTTGCAACAGTTGATAAAGAAACATCTTGTCTTTTCTCCTTTAGGCTTCTCAAGAATAAAAGTTTCATCTTTCTCCTTTAAAAAGTATTATTTTTAAATATTAATTCATAAAGATCAGACATTTCTTCAATTCGTCCATTCCTAACGGGGGTACCACAAGGTTCAATACTAGCCCCCCTACTGTACATTGTATACATCCATGACATAGCAGAAAGTAATGAGACATTGATCGCTATTTACGTAGACGGTACAGCAATACTAACAAAACATCAAGATCCGTCACATGCTTCACTAACCTTACAAAACCACCAACAGAAATTAAACGACTGGTGCAAATTGTGGAAAATTAGATCACGAAAAATCACAACATATAACTTTTACTCTCCGAAAAAATACTTGTCCTCCAATGTATATCGAAAATGTACAAATTTCCCAAAAAGACACAGTACAGTAGCTCGGACTAACCCTCGATAATAAATCCTCAAAATTAAGACTGAGATTAAAACTAAATACATACACATACTTACTAAAACCTATATGGATGTACTGTTCACAGATTTTTCGGTATTGCTAAGGAAATACACTTACAAAAACTGCAGACCTTTCAGTCAAAATTATTACGACTCATTTCAAAAGCACCTTGGTACGTGACTAATCAAACCTTACATACTGACTTATAAATGCAAACCGTAGACCAACATATAAAGACACTTTACAAACGTTTCCATACAAACTTGTATGGAACCGTTTGTAAAGTATGGTATGGAGATGACTGTATGGTGCCTGATTAGAGACATGGCAACAGCTGATGTGCCCATAAATAGGAGATTAAAAAGGCGCTGGATGAGTGATCACCTTCGTTAAAAATCGATCCATCCTCAATATTTTTATTCGCATCCTGCAGCACCCAGTAACAATCACCGAATGTGATGTGAGTATATAGCTTGAACATTTTAGGCTTAAGGAAAAATAGAAAGATAGATAGTCGGCAGCACCTTATTCCAGACTTTAACAGCCCCCTTAATCAGTAGAGGAGGTCTCCCTTTAAGGTTCTTTTTGATCTAATCCTAGCTGACATATAAGACGAGCCCAAGTCTTTTACATGAATGTATGTATGTGTTGCGGAAATGAGTTGACTCTTAGTAAGAGGTCAGGAGCTCACTAGCGCTGCTGACGCTTAAAATTAAAATTGCCAGATTCTTTTGTTTCCAACACTACCTTACCTTTTAATTGTATCAATAATTACTAATAGTAATTATGCATTAATTATAGTAATAAATAATAACTCATAATAAATAATAATTAATCTAAAAAATTACCTTCTGAAATAAGGGATAATAGAAATAAAAATAAAAATATCATTCGATTTTAAATAGCAATAATTATAAATTTTATTGAAATAGCAATTAAAGTAAATAACTTGACGTTTAACTTAACTTATAATTTTATTAACTGATGAATTTAATCTTAATCAACCAATTTTACAAAACTAACATTTCTAAACACTAATTCAAATTTTTATCAATTAAATAGTTTTATAAAACTAACAATTTTTAATCTATAGACTAATCAAAACAAGAGATATTTAAATTAATTAAATTATAAACTAATACACATTATAAACTATTGATTATATTTTAAACAAGAGAATAATCTAAACAAATTGTAAATTACTAATATTGGCCAATCTAATATATCAGTTCATAAATAAATTATCTAGGCCTTCAAAATTTAAATTATAGTAAACAATGTTTTTATTAATCAAACACAAATAATGAAATGGTACCTTGATCAAGGGTTTTGAGGATTTATCGTTGTGAAGATGGCGAACAACGTCAAGCCGTGATAATAGTTGTATGTTCAGTGCCGTATTTGGATGAACTCCGAAGACATCTTAATCCAGATGTTTTCCTTTTAAATAATTAGTCTAGTCCAATAAACTCTTCATTCCAGTTCCGGGTTATAATTTATGAGATATGACAACGTATTAAAGTCTTGTACGTTGTTATAATAATAACAAAAAATTAGCCGGCCGGCGTGAAAACTTAAATATGCTATCGGTACCGCTAGTGGACGACAACTGAGTGGCGTTTGTTTTTCACCTGCTTCTCTCTTGAAAAACATATGATTGACATCAAACGGTCGATCAATGTAAAATTAATTAATTTAAATAAAATAAAACATTTTTCAAACATACATAATATAAATTAGTCATTTGTATCCTAATCTTAGATTAAAAATAAATACAATATTGATATGATAGATCTATTAAATGGTATAATTATTTTATAATAATTACATATTATTACTAAGTTTAAATATATGTAATTTTTAAGCCTTTTGTGCCAACAGTATGTTTGTTTTTGCTTTAAGACTTAAAACATTTCAAATCATCAACGATCTTTAATATGTTTTCTTTATTGTGTCTGTTTACTTTGACATGAAATCGTAATCAAATGGTGAGAATATATTGGTCGATAGGTGTTGAATGAAGTTTTGTTGCTTGCGTACCACAGAACGTCTGTTATTAGTCTTAAAATTTTGGATTATGCTCACACAATACCGAAAAGACAAGAAACCGGCCGCAGATTCCGACTACTACAACCTTTACTTGACAAACGTTCCAAAATTTCAATTCATTATAAAAGATTAATCTACATAGTAATAACAAGACTTATCTAGACTTATGGAGTCGAATTTTGAACCAACCAAACTCGAATTCCTCTCGCTTCCAATCCCTATAATTCTCCTATCCTTCGTAAAATCCTTAATGCTCCTTAATTTGTAAAACTATCCCTGAAAAAAATTTTTTTGTAGTCTCAATAGTATTATCAATCAGTCCAATTTTTCTAGATAGAGATTTAAATTTGACTAATGGTTTGATCCGGTTAAAAGGTTATATAAGAATTTATTTTTTCTTGTTTATTTTGTTATCCTTAGTTATTAACTTATTTAGAAAAATCCGGTGAGCCTTCAAGAGGATCTTATACTTTTATAAGAAAATGAATCAACTGAAATTTTTCTTTAAACGTTAGTGACTCGTTCTCCTTTCAATGGACAAAAACGGCCGCCTAGATTAAAATATCGCAGCAATTGCTAAGACTAATTTGGGAGAGTAGATCTGTAATTATCTCATCTCTAGCGGTGGCGGCTCTAGCGAGTGGCCAATATAGCAGGGAGAGATCAAGTGGTGCTCTCCTAGGGTCAAGCGACCAATTGGGAGAGATCAACTCACTCTACAATGGCTCGTAGAGGTAACTCACTACCACATCTGTATAAATATATATATATATATATAGAGAGAGAGAGAGAGAGAGTGATAGCAAGAAATGCGGGAGTGGTAGTGTACCATAGTTGTTTTAAATGGGAGCACTTACTTAAAAAGATGGTTAAACACAGAATGTTGGGGACACCTGTGGTGTAGTGGTTAGCATAGAAACCTACAATACTAAAGGTCGCGAGTTCGCGTCCCGAGGTGGCCCAAGGATTTTTAAATGGGAGTAAAAAATCCTTGACTATGGCGTCCCTCGGATGGTAGGTAAAATGGAGGTCCCGAGCCTGTACGATGTCAGGTACTCGTTAAAGATTCCTATCCTAATTATACCTGGATAGTCAAAATTCAGGACTCCCACTGTAGCATCGTCCGATTAGCCTTAGTGGCATAAAGTGGCGTTAAAACAAACAAACACAGAATGTCGTTTATGCCTGGTACAATGTGGAATCGCTTGATCAAATTTAGTGATAAGGGCTTAACATCATTTAAAGTTAAACACCCAGGAATGGCCGCCTAAACTCACATCGACTTATAACCTAATATTATATCTGTTCATTGGACAATATTGCCTGTTGCTTAAAGTGATAATATTATTCATTTTTCGTTACCTCCTAAGTTCTTTTTATTTTTTATTTGCTTTGTGAAGAAGAAAATTTTCATAATGACTGAACATTTTGTCGAAAACTTTTAATAAGTGGCAAATAATACAAGGTGTAAAATATTAATTGAAACAAATAATTCCGTCAAAATTTTTAAGAGATCCTAACTTGTGGTGTCAACATAACAATTTTATTGCTTGACAATTTGAAGAAATTAATAAGGTTTAAAATGACATCAGACTTTTGTTCAATGTTAATTCCTATTAGCAGGCGAACAAACAAAATTAGGAAGGCGTGAATTAGGTAAGTTAATATTTTAAAAATCTGTAACAAAATAGTTATAATTTATGAGAAATTTCTAGTGTTTATTTTTCTTTTATTTTTCTTTATGTTTTTCCGCCACCATATTGCAACTTTTAAGAAGCTTCTTATGGACATATAAATTCTTATGGACAGCAGTATGTTTTATTAGAATATAAAAATATATTTATTATAAAAAATATATTTATTTATAAATATATATGTATATATATATATATATATATATATATATATATATATATATATATAATAATACACAAAATAAATAAATAAAAAAATTCCCTTTGCAGACGATTTAGCCCTCCTGACGGAAACGGAGAGAATGAGAAATTTCTAGTGTTTATTTATTTATTTTTCGCCACCATATTACAACTTTTAAGAAGCTTCTTATGGACATCTAAAAGATAAATAAAATTCGAATTTGCTGAATGACTATTAAAAAACATTTATGGGAAAAGCTATGATGAGCTCCTATAGAATACAGATCTATCGCAATAAATATCAATTTTATTGCTGCTTTAATCACAAAATTTATATCTAGGGCTATTATATTAAATGAGATATAAACTCTCTCAAACAAAATGATTGGTATTGTTTAAGCTCTAAAGATAATAAATCTGCGCCATTATTGGTGAATCCATTGTTTTAAATTTTTATTTGTTTTTTTTTTATTGGGAAATTCGTCACTGTGAGAATTGATTAAAGAATATATTTGTAAGATTACATTAGAAATATCCATATGTATAAGTTTGAGGGGGATCACGACCCTATAATAATAGCTATGCAATTGTATTATTTCTATAAAAATACAAAAAAAAATGTAGAAGCGATTAAGGTTTTTCTTTACGATAGGAAGATTAACAGTCAGGTTTTTAAGTTAAATATTTCTTCATTTTGAAAAGTCAACGTTTCGATCCCTACATTTGGATCTACATCAGGTGTTCAGGGAACCCATTTGTCATTTTATATAATTGTTTAGTTCGATATTTAGTTCATAATTTTCAAAAAAAATTGTCATTTCATCATTTTGTTTTTTTTTATTATCGTTAATGTATAATTAATATTTATTTAAATTAATTAAATATGTCGTACTAATCTATATTAATCATCCAATCAACATTAGTTTGTTGTTATCTGCGTGGGCATTTTTGATTGGTCGAAGACGCTCTCAGACAAACAAAAGACGCTTCAAGTCAGTCAGCTGTTGATTCTCGCCAGCCGAGTACGCATTACTCCTCACGCTTAAAACATTCATTAAAAACATCTTATGACATCTCGTTCACCCAGGGTGTTCAGTTGTGTATTGTGCACATTTGCAGACATTATTTTAGAAGACAGAGCGAAGAAGAAGCTTAAGTTCCTCGCGGGATGGACTTTAAAGTGAAATAACTCAAATATTTTTTATTTTTATATAATGTCTGAACTTTGAATTTTGTTTAACCTTCAACATTAAATAACATTCTCCAAACATTTATCATTTTATATAATTGTATAGTTTGATATTTAGTTCATAATTTTAAAAAAAAATTGTCATTTCATCATTTTGGTTTTTTTATTTTCGTCCATTTAACATCCATCCATCCATTTAACATTAAATCAGATTGCTGAATTCAGTTATTATATCTATCTATGTATTATAGTTATTAATCGTTTGTTTATTACTTTACTCTATAGTTAATAAATGGCCATTCGATTAAAGCATATTTTTGTCTATAATAGTTTATAAGTTGTATCTATTTTCATTCAATCATTTAAATTTCATTCTTATTTAATAAATTATTTGTATTTAATAAATTATTCTTTAAGCTCTAAAATATCAGAGAATTTTCTTTATTTATTTCCTTCCATTTATATTATTTTGTTCATCTTATTAATTATGCTAATATTTTCTAAATTTCAATTTAAACTTTATGTAAAATAGCTTTTATGCTATTCTCTTATTATTTATACCTTTTAATTACATTAACCCACAAAACTAGGAGCATTGAGCACCGGCCATACTTTCTTCATTAGGGAAGCGAAAGGTTTTTATTATTAAAACCTAACTTGCCTGAACATCAGGGCTTGTTGAGTCCAGAGTAATACAGGGACTGGTATGTATAATGTAAACCCAAAAATATGAGGGGGGGGGGTCATAACTCCTCCGACCCTCCCACATGGATTCGCCCCTGCATAAACATAAGCTAAGCGGTTCATATTTGTTTTTAATTTAGAAAAATATTGTACGAAATTTCGAAAATTCCTTTTTAAATAGATATGATTGTAAGTTAGTAAAATGATTAATATATTTTTTAGAAAATGATTATCATTTTTCATTTTATTGATAACTAGCTGTATATAAATGTTTCACCCGGAGAATTTCATTTTTAATCTATAAAATGAGACTTTTATCGACTCAAACGGACGATTTCGTAAAAATCAAAGTTAAGCGAGATCAAAACGATTTTAATAACAATAAAGAATATACCCAGAGATCGGCTGAAGTTATGACATTTTAATATGGACAGGTGTTCGCACCTGTTATGAAAGAACCACTGAGCAAAATTTGGAGAATTTAGGACAAACGGTATGGATTTCTATAAAGAACAAATAAACAAACAGAATTTCATCTTTATTTACATAGATTATAGCTGTATATCCATACCGGTATCACCCGGGGTATTCCATTTTTCTAATGAAACGGTCGATTTCGTAAAAAGTAATTGTAAAGCGATATCATTACGATTTTTATAACAATAAAGAATATCAGCTGAAGATCGGCTGAAGTTATGCAATTTTAATATGGACAGGTGTTGGCACCTGGTATGAAAGAACCACTGAGCGAAATTTGGAGAATTTAGGACAAACGGTATGGATTTCTATAGAGAACAAATAAACAAACAGAATTTCATCTTTATTTATATAGATTATACAAAATTATGGACGTGTTTATTTAAATAATTAATATAAAAGGGAAACTTAATAATTGCTTAAACTTAAATTTTTTTTTCATACAGTTTATAAATGTTTCTATGAGCACACACAGTACCAGTCAAAAGTTTAAACTCACTTGTATTTAATTCACAATCTTCAAGTTTAAAAAAATAATTGTAACTCAAGAGATAACATTTCAAAAATTATATGATTGTTTCGAATACAATCTATAGAAATAAAGATGAAAATGTGTTAGTTTGTTTTTTTGTTTGAAATTCCCGGATGAAACCGGAATATACAGCAATAATCTTTGTAAATAAAGATGAAATCCTATTTGTTCTTTATAGAAATCCATACCGTTTGTCCTAAATTCTCCGAATTTCACTTAGTGGTTCTTTCATACCAGGTGCGATCACCTGTCCATATTAAAATAGCATTACTTAAGCTAATCTCTGGGTATATTGCTTATTGTTATAAAAATCGTTATGATCTCGCTTTACATTAGATTTTTACGAAATAACCGTTGGAGTATAAAAAAATCTCATTTCTGTCCTAACGAATTTTCTTGACCCACGGCTTTTCTCATTGTTTTCAAAATTCCGTGGGTGAAACCGGGATATTAAAGCTAGTTATAAATAAATTAAAAATAAAATTATAGTTGTTACGTTGTCCAATAAATAAAATGTTGTTACTTATTTATTATACAAAATCTAAGGGTGAGTCTAAACTTTTGACCGGTACTGTAATTTCATCTTTACAAATATTTATATAGATTATACGAAATTTTGGACGTATTTATTTAAATAATTAATATTAACGGAAAACTTAATAATTTTTTACACCTAAAATTTTTTTTGTCATGCAGTTTATAAATGTCACACACACACATATATACACGCACACACTTATATGCATGTAGGATAAGATGTTGAATATTATCTAAGCTATCCTGAGACAGCTACGTCGAAAGCCGGGAAACCTTAAAGCTAACCGGATTTTCAAGACCTTAATCTTTGTTTACTGAAAAAGAAACCAAGCTGAAGAAACCTGACAGGTTTAAATATCTCTTTATTTAAATAACAGCTTGTTCCCTCGGATTTACTTGTAGTTAGTAGTCGATGCGGTTCAGGGACTACTGGGAGTTTATATAGAATAATACTTGCGCAACAGAACTTTAATGGAATGATTGAGCAGTATGTTTTATAAGAATATAAATATATATATATATATATATATATATATATATATATATATATATATATATGTGTGTAATAATAAAGTTAATTGCCACTTCTCAAAGTCACATACTTTCACTTCGCAACTTACTGTTATTAGAAATTGATGTTTTGTTAATTCAATTATATACTCATTTTATACTCTACAGCCTTAACTGGCGACAAAATATTAATTGATATCGATATGTAATAATTAAAATAAGATTAAAACAAGGCAAAATATAAATAACATTTTTTTCTCCAAATTATTTACTAAAATACATCAAGTTGCTCACAATTTTTTTCCTTATAAAGCTTACAAATATTACTAAAACAAAAGCAAAAGGGTGCTAACCCCCCCCCCCCCCCGACTCCCTCAAACCCAGCTGGGGAGACAGATCCGATAAGATAGGACGAGATGATCCGACAGAGCGGAGATGAACGGGGACGTTATCCTGCCCAGCGGACAATGGCAGGGTTTCCTCTACCGGATCATCCGACGTGCCTGGATACGATGACGCACGCTCTCACGTTCCTCACCTTAGTCAATCGCATTTGTGTGATGCGCATCCAAATAATGCGCCTGAAATGTTTTTTTAAAACCGATCTTGCGTCAATAATTACTAAGAAAAGGGTCCACTTATACCGTAAGCATCACTCCACGGAATAATAACTATAGATTAAACTTTTCATTTAGGAACCATAGAAATATATTTAACATTATATATATATATATATATATATTTTCCTAACAATGTGAACATTAAATTAAAATGTTCTTAAAATTGTATTCTCTACAGGGAACTATCGTAAATGGATATACCTTTCAACTTTAAATTCTAAAGCTTGGTGCGTTGTAGAAGAAAATAAGAAGGTTTAAGGTGATGGAACTAGGAAGTTTCGTTAATTTATTCCAAAACCTTTAGACTCTTGAAGGTTTAATAAAGTCGGATAAAAAGTGGTGGTTTAATGTCGAAAGAAAATTACATCATTCGATGGAGTATAAGATAAAATAGTCGAAAATGTAAAAAAATTTATATATTTAAAAAAAAGAAAAATATTTCTAACTTTAATTCTCAACTTTTCTTTCCTTGCATATTAGTCGTTTAAAATTTATTCCATGTTACTATTTGTTATTTATCAAATAATTCAAATCTCTTTTACAGTGATATCGGCTATGAGTTTGTTCTATCAAATGTGAGATTTACTTAGTAAACCTGAAACAAATACAGGTTTACTAACGGAGCTTACCGGTTAGTAAGGAACTAGAACATTTCCATAACAAGATTGATAAAAAAACTTAACCGTGAAAACAGACCTTTAAATATTAGTAAGTTTTCTCATAAATGTTCGTTCATGCATTGTAATATGTAGTTATTGCTATGAATTGAATATTGCTCATATTTTAAGGGCTGAAGGAGTCTGTAAGTGGTGCGGCCTCCTAATCACTAATCCTCTAAAGCATTTGGTCCTATAGAACGAGATATCTCGACAGATATATCAAAGCTGGCTCGGATGACTTATCACTTGATGATGGTTCTAGATATTAAAATCCTAGAACACTTGGGCAATGTGCTTTACTTTACTATGTCATCATTTAATATTTTTAACACTGGTAATTTACCTGCAAACCCATAATTATAAAATAATGTTTTAATTGAGTTTCATTTTAATAAACAGCATATGTTAGTACCCTTTTGAAGGGCAACAAGTGCATCGCATCATCGTAACTAGAAAAAATCTGGTGCGTGCGCGCAACACACAACTTTCACTTACCAACTTACTTAGATAAGAAATTAATGCGTTTTGTTAATGCCACTTCTCAAAGTTACACATATTCCACATTCATTTCTTATTTTTGTTTTCATTTGCTCTATAAACCTCTCAGAACATTTTAATAATGATAACGCTTACCTGATATTAAATAACACTCAATTTTCATTAAACATGACGAATATGAAGAAAATCGTTAAAGCCGTTTTTGAGATAATCTAAAAATTAGAAAAAAAGTTATGAAATAAAGTGTCCCCTTCGGTTGATCAATCTTGATGAAATGTTGGCTATCACATCTTTGGCATATACATACATAAATACCCAATTTGATCAAAATCGTGAAAGCCGTTTTTGAGTAAATTAAAAAAACACGTGAAATTGATACAAAATTTATTAAGTAAAGTCCCCCCTCCGGTTGATCAATTTTGATGAAATGTTGGCTATCACATCTTTGGCATATACATACATCAAATACCCAGTTTGATCAAAATCGTGAAAACCGTTTTTGAGTAAATAAAAAAAACACGTGAAAATGATACAAAATTTATTAAGTAAAGTCTCCCCTCCGGTTGATCAATTTTGATGAAATGTTGGCTATCACATCTTTGGCATATACATACATCAAATACCCAGTTTGATCAAAATCGTGAAAGCCGTTTTTGAATAAATAAAAAAAAACACTTGAAAATTATACAAAATTTATTAAGTAAAGTCCCCCCTCCGGTTGATCAATTTTCATGAAATTTTGACAGTCATATCTCGGGCATATAAATAGATCAAATACTCAGTTTAATCAAAATCGTTAGAGCCGTTTTTGAGAAAATCGAAAAAAACTTAAAAAGTTATTAAATAAAGTACCCCCTCCCTTTGAGCAATTTTGATGAAATTTTTGCTGTCACATCGCGGGCATATATATACACTAAATACCCAATCTCAGGTTCGCACGGTTTATAGTTTTTGAGCTAGTCTGTTCACACACACACACACACACACACACACACACACACACACACACACACACACACACACACACACACACACACACACACACACACACACACACACACACACACACACACACACACACACACACACACAGACACACACACACACACAGACCATTTCGCGGGACTTGGTTAATTGGACTCAGGTGACCCCAAAACGTGTATTTCCGTTGAAAACCGGAAGTCGAAATTTTTCACGATCGCAATACTTCCACTTACTATATATTTCATATATAGGTAAGTGAAAGTAAAAAAAGGCCCCTACCCCATATAAGCCCCCTCAGAACATTTTAATAATGCTAAAGCTTACCTTATATTAAAGAACACCTAATTTTCATTAAACATGACGAATTTTATAAAAATCTTTAAAGCCCTACAAAATTTATTAAGTAAAGTCCCCCCTCCGGTTGATTAATTTTGATGAAATTTTTACAGTCATATTTCAGGCATATAAATAGATCAAATACTCAGTTTAATCAAAATCGTTAGAGCCGTTTTTGAGAAAATCGAAAAAAACTTAAAAAGTTATTAAATAAAGTACCCCCTCCCTTTGAGCAATTTTCATGAAATTTTTGCTGTCACATCGCGGGCATTTACCTACACTAAATACCCAATTTCAGGTTCGCACGGTTTATAGTTTTTGAGCTAGTCTGTTCACACACACACACACACACACACAGACACACACACACACACAGACCATTTCGCGGCACTTGGTTAATTGGACTCAGGGGACCCCAAAACGTGTATTTCCGTTGAAAACCGGAAGTCGAAATTTTTCACGATCGCAATACTTCCACTTACTATATATTTCATATATAGGTAAGTGAAAGTAAAAATGTATACACTGGGACCTCCATTATCCGGGCCTCGATTAACCGGGGATCCAATTAACCGGGGTCCCAAGGAGTCAATTTTTTTTTTTCAAAAAGATTTTTTTTAATTAGTAGGCCATTTATTTTGTATGGATAATATTTAAAAATATATATATGGAAATATTTAACGATTACACAATGTTTAACTATCTATAAAACAATAAATAGAAAAACACGGAAAGCGAATATTGTATTATGTGATGTTTCCGGTATCTTATATTCCAATTCATAATCTAGGAACGGTATTGTTTTCAAGTCTTTCCAGGAAACTCCTACTCTGGCCTGTTTGGCTACAAAACAAAATATTGTCAGTTGTGATTTAGTCTCGATTGAAATTCATACGAACTAGCAAGATGTCGGAAAAAAAAGTGTCGTTTTAACGCTTGAAGAGAAATTAACTACTATAAACAGATTAGAAAAGGGTGAAAGTGTTAAAAAATTGTCCGCTGAACTAGGAATCGGCGAATAAACTGTACGGGATATTTTGAAGAAGATAAAAGACATTTTCGACTTCGTATAGTCGTCGGCCCATAATATATAAAAACATACTTTTTCTGTTATTTTTGTATATTATAATTTAATGTATATAAAACGTTCGTTTGTTAATAAAAGTGATTATACCTTACAAGTGATTTTTTAACCTTTCTTTCTATCAAATTAAGTCAATAAAATGTTTTAATTCGATTATCCGGGGTTTTCGATTATCCGTGGACCCCCATACCCATCATTACCCCGGACAAAGGGTGGTTCTACTGTATTTGAGAAAATTTGGATAATGTTTTATTTTTTATAAATGGTGGTAATTATAAAAATTTTCATTTTTTCAGTAAGCTTATTTTATTTAATTTTTGTTTTGCTTCAATTTTATTCTAACCTGTTAACTAACTGTAACTAACATTGATTGGGCCAGACTCCATGTCTACGCTGTCTTATAAGCCAATAAATAAACAAAATAAAATAAAAAAATATGTAATTATTGGGGCGCAATGCCAAGAAGATCTCGGATCAGATGTATTTCAGTTGACTTGAGACGGTGACGAATTGATGGTTGAAGATAATCGGAGACGAGGATCGATTCTGGTAGGGAGCGAAGACTAAAAGGTTTCGTAGATATTACGTATTCTCCTCAGAGTATTTCTACAGCATAATCTTGTTAGTTGAGGTTTTAGCTGAAGCCTTCATTCCGGCTAGTTCTTTGCTAAGGCGGATTTGGCCTAAGCACCTTAGGACCTCCTTCCCTACCCCCCCCCCCCCCCCCTCGACCTAAGGAACAATAGAATTAGCTCCTAATTAATTATTATGTGCCAACTCCAACCCCCCCCCCCCAAATACCCCCCATTTCCATTGACAGCCTCTTGTATCTTACTCTAACACCGCAATTCGCTCTCGGCTGGAGCGCCTCGGAGTTATCTCGGAACAGGGCTTTAGAGTTGGAGGTTCTCAGCCTCAAGAAGTAGTCAATTGAATTAGGAAACAAATATCAAAATGAAAACTTCCGATGCTTTATTTTTGTTTTTGTTTCTTTAATGTACAAAAAAAAAAAATAATTAAATATGATAATAATTAGGAAAATCTATTTTAATCCAAATATTAAAAAAAATGTTAAATTTATTCACAAGAGTAGAAAAAAAAATCTGGTGCGTGCGCGCAACACACAACTTTCACTTACCAACTTACTTAGATTAGAAATTGACGTGTTTTGCTAACAATCATTTCCTAAAGTCACACATTTTTCTACATTCATATCTTATTTTTGTTAATCGTTAAAGCCGTTTTTGAGTAAATAAAAAAAAAACCGTGAAAATGATACAAAATTTATTAAGTAAAGTCCCCCCTCCCGTAAATCAATTTTGATGAAATTTTTACAGTCATATCTCGGGCATATAAATACATCAAATACTAAGTTTGATCAAAATCGTTAAAACCGTTTTTGAGTAAATAAAAAAAACACGTGAAAATGATACAAAATTTATTAAGTAAAGTCCCCCCTCCTGTTGATCAATTTTGATGAAATTTTTACAGTCATATTTCAGGCATATAAATAGATCAAATACTCAGTTTAATCAAAATCGTTAGAGCCGTTTTTGAGAAAATCGAAAAAAACTTAAAAAGTTATTAAATAAAGTACCCCCTCCCTTTGATCAAATTTGATGAAATTTTCGCTGTCACATCGCGGGCTTATACATACTCTAAATACCCAATTTCAGGCTCGCACGGTTTATAGTTTTTGAGTTAGTCTGTTCACACACACACACACACACACAGACAGACACACACACACACAGACCATTTCGCGGGACTTGGTTATTTTGACTCAGGGGATCCCAAAACGTGTATTTCCGTTGAAAACCGGAAGTCGAAAATTTTCACGATCGCAATACTTCCACTTACTATATATTTCATATATAGGTAAGTGAAAGTAAAAACAGGGTCCGGAGGTCTAGTGGGAGAGGCTACTGAAATTCTTATGATCAGAGGGGGTCGAGTTATTCTATGTAAGGCAAGCTAAGGCAAATTAACACGTTCGGTGCGGAGGCGTATTTTGGGGGTATGCTGAGTTGAACGGTAACGGTCCCCAGGGTCCGACTGCTGGTATGAGCCACAGACGATATAGGCCGTCGGGGTCCGATTTGAATGCTTTGACGAAAGCGTTATCGTTTTACTACAAAATGAATTGAATGAGTGTCTCAGTGGCATTATCTCTTGGTAAGGATTGGAATAGACATAATAGGCGCAGGACAGGCGGATACAGGATTTACGCCATACTTTATCGAAAATCGGACCTCGCAGTCTAATTTTAAAAAAACAACAGAATTTCAGCTGTTAGCAACATTTTCTGTCCTAAATACAATAATCTTATTAAAAATCGACTAAATTGAGTGTTTGAAGTGTTCGGACTTTCGGACATTTTCATGTAAAAATCGGGTGTTAAGAAGGCAATGTAAGGCATCGGACTCCGGGGACCGATGCCGCACCTAACTGGCAAGGAAGAATAATTTTTATCCTTCAAGTAAAATTTATTGATATTTAAAAAGTAAAATATTTCTTTATATCTTTGTTAAGCGGTCATAAGGGCTAAATTCACTATTTGAAGACATGTCTTAATAATATAGCACGACATCAGAGCTATGGGTTGGTATTAAGCTCATAAGTCAAACTACTTATATTGTTTTATAAAAATAACAATTACAAATAATATCAATAGTTAGATTTTACATAATGTTTTGAACTTTGCTGTTGCTATCCTGAAAAATTCAAAATTTTGACTTAAGATCTCACGACCGTGCATCAAAGATATACTTAGAAATAAATACAATAATAATAAATAAATTATAATGGATACAAATTTACATAATTTGTAGCTTTTATTATTCGTTTATGCAAGGAGGCATTCCTCTTCCCAATCTGCGTACGCCTACTGAAATAACATGATTTTTTGGTTTTTCTTTCATTTTTACTTTCACTTACCTATATATGAAATATATAGTAAGTGGAAGTATTGCGATCGTGAAAAAATTCGACTTCCGGTTTTCAACGGAAATACACGTTTTGGGGTCCCCTGAGTCCAATTAACCAAGTGCCGCGAAATGGTCTGTGTGTGTGTGTGTGTCTGTGTGTGTGTGTGTGTGTGTGAACAGACTAGCTCAAAAACTATAAACCGTGCGAACCTGAAATTGGGTATTTAGTGTAGGTAAATGCCCGCGATGTGACAGCAAAAATTTCATGAAAATTGCTCAAAGGGAGGGGGTACTTTATTTAATAACTTTTTAAGTTTTTTTTCGATTTTCTCAAAAACGGCTCTAACGATTTTGATTAAACTGAGTATTTGATCTATTTATATGCCCGAGATATGACTGTAAAAATTTCATCAAAATTGATTAACCGGAGGGGGGACTTTACTTAATAAATTTTGTATCATTTTCACGTTTTTTTTTTATTTACTCAAAAACGGTTTTAACGATTTTTATCAAACTTGGTATTAGATGTATTTATATGCCCGAGATATGACTGTAAAAATTTCATCAGAACTGATCTACGGGAGGGGGGACTTGACTTAATAAATTTTGTATCATTTTCACGGGTTTTTTTATTTACTCAAAAACGGCTTTAACGATTTTGAAGAAACTGGGTATTTGATGTATGTATATGCCCGAGATACGACTGTAAAAATTTCATTAAAATTGATCAACTGGAGGAGGGACTTTACTTAATAAATTTTGTACCAATTTCACGTGTACATATTTTTTATTTACTCAAAAACGGCTTTAACGTTTTTGAAGAAACTGGGTATTTGATGTATGTATATACCAAATATGTAAAAGCCAACATTTCATCAAAATTGGTCCAACTGAGGGGGCACTTTATTTCATGACTTTTTTCCAATTTTTACCTTTTTTTCGATTATCTCAAAAACGGCTTTAACGATTTTTAGCAAATTCGTCATGTTTAATGAAAATTAGGTTTTCTTTAATATCAGTTAAGCTTTATCATTATTAAAATGTTCTGAGGGGGCTTTTTTTTTGGGGGGGGGGGCCTTTTTTGTTTGTTTGTTTCTTTCTTATAAAGTATCTTTGTTTTTGTTTACATGGATAAATTAACTGTCTCTCGTTACGCCTAAAAATAAGAAATGGCTAAATATGAGATATGATAAAAATAAAGATAACATAAAGAGGAGAAAAAAAGAAAAATATTCAGTCAACTCATAAAACTCGTTGAGCCCACGCATGCGGAGTACGCCTTTAATGACAGACCATTGTTCATAATTAAAGCCATTCTGTTCATTTGGAAAGTGGCAATTAACAAAACGCATTAATTTCTAATCTAAGTAAGTTGGTAAATGAAAGTTGTGTGTTGTGAGCACGCACCAGATTTCTTTATGTTTGTGTTTCGCTTATTCAAGCATGAAAGTCATATCTCTAAAACACATGATTTTTCATGAATGCGAATTTTAAGTTTATAAATAGGACAACATTTCTTCTGATAACATATTGAGCCTCTTATCAATCTTCTTACAAAGCTGCAGATATTTTAACTTACTTTTTCTTGAATTTTCAAAGAATATCCGTATTTTAAGGAATTTGGTTCACTCAAAATTCCGCTGTTCTCCCGTCTATAAATCGGCTTCGGTGTGCTTGCATCTCATTTCCCAATTCTCCAAACTAATTTGGCTAGAGTTCCCAGTATTTCCAAAAGTCGGGATCATTGAGAATTCAAAGCGTAAGTTCACCGGTCCTATATTCCTTGAGCGTCAATGGGTCTGCCGTACTCTTTTTCATGTCCTCATTTTCAGGTACAGTAAAACCTCGTTTTTCCGCTCCCTTTTAGTTTTTTACACATTTATAATCTATTGGACGTTCACATAGATAATAATTAATAAAACTAGTATAAAGATAGTAATTAATTTTTCAGTAAAAATCAATTTTATTTTTATATTGAGGAACTCAGGGGTCAATACCTCGAAATGAAATTATACGAATAACTTCTTTTTTCACCTATATATCTATACCTCAGAGGTAAACTGTCGTAACTGACATTATTAAATTTTTAAAGGAGAGCACTTTGAATTTTAAATGTTCATATTTCTTGTCGTAAAAAAAAAAATAATAATGATAATAATAGGTTATATAAAACACCGTTTCATCAGGAGTATTAATACGAATACCTTTCGCTAGAATATACACCTTTACAATTCAGTTACATCAATAATTGGAAACTCGAGAATTTTGTAGTTACAACAGTTTACCTCTCAGGTACAGATATTTTTCTTAATTTTTTTGACATTTCTAATGGGACCATCACAGTAGTCGGCGCTTAAGTTGTACTCCAAATATAGTTTTTTTAACTAATAATCTAATAACTTATTATCTGCTGACTGCTTGGAATAGGCTTATAGGATTCATAATCACAGAAACCATCAAAAACGATGCATGACTCGACAAAGTTGCAGCAAAATGAATTGTTCATCCACCATTTTTAACACCCTATAAAGTATATAGGGTTCCTTATTTGGGCGGACACAGCAGATCTCGAATCTTAATATTGATATAATGTTAAAATTTTCAAGGAAGTGCTACAAACAAGATCTTTTATCGTAAAAGAATTCAAATTCGTTTATTAGAATATTTTAAAAAATTATATTACCGTTGTTGGTTTACTTTTATGCATAATTTTTATTTGGTATTTTCTGTTTGCTTAGTTTTTTTTCTAAATGCCTTGCTTTTTTTCCACTGCAATAGAAGTATTTTTTTTATGGATGATTATATCACTGGTTCTTATATAGCATTAAGATTGATATGGAATAACAAAAAAAAAAAAAAAAAAAAAAAAAAAAAAAGAATATTTTAAAATAGAAAAAGTTTTCAAAGATTATTGTTGCATAGCTATCCAGAATCAGGTTTGATCTGATTCCTCACCCCAAAATTATCATCATTAAAAAAAAAAAATGTAATCGTTGGCATTTAAGTGATAACTTCTATTTGAATAACAATTACGATTAATGCTTTCTCCGTAATTTATTCTACGTAAATCACCGTAACGTCAATTATTCCTGGAATATTTAAATTTTTTCGCTAGGACCATTTCATATTTCCGCAAAGAAAGCAGGAAAAGGCTCATTAGGAATAGGGAAATTCCATAGACCGAGTCTTGAGAGGGACAGCGAGAGAGACGGGCTGCAATTTATTTGTCAAAGGAACTAGAGAGCGTAGAACAGGGGAAAAGGAGGGCAACTAAGAAAGATGAGAATATGATCAAATTTGAATTATTCTTAATAAAGAAAATAAGAAATAATATTATAATGTATTATAAAATATAAATCCGTCATTAAAAAAATCTACACCGGATCTATCCTCGGTGTAGATCTAATCTACACATCAAGCCGTCCCTCGGATAGGACGTAAAATGGAGGTCACGAGCCTGTACGATGTCAGGCGTTAAAGATCCCTATACTAATTATACCTGGATAGGCAAAATTTAGGACTCCAACTCTAGCATCGTCCGATTAGCCTTAGTAGCATTAAGGGACGGTAAACAGAAAAACAACAAACAACAAAGCAGAACCATTCAGTATCAGAGTCACATTTGACTTTTATAGAATTGCAAAACAAAAAAAAAAATTTCGAATTCTTAAATAATTTTTTTTTTTTTTAAATTTCGTAGGTACGTTTAGTGATGACCACAAGCTCAGTTTCTTATCTTTGTTTGTTTGTTTTAACGTCACTTCATGTCACTAAGGCTAATCGGACGATGCTACAGTGGGAGTCCTAAATTTTGCCTATCCAGCAGCACTCCATAATCGCCTAGGTAAAGATACAATTTAACTATCTTTAACCATTGCCGTAATAAGCAAATAGTTGCCAATCATGTGAGAGTTGAGAAAGTGCTGCATAAAAAATACTATTATTTCACACTTTATTTTTTAGCTTCATTAAAATAAATGCAAACAATTTGTATGGGTGAGGAATTACTATTCTAAAAAAAAAAGAAAAGAAGATTGCTTAGCTTGTTAGTTTGTTTAACGCCACTTTATGCCACTAAGGCATGAGTGGGAGTCCTAAATTTTTCCTATCGAGGTATAATTAGGATAGGGATCTTTAACGAGTCACCTGACATCATACAGGCTCGGGAACCTCCATTTTACGTCCTATCCGAGGGACGGAGTAGACAAGGATTTTTTACTCCCATTAAAAAATCCTAGAGCCACCTCGGGAAGCGAACCCGCGACCTTTAGTATAGTAAGTTTCTATGCTATCCACTACAACACAGGTGACCCCTAATCTGTAGCTATTTATGAAGTGCTTGCAATTATTTCTTTTATTATGTAAGTAATTAAATTAATCACTTGTTTAATTTTATTATGTTTTTTTAGGAAAGGTTGGAGTAGTGAACTGTTTATATTTCTCTGTTTTGCCATTTATTCAATACTTCAAGACAAGAGTTGTACCTTAAATTATATATATCTTCAGTATTGTTTTTTGTTTTTCTTTCAGGAGAATATAATACAGCTAGATTGTAAAAGAAAAAAAAAAAGTATATTGAAAAAATAACGGAGTGTAACTTCCCTTCTTCTGCGTTCTTTAAGATAAGCCATGGAATATTCTCTGGAGAGATGAATCCTTGAAAAGAATCTCAAAAAAACAAAAAAACAACAAAGATTACAATTGTCATGTTGGGGAGAGATGACATAAAGACAACCTCCATTGGTTGTGCTCGGTCAACCTCGAACTTTTGTCAACGGGCAACCGCTTGTGCTAATAACATGTGACGTAAAGACCCCGGAGGAACGGAATCCGATTTAACGGAGGATCGCACAGGCTCGACAGCGCTGTTTTTACTTAATCGCTCGGCAACTTTTGATTATTCCGAGAGGGGGGAGTTTTGTTGGGGTTGTGCCCCCCCCGCAACAACTTACAAAATGTCTTGCCGAATCCTCTTATTTTTGCCGCTATGGCGCTAAGCCCGCTCACCTGGCTGCTACTTAGCGAACTCTCTCTCTCTCTCTCTCTCTCTCTCTCTCTCTCTCTCTCTCTCTCTCTCTCTCTCTCTCTCTGTCTCCTAGCCTCTAACCCTTCAACTCGGCGGGGAAACAAACGACAAAGCCTTCACGGGAATTTGTTTTCAATTTAGCCGCCCCTTGAGAACAGCTGGGTATATTATTATAAGGTATAGTGGGAGGTGGGTTCCCCCCTGGTTAACCCCCGCGCGCCAATTCAGGGGCTTAACAGTCACCGCTCTTTTGTGTAGTAACTTCACCTCTTCTCTCCTCTCGCTCATTGCTCCAGTAATAAATTTCATATTTTAGGATTCGAATTATTTAAACGGTCCCTTCAAACATTATATTCATTTGAGATATTATGAAACAGGATTACAAATCCTCCGAATTGTTCAATAAATTTTTGAACATTTACTTTAGAACAAACAAACCAACATAATTTCATGTATATTTATACAGATTAACTACCGAATACTAACTTGATCCTTTTTTTATTTTTTTTTTTTTTTTTTTTTTTTTTTTTTTTATTTTTTTTTTATTTTTAAACAAAAACTCAAAAATAATAAGATTTTTAATAATATTATAAATAATAATATTTTTGAGTTGCATTAAATTTAAAAAAAAAAGATAAGGATCAAGTTAGTATTCGGTAGTTAATCTATATAAATAAACATGAAATTATGTTGGTTTGTTTGTTCTTTATAGAAATCCATACCGTTTGTTCTAAATTCTCCAAATAACGCTCAGTGGTTCTTTGATACCAGGTGCGAACACCTGTCCATTTTCAAATTGCATAAGTTCAGCCAATCTCTGGGTATATTCTTTATTGTTATAAAAATAGTTTTGATCTCGCTTTATATTGGTTTTTACGAAATCGACCGTTTGAGTCGATTAAAGTCTCACTTTATAGATTTAAAAACTGAAATTCTCCGGGTAAAACCAGTGTATACAGCTAGTTAATAATATAATAAAGTTTTCTAAATACTTGTCTATTTTTTTCATTTTACGATTTACTAATATTCTGATTATTTTTTTTTACTGCCACATTAAGTCTGCGAAAATAATTATATATATGAAATATCATACCATGATCATTCCTTTTATATTCTTATTTTTAGAAACAAATTTGAGCTAAGGTATAATTTACTTTCACTTATCTCTATATGCAATATATAGTAAGGGAAAGTATTGCGATCGTAAAAAAATGCGACTTCCGGTTTTAAACGGAAATGCACGCTTTGGATTCCCCTAAATCCAAATAACCAAATGCACGTTTTGGATTCCCCTAAATCCAAATAACCAAGTCCCGCGAAATGGTCTGTGTGAAAAGAATAGCTCAAAACTTTTAAATCGTGCGAAATTGATATTGGGTATTCAGTGTGTGTATATGCTCGCAATGTCACAGCATAAATTTTAATAAAATTGGTCAAACGGAGGGGACACTTTATTTAATAACTTTTTTACGTTTTTTTCGATTTTCTCAAAAACGGTTCTAACGATTTCGATTAAACTGAATATTTCATTTAGGTATCTGCCCACGATACAGCAAAAATTTCATCAAAAATGATCAAACGGAGGGAGCACTTTATTTTCATAACTTTTTTTCCAATTTTTACATTTTTTTCGATTATCTCAAAAACGGCTTTAATGATTTTGATCAAATTCGTCGTGTTTAATGAAAATTAGGTGCTCTTTAATATTAGGTAAGCTTTATCATTATTACAATGTTCTGAGGGAGCTTAAATGGGGAAGGGGCTTTTTTTGTTATCCTATAAAGTACATTTGTTTTTGTTTATATGGAGATATTAACTGTCTCTCGTTACGCCTAAAAATAAGAAATGGCTAAATAAGAAAAAAATCAAGTTAGCATAAAGAGGGGGAAAAAAAGAAAAATTTTCCGTCAACTCATAAAACACGTTGAGCCCACGCATGCGGGGTAAACGCCTTTAATGATAGACCATTGTTCATAATTAAAATCGTTCTGTTCATTTAATGGAAATTATTTGTTTTATTGTTTAACTAAATGAATTTTTAACCTACTACATAGAGAATTATAAAATCACCCGACTTGGAGTATTATGCTAGCATTGCCGAATTATCACAAGTAAAAACTTTTATTTAATAATTTAAAAAATTAGTGTACTTTATAGAGAAAAACAAAACAAAAATAAGTAACAGAATGTAAAAAAATGTGTGACTTTGAGAACTGGTAATTAAGAAAACACATCAATTTCTTATCTAAGTAAGCTGGTAAGTTAAAGTTGTGTGTTGCGCGCAAGCACCAGATTTCTTTTCTATAATTGTTATCTCAAAATCAATAATTTGAAACTCAGGTACAGCCTTTTCCTTTTACGAATACAAACTTTCTTCACATTTAAAATAATTTAAAAAATCTCTTTAATTATATCCAATATAAAATTGGTTCCTTAAAAATCTCTTTTCCTTCGCTGTTTGGAGTTACATAAGGGCTTAGCGGTCGTTGATCGAGATGGGTCCGGTTAGTCAACGAGAGTTTGTCAACAACGATCAACCGCGATTAGCCGCAGAGCCCCTCAGGAAGTGCCGGGTAATTGCGATTCTGTCTCTTACCGCACCTTGTTCATTGTCAGGGGGGTCTTACCGCCGAATAATTGCCGTTGAAAGGCGGGCAATTCTTACTTGTTTGAGGATATCAATACACGAGATTTAGCTTGAAGGAGGCAAAACTCTGTATAGCAGAAGATACCTCGTCATGTAGCTGGATAGATCACAATACATCCTTATTACTAATATTTTGAACTGTTATAAAGGATATTCCAAATAACAGCAACACTTGAAATATCTCAAAAATGAAGAGTTTTAGAAACAATGGAGGGAAAGTCAATATGGCTGGACGAGTTATATTAGTTGACAATATTATAGAAAAGATTGAGGAAACATTTTTTGGTTCTTTATTAGAATATTCACAATAATAATAGGGTTGTCTAATATCATCCCCTAAAACTCTCCCAATGTCAATTTCGAAGATTGAACACACTCGCCAAGAACTGAGACAGGTGAAACGTCAAAATGTGACAAAAAAAAAAAAAAATATTTGGAAAATTATTTACCCAACGTCATGGAATCAATAATGTGTGCCTTTCTAGGATACGTATGTACATATCAAAATTTCCAATGCCAACATGTTATACAAAAATATTTATAAAGTAATACTTTATGAAAAAAAAATGCTTACGCGCTTGATAGTCCGGGAGCTGAGGGCTAAAAAAGGGTCTCATTTGAAGAAAGTTTTTGATCACATAGGCTGAAAGTAATCATTTCATTGACAACAAATGTGAACGTCTACCACCTCCTTATTTAACTTCATATATATCATTCTGTTTGCAATAGAATAGCCTCTCATAATAAGAAGAAATCAATATTTGGTGATCTGTATTTGCCAAAATATATGTGAAAACCTAAAAAATATTTCACGGATTTTAGACTCTATTATAAGAAATATTTCACGTTTTAATTACTTTGCATCCACAGGAGTGGGCTAATTTTAAAATTAATGAGCTCGTTTTACACAGCATTTGCTATCCTACAACTATTATAGGTAACATTTTTTATTTGGAGTAGGCCACTTCAACTTGTAGGCCTTGGAACATGAGTGTAATTCATTGTTCCGCTAAATAGTGGCTAAATTTACAGTCGGATTTTTCGAAAATACTTAACCGATTTTAACTGTGAGGATCCCAGTCAATACGAAATTTGTTGCCCTTTTATTTTAGAGAGAATACAATTTTCTCTGCGATAAATTGTTTTCGAATTATTAATCGAGTATCGAGATTTATTAGATTAAATGACTTGATTTATCACAGACATGCATGTATGTATGTTACTCCAGAGGATTACGTTGGATTCAGGGGTTCAAAATGTTTGAAACCGTGCGGCAAAGTTAAGAAAGATTTCTTTGTATGAAAATAAGATGATATTTTCATCGAGTAGAGATATCTGTTTCGAACTGTGAAATTAGCGATGGCAATCAAGAAACTACTAAAGAAGCTACAACAAAGATGACCGAACACTGAATCCTGAAGATGTGAATCCAGTTAATATACCGTTGGGAGAGCGGGCAGTAAATCATTTGCATGCCCGGTTCTGTTTGCGGAGCGATGGCAGATTGGGACCTGGCTTTTTCCCCCTTCAGCGAGCATCGGCCCTATCTTCCTGGATAATCTCCATTGTTTTAGCTCCACATCCTGGAATCCGCTCCTTAAGTCGGCCTGGGTAATTAGTTGCTTAGATAGCCCCTCGGCGGTGTTCGTGGTCAGCTCCCGGTCCTTAACACCGTAAACAACATTCCTCTCGATAACACTTAGCTTGGGAGTTTGTTTTCGCCGACCTGATCCGAGTCACGTGCTAATAATTTAGTAGCTATCACGATAAACTTCTTTTTTTTTCCAAACGCATATAACACATCTTAGAAACAAAACCATATGATTTCGGTTATTTACATTGAAAAGAGTTCTAGAGTTGTTTCTTTGATTGTTCATTTAACGTCCATTTTTATGCTACTAAGGCTAATCAGACGATGCTACAGTGGGAGTCCTAAATTTTGCCTATCCAGGTATAATTAGGATAGGGATCTTTAACGAGTACCTGACATCTTACACGCTCGGGACCTCCATTTTAGTCCTATCCGAGGGACGGCATAGCTAAGGATTTTTTACTTCCTTTAAAAAATCCTATGTGGCGCGGACCTCCGACCTTCAATATTGTAGGTTGCCATGCTAACCACTACACCACAGGGACCCCAGTTCTAGACTTTACAAACTGTTCTAATACATGTTTTTGATTGTTCGAGAATCTTCTAAGCTTTTCCGAAATGTTCGAATTCAGACTAAATGTAAGAAACAATGGAATAGAATCTTGGTCTGGCTTCGATGATCGAATCACAGGTTACTTTTGTGTTAATGTATCGTTACAAGTAGTTACTTTTCGTAACATTGTTCAGTATTTGAAGTTTTATCATTTGTCTGACATTGAGATTTATTATTTTCGTATAATAAAAAATATTTAAATCCACACAATAGTGTTGCAGTATATAATTTTTCAATTATTTTAAATATTTTATTTTTTAAAAGGGAAGTTCGGCTTTGGCCGGGTCTCTAATGTAACATCCGTGGTACGCTTCCAATGCGCTAACTTGATGGCATCCGTGCCGAGTCAATCTCTTCTCATCACTGATCTCTCATATGATTTCCGGAACCCTAAGATTTGGAACCCCTGGTGTATCCCGTTGTTTATCTAATGTAAAAATTGTTATAATCAATGAACCCTTTCTTGGGTTATTCGTTTCGAAGAAATACTCCCGTTCTCCATACCCAGTTCTTGAACAGCCAAGATGACCCCCGCAGTAGCAGATATCAGGTGCAGGAGAGGATTACCATGGCGTTCCCATGTCAGACATAAATCTGCATACATTAATGAGGATATGCCTTGCATGAAGAGCACCGGAGAGAAAAATGATGAGAATTCTTAAACTACTTAGACCAAAGGCGCTGAACAGTTCTTTCACTTATATCCAAGCCTATATTAATGCTGCTTGCATCAATTATAGTGCACTATATTCTTAAGAGGATGATTATAATGAAAATTAATTTGCTTTTGTTGTTTGTCTTTATTATTTCCGCATGCAAATCACTCCATAATCCGCTAGGTAACGATTCAAGAACGCCACTGACCAGGGAATAGAAGCAAACCACGAGAGAGGAGAAAGAGTTGCATAAAAAATACATCATTTCTATTATTTCACACTTTATTTTTTAGCTTCATTAAAATAAATGCAAACGTATGGGTGAGGAATAACTATTCTAAAATAAAAAAAGAAAATTGCTTAGCTTGTTAGTTTGTTTAACGTCACTTCATGCCACTAAGGCAGATCGGACGATGCTACAGTGGGAGTCCTAAATTTTGCCTATCCAGGTTTAATTAGGATAGGAATCTTTAACGAGTACCTGACATCTTACAGGCTCTGGACCTCCATTTTACGTCCTATCTGAGGGACGGCATAGCTAAGGATTTTTTAATCCCATTAAAAAATCTTAGGGCCACCACGGGGCGCGAACTCGCGACCTTAGTATTGTAGATTGTCATGCTAACCACTACACCAAAGGTGACCCTTATTGCTTTGCTTAGCGCTAAACAAATAACAAAAAATTACATATATATATTTTCGTCGGGTTATTACAAAGACTTTAAAAAAAAAAAAAAAATAGGGCATACGTTGAACTATGAAACTGTCACCAAATATTTTTCTACCACAACAACAAAAGTTTTGAAAAAATAAAATACAAAATACTTATAGCGCATGCAAAGAGACTTTTTAGTCTCGGAGATTGAAATGCTTAGTCGGTTGAAATTAGCTTTACATCAGTTTCAATAATGACTTCATAAAGACTGCATGTAACATACGCAAATCCTTGAAATTTATTAACATTTTGAATAACTATTTATGCAAATATTAATAAAATTGTTCATCTAAAAACTAGCAGTCGAATCAGCCAAAACGTTCTTACAAACGTCAAGTTTTCTTCACCTTTGTTAGCAATGCACTCCCAACTATCCATGAAATGTAATTTAACAGTAAGCCTACCAGAGCGGTCAAATGACCGTTTTTGAGACTTTAATCTAAATTGTTAAATTCCAGGTTTTTATTTTTCTTGAACTTACTGCACGACTTTTTCTGTAATATATAGTTGTTTAATTTTTCAATATATATTTCTCTTCTTCTTTCGTTTTTGCTGATAATAATATGTTCTCTACCGTTGTCTTTTGACCGCTAGAATATATATGAAGTTATCTGCATTGAAATCTCAAACTTAACACAAAAACAGTAGTTTTCCAAGAAGATTTCATCCGATTATGTTCATGGAAAACGCCATGTGCTTACAATTTGTTTTATGTTGGGTACAGAGCGACTGCTGGTAACTCATGAGGTGAGGCAAAATGACGATCATTCAAATAAGATTATTGGCTCTGTACGCAGCATTATGAATATTTGCGACGTGGTTAGTTAGGGATTAGTATTTGTAACAGTACGGGATGAAAATAATAAAAACGTTTGATAAAATAAAAATCTGGTGCGATGCGCGCAACACACAACTTTCACTTACCAACTTACTTACATTAGAAATCGACATGTTTTTTTAATTGCCATTTCTATAAATAATATAAAATTTGATTTTGATTAAAAGTGATTAATCTAATCAAAATCATTAAAGCCTTTTTTGAGATATTCCAAAAAAAATGTAAATATTGGAAAAATAGTTATTAAATGAAGTACCCCCTCCGTTTCACCAATATTGATGAAATTTTGTCTGTCACATTGTGAGCATATACATACACCAAATATCCAGTCTGATAAAAATCATAACAGCCGCTGTTGCGTAAATAAAAAGAAACGTAAACATTAGATAAAATTCATTAAGTAAAGAGCTCCCTCCGTTTCACCAATTTTGATGAAATTTCTGCTATCGCATCGCAGGCATATACATACATTAAAAAACCAGTTATATCAAAATCGTGAAATCCGTTTTTGAGTAAATAAAAAAAACACGTGAACATAAGACAAAATTTATTAAGTAAAGTACCCCCTCCAATTAATCAATTTTGATGAAATTTTGACTTTCATATCGCAGGCACATACTGCATCAAATATCAAGTTTAATCAAAATCGTTAGAGCCGTTTTTGAGAAAATCGAAAAAAACGTAAAAATTAGATAAAATTCTTTAAGTAAAGTACCCCCTCCGATTGACCAATTTTGATGAAATTTTTGCTGTCACATCGCGGGCATATCCATACATCAAATACGCAATTTCAGGTTCGTACGGTTTATAGTTTTTGAGCTGTGCACACACACAGACTATTTCGCGGGACTTGGTTATTTCGACTCAGGGGGCCCCAAAACGAGTATTTCCGTTGAAAACCGGAAGTCGAAATTTTTCAAGATCGCAATACTTCCACTTACTATATATCTCATATATAGGTAAGTGAAACTAAAACAAAACACTGTATTCAGATAAAAATAACAAAACGAATAATGAACATAAAGAAACTTCTGTCGAAAAAATAAATAAACAACTTGAAAATATAGTCTCGTAAGTCTTAATACGCAGTTTTTTTAGCAAGTCACAGTATCCCACACACGTAATCAACACACACTCTGAGAGAGTTTATATGTCTCGTTACCCGCAGGTTTCTATTAGAAGTAGGTGCTGCTACAATTACAATCAACTGGAAAAGACTATAATGTTAATTTCAAAAGCGGTCATTTGACCACCATCGATAGAAATAGGTAAATATAATATGTCGGTAGGTTTAGTGTTAAAGTAGGGTGCTCAACGGCATTCCTTATAGATAGCACTGAATCAACTGGATCAAGAGGGTCTCCTCAAATCTGGGAAGAGATTTCGGGTTATTATTGGTCTGCTTTCCCGACCGGCGGGGATAAGGTAGCTGCATCATGTATGAAGCCCGGAGTTTATGAATTCCCCTGCCGGGACTCGGACCTAATCCTCGGGAAGGTAATTTAATAGTCCGAGGGTGGACATTGATAATTACTCCGTAGCAATAACGGTCGGAGCTAAGCCACGTTAATTCTCGACGCCGAGGGAGAGAGTAATCCGGCGGTGACCAATATAGCACAAAGGGCCTCATTATTAGTGAATCTAGTTCCATCCACTTGTTAACAAAGGGTTAGCGGTTTCCTTGAAAATCTAAATCCTCAGGATTTAACGGATTACAACCCTTAGCCCAGCAACTTTTAAAATAATTCCATTCCTAACTCTACGCTTTGTTCACTGAAATTATTAAGGATATCTAAGTGAAGCGTAAATTCTAGTATTGTACAGATTACTGTGAGCAAAATGGAAATTTATGTAATCCAGAGTTGTTAGGTTTTTTAATTTTACACTGTTCAAAATCAACTTCTATATAAGACAGACATATTTTCAATACCTAATTTTCAAGATGTGCATCAAAAACATGTGTTTTCAATACTCGGTTTGAGTCCGTAAAGTAGTAATTTTCGGGCCTAGGCCTGAAATAGTATATTTCGTACCAAGGGCCGAAAGTGGGCGTTTGCCGGCCCGAGATATTTTTTGACCGAGACGTAGTCGAGGTCATGAAAAGTTCGAGGGCCTGCAAAAGCACTTTGGCCCGAGGCACGAACGCTATTTTTCACCATACTACAATAAATATTAATACGATATAACATTAATCAAAAACAAGATTTTCTTTTGGTTAAGTGTACCTCTTTGTTAGAAGGTTATGGGGACATGATGGATGTTTAATGTATGGATTGTTTTACGTTATGTTATTATGTAAGTTAATAAAGAGGCACTTAACACATATGATTTTTTTGGCTGATAACCAACCGATTGCCGTTTCAAAAAAGTAATACTTTTTGGAAATTGAGTGAGTTGAATATTTTCTTTTACTTTTAAACAACTTTTTATCATGGAGTACTTACTCCATAAAGTACTGGGTTTGTTTTGCTTTGATAGGAACGAGAGATATACGAGTAAAACTTCTTTTACCATCATCATTCACATCTACAGGTTTTACATTTTCCATTTTTAACCAGTTCAAAAACTTTGTATACTCTTCGTCATACCTATCTTTTGATTTTGCTGGTAACAAATCTGCTATGATTTCTTTTGCTCTTCACTTTATAGATTCTGATATATTATTAGCCATAATTACTAAATAACTAAACAATAATACGAGCGAAACAAACTTATATAATGTATATAATGAAATGAATGAATTAAAATAATAAACAGCTGATTTTGCGGCCCTAGGGCGAAATATTCATTTTCGGCCCTAGGGCGGCGAAGTGTAGCTTTCGGACCGCAAATTAGGTGTGTAAAACAGGTGATTACATCGTAGTATGGTGAAAAATCTTTTTCATTACACTGCACGGAAAGTAACTACTTTCGATGCATGCAAACAGTACAGAACAGCTGTTTCCCGTTTACTTCTAAAAGTGCACCGAAAATTTGCACGCGCGCGGAAAATTTATAAGAGCACCGAAAATTTTCGGTGTACTTGTTATTTCGTTTCCCGGCCACCAGTAGCGCTTGCTGATTGTATTAAGAACAGCTGTTTAATGAAAAATTGAAATCAAGAAAACTGAAAATCCACCGATTACAATTAGTTTTTGTGTCATAAATATTTTCAAAATTTGTCAGTTTACTTAGTGCTTTGAAGAAATGGCATTGCCCGATGAATTAATGAAGAAAGCATGCAATGATGCAAGCATGGAATGATGAAAACAAATAACGAAAATATTGAAATTCCGCACAATGAAAGAGCAGGAAAGTGTCAAAAAACACACAAAAATACAACTAAAAATTTACACTCAATACAAAATAAATTAGCAAATGAAATCATAGATATAAGCAACAATCAAAACTGTACAGTAAATATTAATTTTAATTTCTAAAATTCTTAGAACCCTTATTTATTTCAGTATATATTTAATTTGTATTCAGCTTTTGTTTTTTGATCAATAAACTAATCAAACAGTATACTAGTGTTTGAAATTATAATTTAAGTTAATTAATTATGTTAGTTTGAGATTTCTGTAATACTGCCAGTTTGCAGCGTAATGAAAAATATCGTTCATAACACGTACTAAAAGTGCTTTTCCCGAGCTTAATCCAACTATTCCCACACTCGGCTTCGCCTCGTACGTGAAACTCGAATTCCCGTGTTCGGCTGCGCCTCACACGTGAAATTCCTTAGCGCACGGGTAAAGGCCACTTTCGGTACTAGTAATGAAATATACTATTTGGTGCGCTAACCTTAACTGCTACTAATATATATAGATAAATATGTGTTTGAAGGAGGTAACTTGTAGCTATACTCTGCTTCCTGTCAGAACTTGAAAATAATTCCTTTAATCAAAAGTTATCGGTATTCCAGAAGGCAATGCCAAACAAAGGTTTTAATATAATGAATAATCAGAATGGCACTATAAATATTAATGTAAATATATAAGTACTTTTCTTCTATTATATAGTACCAGTCAAAAGTTTAGACTCACCCTTAGTTTTGTAAAACAACTAAATAAGACTCTTTTATTTATTTAACAACATAAAAACTATAATTTTATTTCAAATTTAAATTAATCTAATCTTAATGTGTGGCTGCCCACCATTTTTTAAATTATTTTTAAATAATTTATTTTTTGAAGAGAAAAGATTTGGCTCCGCCGGAAGTCGAACCTGGGTCTCCTGCGTTACATGCGAGGATGCTAACCACTACACCACAGAGCTCGGCTCAAGGCAGAGCAAATCCTACCTCTTCACTGATACCTACTCTCCCCTAAAAAAAATTGACTTATGTCAACAAATATCATAAATTCGACAAAATTTGTCCACCTCTCGCTACTACTCGCAAAACTTGTGAGATAGGGGGAGTAGGTATCAGTGAAGAGGAAGGTGTGTAGTGGTTAGCATCCTCGCATGTAACGCAGGAGACCCGGGTTCGACTCCCGGCGGAGCCAAATCTTTTCTCTTCAAAAAATATATTATTTTTAATTTATGTATAATTGATTTATAACTTTTTTTGTTTGTATAACGTCCCTTTATGCTACTAAGGCTAATCGGACGATGCTACAGTGTGAGTCCTAAATTTTGCCTATGCAGGTTTAATTAGGATAGGGATCTTTAACGAGTACCTGACATCGCACAGGATCGGGACCTTCATTGTACGTCCTATCCGAGGGACGGCATAGCCAAGGATTTTTTGCTCCCATTAAAACATCCTAGGGCCACCTCAGGACGCCAACCCGCGACCTTTAGTATTGTAGGTTGCCATGCTAACCAATATACCTCAGGTGACCCCTTTATTAAATTTAATACAAGTTTTTATAACGTAAAAGGTATTGACAATGTAAAATAGTTATAGAAAATTCGGTAATGTAATTCTAGATAACCCTTGAAGATGTTTCAGAAGCCCGAAACGTCGGAGACTAATAAATCATAAATAATAAATATGAAAGAGCTTCCTTCCATCAGTCGATTCCTTTTCCTTTTTTTAACTTTGCTTTAATAATAAACTGAATAGCCCGTTATTTGTCTTAGTTACAAAACGCCTCTTAGAATGGCTTATTATTTACGCTTTTAGAAAGGCTCAGTATTATTGATTTTTATTTTTTTACGAAAGAGGTTACATATTTAGCAATTACCCGACGATTCAAATCGCTGCCTCCTTGATACAGCTGGTCCTTGGAGGTAATTCTCCCGGAAGTCGGTTTTTGTCCAGTGGTCGCCGGAAACCTAGCAATTTCCCGCTCGGCAGGACCCCGCCAGTTTTAGCGGTACAGTTCGCGCCTTCAGCTCGGTCACATAGTCCCCCTTTTAGTTATAACAATATTATTTATTATTGATTTTATATATATAGTAACAATTATGTGGGTAAAGCAATATTTATTATAAAGAAGGATAACAATCTTCAATGCGACACGAATTATAACAACACAAATATTATTAGAACAGGTTACAAAAATTATCACTATGCAACACACTAATAATCATATGGCTTGAGCTTCAGAACGACATTAACTTCAATCGCTCCTGATATAGTTGGTGTCTCAGACCTAGTGTAAAAAATTGGGTAATACTGCATGCTAAATGGGGTAGAATGGCGCAGAAACGAGTTTCCTATCTCAATCTGTTTAGGAGATAGATTTTTTTTTTGTTTTTATTTTTAAAATCTTCCTTTTTTTCTTCCAAAAAATGGCAGTTTTCTCTACTTCGGTTTAGCGTAGAAACAAAAACAATGATATTTTCTTAATCAGCATTAAATTTCCTAAAAGATGAGTTAGGTTTGGTTATTTTAAATCTACTTTCAGTGGGCCTTTTAACGCGAAAAACACTGAACATTTATTAAAATTTAAATTATTAATATGCCGGCTACCTTTAAAGTGTGACTCAAGATTAACTTCTTTAGGTTAAAACTAAAAAAAAAAATCTAATGCTATTTCAGCAACACCCAACTTTCACTTACAAACATACTTAGATTAATAATCGGCGTGTTTCGATAATATGTAAACGCCATTTAAATGCTTATATTTGTATATTTCCTTAAGTTATAGAGTATTTGTATTGCAAAACTTGGAGGTTCTCAATAAGTACTTTTCGATTTATTATTGCTTATTTCTTTGTTTGAGGGACCTAATTTAGACAGGAGTCGAGATTTTTTTAATGGTTGTTTGTTTTTCACTGCGAGTTGCTTTTTGTAAATATATTCTGAAGGCATTTAAAAATGAGGCAAAATTTAATAAATAAAGTGACCCCTCCGTTTGACCAATTTTGGTGAAATTTCACGATCGCAACTCTTTCACTTACTATATATTTCATATATAGGTAAGTGAAAGTAAAAAAACATTATTTGTTTTTTCTTAAATCGGTGTAATAGATATTACTTACGTCAATAGCGAATAATACTGATAATAATTTACTTCTATTGGTTTTTAAAGATTTCAAGGCGTTATAAATCTGCATGTGCAAACACCGTTAAACCAGTGAACATTAAAACTTCATAAAAGCAGTTTTAATGAGAATAAAATTAATTTTTAAAAAATATAAATAATTAATTTTCTTGACTGAGTCGCTAAAATTACATGAAAAAATTGACGGCATAATGAAACCGAACAGCCTGGGCAATTCCTGCCTGACCCACTGACACATTAAACCATTCTACGAATTTACACTGCTGTTTCCACAAACTTTAAATATTAAATTTAAAAAAAATATTTTTTACTAATTTCGTTAAAAGCATCAAAACCAAAAATTAGGTTTTATAAAGAATAAGGATATCTAAAACATTTATTTCAATTTTATGATTCTCTGTAAATAATATGATAAGTATTATTTAATATCTTGTTTTATCTTATAGAATACTTAGAGCAGAATACTAATAGTTTTTTTTTTTTAATGAATGGTTGTGCTGAATTAAATGTTTTAAAAAAAATACATCTTTTTTAGGTTAAAAAAATTATTATTTGTTCCTTAAATCGGAGTAATAAATATTTAATTAAGTCTTGAACTATTAGATTACATTAGAGACATTAGAGTACAAAAACGGAAAATGAAAAAATGAGATTTTTTATCAGACGTTGTGAATTATAATTTCCGTTTAATAAAAATTATTTAAAGTAATATATGTGTTGCAATATTTTTTTTTCTATAATCTTTAAATACATTATTTTGTCTTTCTATTCCCTCCTATATTATTTTCTAAATTATTTATATTATCTTTCGATCATCGCCGTTATATGGATCTATTTATTCTATAATTGCCTGCATTTTCAGTATTAAACAATATGGCTAATGATAATGTAATTCTATACTGAAATGGCATATAACTAAGGGAAAAAAAGAAAAATCCTAATAGTATTAAAGTAGCCTTCACAAAATTTCAGATATTTTAAAAGTAAAAAAAAAATAAAGTCGAATCCTGTTGTTGAGGCCTACTATTTTTGGTTGAGTTCAGCGCCTTCATCACACGTGTTAGTGAGTATGTTTGAATAATCTTTTAATTTATGTATGTAAACAGATGAGAAAAACCATGTGGTATAATCCTTGAGTATCCCGATAAACATGGGTTCATACTCACACCAAGTATTTTTTTCCCCAATTTTTACTTTCACTTACCTATATATGAAATATATAGTAAGTGGAAGTATTGCGATCGTGAAAATTTTCGACTTCCGGTTTTCAACGGAAATGCATGTTTTTGGGTCCCCTGAGTCAAAATAACCAAATCCCGCGAAATGGTCTGTGTGTGTGTGTGTCTGTGTGTGTGTGAACAGACTAGCTCAAAAACTATAAACCGTGCGAACCTGAAATTGGGTATTTAGAGTATGTATATGCCCGCGATGTGACAGCAAAAATTTCATCAAATTTGCTCAAAGGGAGGGGGTACTTTATTTAATAACTTTTTAAGTTTTTTTCGATTTTCTCAAAAACGGCTCTAACGATTTTGATTAAACTGAGTATTTGATCTATTGATATGCCCGAGATATGACTGTAAAAATTTCATCAAAATTGATCAACCGGAGGGGGGACTTTACTTAATAAATTTTGTCTTATTTTCACGTGTTTTTTTGATTTACTCAAAAACGGTTTTAACGATTTTGATCAAACTTGGTATTTGATGTATTTATTTGCCCGAGATATGACTGTAAAAAAATCATCAAAATTGATCAACAGGAGGGGGGACTTTACTTAATAAATTTTGTCCAATTTTTACCTTTTTGATCGATTATCTCAAAAACGGCTTTGATGATTTTTATCAAATTCGTTATGTTTAATGAAAATTAGTTGTTATTTAATATCAGGTAAGCTTTATCATTATTAAAATGTTCTGAGGGGGCTTAAAAGGGGAAGGGGCCTTTTTTGTTTTTCTATAAAGTACCTTTGTTTTAGTTTATATTGAGAAATTAACTGTCTCTCATCACGCCTAAAAATAAGAAATAGCTAAATATGATATATGAAGAAAATCAAGTAAACATATACAGGAGAAAAAAAGAAAAATATTCCGTCAACTCATTAAACTCCTTGAGCTCACGCATGCGCCGTACGCCTTTAATGACAAACCAATGCGTTATAATTAAAGCTGTTCTGTTCATTTGAGAAGTGACAATTAACAAAACGCATTAATTTCTAATCTAAGTAAGTTGGTAAGTGAAAGTTGTGTGTTGCGCGCACGCACCAGATTTTTTTAATAGGATTGGTTCGCGTTCAATTTAACTATAAGTTAAAAAAAAAGTTAATAAGGGGGGTCAAGAAAGAAGATTACATATAAGAAAAGATTCATTTTTACAAACTTAAAGTAATTAATGAGAAAATACGCATGATTTCGGAAGCCTAAAATTCACAAACACATTAGTAAATTCATAACGTCGTAAAATAATGATTAATATACACTAAATTGTTTCTTTGTTTGTTTAACGTCTCTTTATGCTACTAATTCTAATCGGACGATGCTACCGTGGGAGTCCTAAATTTTGTCTCTCTAGGTATAATTAGGATAGGGATCTTTTATGAGTACCTGACATCGTACAGGCTCGGGAATAGGTTATAGGTCCTATCTGAGGGATCTAACAGATTATAGGTCCTATCTGAGGGACGACATAGCCAAGGATTTTTTAATCCCTTTTAAAAATTCCTAGGGCCACAACGGGGCGCGAACCCGCGACCTTTAGTATTGTAGGTTGCCATGCTAACCACAGGTGACCCCAATTTATACCATATATATATATATACCAAGGATAATTTTTTTTTTACAACAGTAAGAAAAATTAAGAAAAACATTCAAACTGGAGTTAATGATTTACAACCTAGAAAATATAGAATGTCACTGAATAGTATGTATACCTAGTGATGTTTCATTTTCAAAAATTATGTTTGCGTTAAATGATTATTAGTTATTCATAACGTAAAAATCATTTCAAGATTTGGGTATTTTGGTTTATTTATTAGAAACCCTTTGCACTCGAGGTATCCGGAGCGGAGCCATTTAAAATTTGTCTTCAAACTCGAGGGCTCCGCTAAGGAGACAATGCAAATAATTTTCAGTGTTTAACATATCAGGATGTAAGCAAATCGTAAAAACTAAGATATAAGATATTTCGCTTTTTGTTATAAATTACGGCCGCCGCTCACGGTGTTTTTCATTATTTTTATAGTACGTTAATCTTTTAACATCGGCTATATTTTGTGGTTGAAATTCATCTTTTCTTTCCTAAATTGTACAATAATTTAGTTCGGTGCACCAAATATTCCCTTTACTTTGATTTAGTTTCCCTTGTGCTTCAACTCTAACCGGAAAATTATTAAGTAGATTTTCACATTGTAGGAGCTTTTCTGATTGGATATCTGAGAAAACCTCAACTAAAAGGGTCCCATCTCGTAATTTTTTAACTTTTGTTACTTTTCCAATTAGATTTTTTATGGAATTTCATTACAATTCCTTACTTGGTTCTAAAATTATGCAGTATAATAATATATTACGTTTTCAGGGTGTACCTTTTCGCGAATAAGTTGCATTTAGTTGCCGGTAGGTAACGCCCGAAATGGTACCGAATGCAAAGGGTTAATAAAATATAAATGACGAGTATAGTACATTATAGTAATAATTGAATATTTATTACACCAATATAAGGAAAAAATTGTTTGTTAAACGAATTTTTTTTTTTTTTTTACTTATTCAAATAACATTACTGCTACAATATTTCTTGACCCTTTTCAATTTCCGATCAGCAAAATTTTAATTTCATTGATGTCTAAAGTTCATTATTAATAATAATTATCATAATAAGTAAAACGAAAAGAGACGACCTGTAACTGCGACACGTCATGCTATGCAGTTGATGAGATGATTAATGGGGTCAAGTAGCGAGGCAAAGAAGAGAGATGGGACATTTTAAAACTTTCTCGTCCGAAGTTGGACCTGAGCTCGAAGGACCCTCGAGTTAATGGGTGTCAGCCAGGAGGGGGTCCCCTCTACTATATTAAAAGCAACTTTTTAAGCTTTTAGCAGGGGATTAATAAGAATATAAGACAACACAACTTAATCCCGGGGCAACGTGGATCAACAGTTTTAACAGACTATCTGAAATGTAAATTTGGTTCCTCGCTTCCTCTTCCGCCCCCGAAATTAAGGCTTTAAAACCCCTCCCCCTACCTCGCAGCCAGCCAGCCAGTAAGGGAAGCGAATAATGAGAGGGCGATAACAAAATCTCAAGTGGAGGAATAATCCTGTAGGAACAATCGTCGAGTCCTCGAGTGCAGGCGGGATTAACTCTCGCTGAATAATTCCTTTTGTTAGGGGGTGCCTTTGGGGCGGCTACCCCCCGCGTTTCTTCAACCGCCGCCAAAAAGGCAGATCGAACGAAGGCTCAGGTACCCGCGGGCATTGTGAGGCCGGATTATATCTCCATCCCACTCCAGAGGACATGGAGGATCTCATGAGGATCAAGTCAGTACAAAGCCAACTTTACATCTACACTCGTCGTGATATCGAGTAAACCCAACAACATACTAACTTAGACATGTTTTAGAATAATATTTCTAAAATCTAAACTCTATAATAAATTCTTCCTTGTTCGGATGAATAGAAGTATTTATGATAGGTTAAATGATGGTCAGGATTTTCAGTTTACAATGATTTTATTATGGTAAGCCAACGTTTCGATCCAACTTGTGGATCTTCATCAGGGCTAAAAGAAAACAAATATATGAGTATCTATGCTATAGGGTGACAATAAATGGATACATTACAGAACTGATAATAATATAAAAGGTGGTGTATACATGAATATTAAAATAAGATGCTAGTTTATCAACATAAATACAGTATTTCCACGCTTAATACGTATACATCTAAATTAGCAGAACATGCCATTGCCCACAACCATTCCTTCGACTTTGAGAACCCCTCCATATTAGCTACTGTATCTAACCACGATAAACGTCTCCTCTCAGAATCCATTTTCATCCATCTAGGATCAAATAACCCGGTAAATCACAAAACAGATAAAGAGATAATTTCATCCACTTATTCTAACATCTTCCGCATCCTCAAATCCTAGTTTTGATTTCATAGGTACCTGCAATTATCTCTGTACCTCTTCTACTATTATTATTTTTTGTATTGTATGTTTCTTACTGTATATTTTCCAAATTTTTATGCATTGTTACGTTATTATTATTATCTACTTTGTTAGTTTTTAAATATTTTTGTTCACTCAGTTTTCATGTGCCTTCACTTCAAAAGCGTTGAATTTCCCCGTCATAAACCTTTGAAGTCGGCAAACTAACCCCCTACCACTACCTCTCACCTTATTTTTACCTTTAGTCTTAGTGTCCACCTGGACTCAGTAGGTAAATATCAGATTCTATTTTATCTTGTAAACCAGCCTCTTATTTTAATATTCATGTATACACCATCTTTTGTATTATTATCTGTTCTGTAATGTATCCATTCATTGTCACCCTCTAGCATAGATACTCATATATTTGTTTTCTTTTAGCCCTGATGAAGATCCACAAGTTGGATCGAATCGTTGGCTTTCCATAATAAAATCATTGTAAGCTGAAAATCATGACCATCATTTAACCTATCGTAATTGAAGAACAGTTGACCATCTCTCATCTCTAGAATTATTTATATTTTTTGGAAGATCAAACTTTTATTAGAAAAATAGATTCAGGGTATAGAATTAAATGAAGGGGTCGGGGAAAAATAGTGCCAAGCAACGTTTTTAATAAAAATAAACTGTAGCTGCAGTCTGCTGTATATTACGTAGGACTATATGTCCATGATGGAAATGCCACCTATCAGGTCCGATACACACCCGTGCTGCAGTGCGGTTATATGTGACCCGATCTTTAATTGTCAGTACAGTTAGGAAATTCAATAATTAGATCCAATTTAACCATTCCATTATAGTTTAAAGATATTACAGGTTATATGTGAACATTTTTGCGGCTAAATGAGATCACAGTTAACAACTTTTATGTAAGTACTTACATAATCAACCATAAGTGGAGATCGGATTTTCATGCTAGACTAAATTTTTTTAAGATATTTATTTTGTTCTATAATGGTCTATTATTTCTTGTACTAGAATATCAAATTAACGAGGGATACTATAGATATGGTATACAAAACCAATGCAAAGAACCGTCCTACTCTCTTTGGAGAACGATCTTTGATTTTTATAGATTCAGGTACAGATAGCACATGCTGATCTTGATCATGGAACCTGAACCTACAGCAAGGACGAGGAGGTTGACCGTTTCTTCAGGCATACTTTCCTCGCGTGTGCCCCAAAAGGAAAAGGATACTTAAACTTCTCCATTTCTTTTTGTTCCTGAGGATGTGATGCGATATGCATCTTAAAGGAAGGAGGGTCCATACGTGAGATGGAGACGTCTCCTTTTGGACATCACGTATTCAAAACCATATCCTAATGTCGAAGAAAGATGGTGGGGGGGGGGGGGCAAATCCATATTCAATTTCGTAAAAAAAAAAAAAAAAATCATCGGGTTATTAGAAACCACTTATTATTTCGTATGAGTTGCAGGCAAGAGATGGAGAGGAAATGATTGATTGCCTGATATAATAGATCTGTTGTCGGTTGATATGTAGAGAGGTGTTGAAATATGGTAATATCATAAGTCAAGTAATAAAATGACCCTATCATAAAGTTTATATTAAGAATCGAAAGTGTTACGAACAATAGTATACGCGCCATATTATGTCAGCAACAATATTATACATACGGACTTAAACATTCCAACAGCCAAAGACAAGTACATTAACTTTAAACAAGTCCTAATTTTATTTCAAGATACTCATGAATCTATTGTTTGAAGGGTCCTCTAAGTCATCTATGAAGTAAGTGTTTACCAAACTAACCATATGGAAGATTTCACAATTAAATCCACAGGGTTTCAATAACTAGTTTTTGCACTTTTTACAATAAATATTGCCATATAGTAAAATTATTGAACTTTTGACCCAAAATAACCTCTGGAGTCTTTACAAGGATAGATAAAGAGGAGCTATAGGAAATTTCAATTTGATCCCTTCATAAAAAGTTTTTTTTTTTTTAATTTCACCATAGAAATGTAGTCATAAGGGTGTCAATAACTGTACGGTTTACCCTATCTCTAATAATATTCCTAAGACTTGAAGGAATTTTTAAATAATCCTTACTAATGGATCTCACATAACAACTTCCTCACTTCACACTATTTTTTCGACTATACAAGATGGGTTCGTTTATTGTTATTTTTTTTTCTATATCATTTACTATTTACTCTGCCAACAAGGATTGCTCATTAATTTTATTTATAGGGATGGATAAAACGAAAAAAAAAATTAAAATAATAAGTTTAAAGATTATAAATTAAGCCCCCCTGGTAGGATTTTGCGGACAGAACTTAGATTAAAACCCTAATGAAATGAAACCCTCCAAGAAGAAGTCCCTTCTTGCTCTTCTTTAAACAGCTTCCGCGGACTTAGCGGTCAGCCTTCGTCTTCATTAGCGATATCTTATAATTAATATTTTTTCCTTCTAGAATGATCAAAGACCTCGGGAGCTAGATGATTAAGTATTCACTTGCTGAAGCCCCGTTGATGGCCTGTGAAAGGTCTTGCGGCGTAGCTCTTAAGCGGGGCGGTAGCGCTTAAAAAATTCTTTGTTCCATTTTTGTCAGGAGGTTCTTTGCTTGCCAAATGTCTTTTGTGGTGGGCGGATCTTTTCGATCCCCCTAGGGATTACTACCACCGAGATAGGGAGATGTCGCCCATTAATTTGGGGGCCTCGGTGTCGAATATCAAAGTGAGCTGTCTTATTGAATCTTAGGATCAGCGTAAAAAAAAAAAAAGGACTAGTTAAAAAATAATGACTTACTTTATAGAAAAAAAAAAAAATATGACGTCTTCCCATCTTCCATACTTATCTTGTAAAAGTAACTGTTAAATTGTAATTATATATTTATGTAATTATAATTATTACTGAAATTATATACTTTGTTTTTTCGAATATCTTATATATAAAATGCAAGGGCTATATATTTTTTAGCTCAGAACTGAAAAAGTAGCGTATGTATAAAAACAGAAACTTTTGCAGAACGTTGTTGTCCTTCAACAAAGAATTTTAAAATTATTTATAAAACTTTTTATAATGTAAGTAGTTGCTCCATTCCGAAATATTTGGGGGTGTCACCCTTATCTGCGGTGAGGCCCATGCTTCCACTTTCATTATGTCGTTATAAAGTGAAACTAATATATGAGTATAATAAAAAGTCATTATGAGTGAAAATAAATTTATTTACATAATTAATGTTTATGTAAAAGTCTAATTAAAGATAGTGAGAATGCAAAAAATAATAGATTACCGATCCAACTAGTAATATGTTTATATGACGTGGAAATTATGGATTCTCATACATATACTTAATAGTGGCAAATTAAAAATAATTGAGTCAAATAAAAAAGGCTATTTGTAATCACATAATAATAATTATGTGGGTGTGTCCCAGAAGAATTGTCTGAGAACAGATTCACACAGGCAAAACCATTGTAATTCTCAATAAATAAAATAGACCAATTAATTTTAATTTTTATAATGGCATTAAAGGAAATTGCCAAGATAGAAATAGTTTAAATTAATTATAAAGGCAGTAGACGGAAATTTTTGAAGAAGAGTCGTTATGGAAATTTTCCATAACTTAAGGATTTTTTAACAAGTCTAAGTTACGACTCTAAGTAATGAGCCTAATTCTCTTCGACTTCTTCAAGATTAGTAAATATTACTATAGAATTTAAAGATTGACACAGAATGAACCAATGCCTCTCGGGATAGAAGCGAAATAAATGAATTATATTCATTTTTTTTTTTCAATATTTCAATCCATTCAACTCAGCTATCAAAAGTAAAACTATTGAGACACGTGCAAAGAAGGACACCTGCGTTTTGGATGCTTCTCTGAGAAAATTACTAAAAAGAACATAATGAGTGTCATTGCTATAGAATTTTGTAACTAACTAATGACGTGACACATTGCCCCACAGTAAATCCACCATGATGCTCGCACATACGACAACAGACTGCTCTGCTTACCCGAACCCGAAATCAAAGAGAAGTTTTAAATTGTTTCCAATTAGGAAGTTTTCCACCGTCTGCAATTTAATTTTCACGGGGTTTATACGTTGTTGGTCCCCAAATTGAGAGTAGGGTTTAACTTCGTTTCTGGAGGGAAGTAAAACCCCTTGGTTAAGTGCGTTATCGAACCCGCCTGGAGTTTACTCTTCTCATTAATTTTATATCTGAACATAGGTTTAAGTACACCCAGGATTCCTCAAGGTAAAGTACTGTTTTTTACTTTACATATGAAGGCTTGCTGGGATCATGTTCGAAAATACCTACGATACTTCTGTCACACGTGACAGCTTAAAAAAAAAATAGTCTAAAAGTTCCTAGTTTTACGAACGAGGAAAGAGTTTAGAACAAGACGTTGTTGACCGCCAGAGGTGATCAAATATTAGAATTTTTACAGGGTTATGTTTTTTATCAACCTTTTTATGAAATTTTTTTTTTTTTTTCACAATTATTATCAACCGGTTAATGAATGAACTATATTGATTTACACAAAACGTGTACATTATGGAATGGTTCCTTCTGCTAACTGTCGTCCGAAGGTTTATAGGTATGTTATAGGTTCGTTCCAACAAGTTGTCCTGGATTAACAAACCCCTCGCCACTCTTTAATTTAATTTGAAGTTTTATTGGTAGCTTATACTGTTGACATTTAGTCTATGGCTGCTCTTTGCCTTTTCTTTTACAGAATTATAGAACAGTTAATATCACGGGCGTCACCGCCGGGGGAGGGGGGTACAGGGGGGACGGCCCCCCCTAATATTTTGGCAGTAGAGGACCCAATGTAAAAAATTAAATAAAAATTTTACGAATTTATCCGACTTTAGCAAACAGATTTTATAAAATAAAGAAATCAAATATTAGTTAATTACAGCATAGTCAGGCGTATTGTATATTTCTTGAATTATATATTTCTTATTTAAGCTTGAACTGTTTTATTTTATGAATTATGTAACTAAGTTGGATCTCAGGCATTGGACTCCATTTCTTTTTTAAACCAAGCAGCTTGATCCTACTTTCCATCAACACAAGTTGATGGGAACAATGAAAATAGTAGGATCAGGATCAGGAGAAAAACTTAAATAAAATAATATTCAAATAAGATAAAATTCATGGGGCCCGGTGTGGCTAAAGCGCCGTACTCCCATGCCGGAGCTGCGGGTTCGAGTCCCGCCCTGGGTGGTGCTTTTCTTTCGTAGTATCACCCAGTGCCATGGGTGTTAGTATGGGCAATATAGGGCTTCAGTGGAAGCCTTGAAGTCCCAAAAAGAAAAAAAAAAAAAAAAAAAAAAAAAAAAAAAAAAAAAAAAAAAAAAAAAAAAAAGATGAAATTCGACCAAGAAATTTCGGCCCACGTCCTTCAACATGAAGCAACTACCTACATTCTAACTAACACATCAATTGACAAGTTGTAAGAGACTATTAATACCTTTAAAATACATCGTTGGAGGATGAATTTAAATGCCTCAAAAGGTTGTTTTAGGGGTTACTATTTCAACTTTTAGCCCCTCGAATTTCTACCTACCCTATCTAGGAGAATATTGAGCCTCCCCCCCCAAAAATTTGGTGCTGGTGAGGCCCATGGTTAATATCCCGTCAATTTTCGAGAATGTTCAGAGGTCATCTTAACCTAAAACTGATCGATTACTTAAGAACAAAAAGGTATATTTTCTCAAATCGGGGAACTATTTTCCATAGTGGATTCTGGCGCCAAATAACTGGAAAATTCGACAATTTTCCCGTTATCCGTCGATGGCACTAAAACGATTTTCGCCAAGTCCACTTATCCGAGACAGCCGCTTCCGCCCGGGTCGGGTTTTCTCCGTTTACTTTAAACTTTTTTCTTTCCTATTTCAATTCTCCTCCTCCGCGACCTCCTTCCTTCCGGGTCTTTGACGGTAGCTGTCGGTAAGCCTACAAAGGTGATCGTCGTCACAGCCGCTGGAGCGTTGGGAGGGAATTACTAATAAAAAGCCTCGGGATCGCACCCAGTGTCTTACACGGTTTACCTTTTATCAATTTCATCAGGTGATAGCAAAAAAAAAATAATTAATAGAAATAGTGTGATCAAGAATAACAGTTTCCAAGGAACTTCTCTTTTAAGATCGAAGATAGTCAATGTAACACTTCTTACTTCAGAATGGGAATTCGTAGGAGTGCTATTGAAACAAATTGCAGGAAACATAATGTTTTTATGAGATAGTGATTAAGGAAATTAAAATATGCTACTTTTAGTCAAATAATAAGAAGTAAATCATACCATATACCAGTTCGAAAACTCTTTTGATTTCCTATTTTTACATGTAAGAATTTTTCCGCGGCATTCCATATTAAATTTCAGGGTTTTAGGAAAACTATCAAATGTTACTGATAATTTTTCGATACCAATTCCCAACCTATACCTCTTATATTGGCAATTTTATTTAAATTATTAGAACCCCTGAGGGCCGGGATAGCCGAGTTTGAGCGCTACTCGCTTTAGCATGCTCGAGCCGAACGGTGGTGGTTCGAATCCGCCCTGGGACGATTGATTTTTTTTTCGTGGAGGCCTCACGGAATAAATCTCGACCTACCCGCCATGATTAGAATAGGTTAGTTACACCTCTAGAGTATCCCCCCCCCGTACCCTACTGGCCACACATGGCCAGGTAGATGTAGTGAACAAAAAAAACAAAATGGGAACTCCTGGAATAATATTTAAAACAAATAATGAAAAATTACAGGCCAATAGTACTTTTTTGCAGTAACACAAAATAAATTTCAGTTTTCTTAGTCATATCTATCTATATTGAGACTGGACAGCCAACGGTGTATTGGTTGTAGTGACTGTCCATTGGAATGCATGCAGTCATGAAACGTACGTTTTTGTGGTTTATTTAGTTTAAAAATAAATTAAACACGTATTAAAATTAATCGTATAGACTTTAAGACTCGAAGTTCCCTACGCAATGTTTTGTATTGAAAATATTTCATGGTGCCCTAGGACATTATGGCGTGAATTTAGGAAACACTGTCGTATACGATAACACTGAAAAAAAAAAGTCATTGAATGAAGTTTCGACAGGACATTCCCTTTTCGAGGCCACTGATTGACCGGAACACCACAGAAATACGAGGGTCCTACGAACTGGCGTTAAGAAGAGACTGGCGTTGACGAGGAAGTGGGATCAGCCGCAGTGTTACGTGACATCGCTCCGAGGGCCATTACCATCCGGAGCAGGAAAAAAGTAGCAGATATTTGAAAAAGCCGAAGGTCCAGAATAGCGGAGGATCCAGACAGAGTCCAGAGCCAGCCTTGCGTTGAGGAGAAAAAGGCAGGAGATGAAGGCCTGTGGCTAACCGCTATTCTCCAGCTTCCAGAAGATAAACAGAACTCTCTGCTATTTATTAGATCGACCGCTGGAACTGGAAACCAAAGCATCTCATCCGTAAGCGATCATGGACCTTCCGAAGCATTGAGAGTCAAAGCGACTTCGTTGAGCATACGCATTAACACTCACTTGTTTGATGACTTCTAGTTGGAAAGTTCGCATGGTTAGTCAGCGAGGAATTCCGTGACATGTACCGGTCATACTTAATATAGCACTACAAACAAAATCATTTCGTGAATCCCCCTCCTAAAAAAAAAAATCAAGTTCAAGATCGCCCAGTTTCACCTAATAGTTTTGTTTTAAAAAGACCGTTTTCAAAGAATCTGACCCCTAACGAGCATATAATGTTAACTCTTTGCACTCGGCACCGCTTCGGAGGTTACCTACCGGCAACTCGACGCAACTTGTTCGCAAAAACGCAATATAATGCTGGTAATATGAATGAAAAAAAACTTCATTTATCTTAAACAAAGGGTTAAAAGATTAACGTACTATAAAAATAATGAAAAACACCGCAAGCCGCGATCGTCATTTATCACCAAAGCGAAATATCTTATAAATAGTTTTTACGATTTGTTTATGTCCTTAAATGTTAAAAACTGAAAATTATTTGCATTGTCTTCCTCGAATTTTACGACAAATTTTAAATGACTCCGCTATGAAGACCTCGATTAAATTTAATTATTATAATTTTTAATAATGTATTTACAAATAAACAATACTCTAAAATATTACATTATATCTATTGTAATTAGGTATTATTACTATGATATTATTAATAGAAAAATCGTTATAAACCTTTGTTCCCGGCATTTACTAGATATCAGAACCAGTTTCCGATGTTTACAAACCTTAAAACCTAATTCCGCTAGCATAATCTTCGGCTGACAACGCACTATCCAAAACTGCACTCCAATCGCTATTATTTACTCAATCTTTACTAGACGGTTTTAAAATTATCTTTTGAGGTTTATTTTAAATTTTTTTTAAATTAGTTCATGAATATTATTAATAAAATTAGACATAATTCTCATAAATATTTCTACATTAAAATTGAAATTCAGCCTAACAGTTTACAATATACAAAAACATTCAAACAGACTTAAATTACGTTTCATTTAAGCTTTACTTGAATAAGGTACAATTGTTGTAATATGTTTACTATAAAGATATGTACACGTCGAAGATGCAATACAGATTTAACAGTCGAAGATATTTTAGAAAATTGTCCAGGACTGGAATTAGCGAGGAATACACATCACCTTCAGGGATAAAAAAAAAAAAGGTGTCAATTTATTTTCTTATATTGTATCTATAAGTTATTAATGAAATGAGTTTTAATGTACTCAAGTATGAGCAGCAGAGTTGGGCAGTAGTTAACTACATTTGTAATTAACTACACAGACAACTACATGTAGTTTGTAGTTGGAACGCGCAACTAGTAGTTTTCAACTACCAGTTAAGTAGTTGTAATTTAAAACTACAATTACGGTAGTTGGGATAAAGTAGTTGGGAATGGCAAATACAACAAGTAGTTGTAAATGTAGTTTAGAGCGGCAACTACATTTGCTAAGCAACGTCTAATTAAATCACATGTTTTTGCTATTTTTGTGTTTAGATAAATACTCCATAGATAAATGGGCTCCATTATGGTTGATAATCTGTTTTAAAAATAGTACAATACATATACGTAATACAAAATTTTTCCATGATTTCCGGCAGTCAATTATTTTTTTCAACCTTAGGTTCTCGATCAATCCCATGTTTTATATATTAGCTGAATTTCATTTGATATACTCCTTATCGATAATACTAGATATCGATAATTACTCGTTATCAATAAAAGTAGTTGTAGTAGGCCCATAATTACAGTTGCAACTACTAGTTGTAGTTGTAAAAATGCAACTACTTTTTACTTTCACTTACCTATATATGAAATATATAGTAAGTGGAAGTATTGCGATCGTGAAAATTTCCGACTTCCGGTTTTCAACGGAAATACACGTTTTGGGGTCCCCTGAGTCAAAATAACCAAGTCGCACGAAATGGTCTGTGTGTGTGTCTGTGTGTCTGTGTGTCTGTGTGTCTGTGTGTGAACAGACTAGCTCAAAAACTATAAACCGTGCGATCCTGAAATTAGGTATTTAGTGTATGTATATGCCCGCGATGTGACAGCAAAAATTTCATCAAAATTGCTCAAAGGGAGGGGGTACTTTATTTAATAACTTTTTAAGTTTTTTTCGATTTTCTCAAAAACGGCTCTAACGATTTTAATTAAACTGAGTATTTGATCTATTTATATGCCTGAAATATGACTGTAAAAATTTCATCAAAATTGATCAACCGGAGGGGGGACTTTACTTAATAAATTTTGTATCATTTTCACGTGTTTTTTTTATTTACTCAACAACGGTTTTAACGATTTTGATCAAACTAGGTATTTCATGTCTTTATATGCCAAAGATATGATAACCAACATTTCATCACAATTGATCAACCGGAGGGGGGACTTTACTTAATAAATTTTGTATCATTTTCACGGGTTTTTTTTTATTTACTCAAAAACGGCTTTAACGATTAACAAAAATAAGATATGAATGTAGAAAAATGTGTGACTTTGGGAAATGATATTTAGCAAAACACGTCAAAAATTAATCTAAGTAAGTTGGTAAGTGAAAGTTGTGTGTTGCGCGCACGCACCAGATTTTTTGGAACTACAATAGTTGTAGTTGTGGTCCATCAACTACAAATTATAAAAGTAGTTGTAGTTTCAACAACTTCCCAACTACTGTGTCAGTAGTTTTGTAATTTGTAGTTCAACTTCTTTTTGCCCAACTCTGATGAGCAGCATGATGAAAAGTATTGTTCATAACACTTTGTCTAATTTTTAATAACAACCACTTTTGGTACTAGTGATGAAAGTAACTATTTCATGATTTGATAAATTTATGCTCTTTCGATAGATCTGAAGAATAATTTTTTTTTAGGACAAGTAGGCTTTCTACTCCACCCTGCATGGACGCAAGGAGTGCTACATGGATACAGTCATCAAGAAAGCTAGCAGGTGGCCGAGAAGGCACGACGGACATGGAAGACTAATTGTCGACGAGGGTCAGCCTGAGTGGCAGGGCTCAGGACGGATCAGCGGACCCAGCCGAAGAAGGGACCATCTGGGAGGAGATCTGCTTATGGATCACGTCGGAGGATCCGGGGTGTCTCGGCTTAGGGCGACCGGCTCGCCCGTAATTCCTAGAGTAATGGTCATCGCTGTCCAGTTGTAATGTAGCCTCGTCAGGGGTTGGATTAGAAGAGGACATCACGGGCAAGATGAAGTAAAAAGTATAGAGGCTTTAAAAGAATGCTGGGGTCACCTGTGGTGTAATAATTAGCATAGAAACTTACAATTACAATTTTTCTGGAAAATGTTACTAAAGCACTAAGAAATAGCTACATAGAAAGAGCCAGAGCAGCAGAATACCACTGCATCTATGCCCTTCTGGATTATTCTTATGAATATTTTCAAGAAAATAAAAACATCCAGTATAGCCGTCTCATATTCAAGGCAAGAGGGGAACTGCTAAGCTTAAATTACCAACCATGGCTTCGAAAATATAAAAATTGTTCCTTATGCAATTTAAACATCCCGGAAGACACACATCACTTCATATCAGTATGTCCTATATTAGCGGAACTTAGAAAAAACATTTTTGGAAAGTCTACTTTTTCTTTAAACGAGACAATAGACATCTTAAACGGAGAGTAGAGAATTAAAACTATACCTACAAGTAGGAACAAGATATAGAGCAGAACTGATGAAAGAATTTAATATTTAAAATATGCAGTACATATATTTCATTAACATATTTTTAAGAACATGTTTTAATAGGTACATCTGTAGTGGTTTATATAATTTAATACCCATACGATTAATTGTCCTTTATCTATCTTGTAAAAGCTTTTATTTACCTGTTAAATTTTATAAGAGATGCAAAAAGGCATTGTTTTCCTTTTGTTTTTATCTTTTTGTTCTGTGAGGAAACTTTTCCGTTTTGTTTATTTTTATATACTTTTAAGTTTTTATGTACACATAAAATGAATATGGACAACTCGACAGACGGACTTAGTCCATTGTCCAATTGCGTTTGAGAAAAAAAAAATATATACATTTACATAGCAATTAGTAATCTATGTAAATTTGTAAATAAACGTATCTATCTATCTACTAAAGGTCGTGGGTTCGCGTCCCGAGGTGGCCCTAGGATTTCTTAATGGGGGTGAAAAATCCTTGGCTATGCCGTCCCTCGGATAGGACGTAAAATGGAGCCTGTACGATCTCAGGTACTCCTTTAAAGATCCCTACCCTAATTATATCTGGATAGGCAAAAATTAGGACTCCCACAGTAGCATCGTCCGATCAGCCTTAGAAGCATAAAGTAACGTTAAACAAAACAAAACAAACAAACAAATAAATAAAAAGATAAAATTCTAGAACAATCTAGAATGTTCTCGAAAAGCGTAGAAGATACTCGAACAGTAAGGAACACGTCATAGAACAGTCACAAAAATATACTGGAACAGTTTGTTCCAACTGCACCGACAAGAAATCTAGAACTCTTTTAAAACATATGTTTTGTGTTTCAAGTTACAATATTATTAATCACTAGCTGTATATACACGTTTCAAATTTCATTTTGTCGATTTCGTAAAAAATCAATATAAAGCGAGATCGTAACGATTTTTATAACAATGAAGAATATACCCAGAGATTGGTTGAAGTTATGCAATTTTAATAAGGGTAGGTGTTAGCGCCTGGTTTAAAAGAACCACTGAGCGAAATTTGGAGAATTTAGGACAAACGGTATGGATTTCTACAAAGAGCAAACAAACAGAATTTCATCTTTATTTATATAGATTAAAGTTAGAGAAAATAAGACATTTAAATGGACAGATTACAAGAATACTGTCTTATGGAAAGCAACTTCGCCAATTTTCTTTAACAAAACTAATCCAATAATACGGGAAAGATGGAGGAAGGTCAGGTGTTGGTTTCCAGCTAATGCTTAACATCCTTCAAAAACCTTCAACAAGTAAAAAAATGGATTTTTTTTTTTTTTTTTTGATCAATTTGTTTTATTTCTCAAAACCTATTTAAAATCATTGAATTTTCGATCCTAAGCCGTTCCGACATATTAGTAGACACCTAGTTTACGTTTCTAAAGGTTCTAATAGTTCGTTAAGCAATCTTAAAATTGTTCGGTAAAGAATTCAGATGGGTTAAAGTTTTGATTGTTTACATCTGACATTTGACCACAATGTGTTAATGAATGACACGTGTAAAAGGTACTAATAAAGAATATAATTGGAAATGGGTTAAGTACTAACACAATAGATAGTTAGCAAAAATGTACCAAATTAATCTTTTGTCCTAACACATATTACTTAAATTCATAATATAACACATGATGATATGAGATATCGCATAAGGAATTTATATTAATAGGTGTACAATGATTTTGGCTAACCTATCTTTTGCTAAAACTAATGGATTCGATGTTTTCCCGACAGATGAAAAGGCTATACATAATTTGTCGTGGGAAAAACAAGGATTTTGATAGTCCAAACCGGAAAAAATAGATTTATACTTACCCTCCCAAAGAAAGAAAATGAAGTGTTGTGTCAATAAATCAACTTACACAGCTATCTGTTGGAAATTCATAGAACTTCAAATAAATAAATAAATAAAAAATATTGAGGCAATAATCGAGATAAAAACTATCCTATCTTTTAATTTGGACAAAACTACACCCAATGAGCCGTATTTCATCAAAATTGGTTGAGTAGTTTCCGAATTTACAATGGAACCCCGACAAACATCGAGACACGAGGTTTTTTATATATTTAAAGATTACACTTGTGATTTTTTGCACTATGTTTCAATTTTTTCTTTTAGAAAAATATTTTTTAAATGTTTAAGAAATATGAAAGGGATGCCAAGATTATGGAGAGAGGAGGAGAGAGACTAATCCGGAGCGGCTAAATCCCGAGATATTGGCGGCCTCCTAATACCGAGCTCATCCCCAACCTCCCGATTTGTCTTAGGTCACTCCAATACCTGAGGATCATGTGAGCCTGTGCGAGGTGTCTAGTGTTCGGGGTATATATAACATTATGTTTGTTTGTCTATTTATTTAGGTTATTAGGCGTAAAAGTCCTAGGTAATAAACGCCTTAAATCTGTATATAAATAAGAGAGACAACAAGATTTCGAAGAAGTGAAAAATAAAATCCACTAGGGTAAACCAGACAGTTATTAACACCCCAAATACAATTTAAAGAAATAGGTAAACAGGTCCTAATTTTATTTCAAGATATACATGAATCTAATGCTTGAAGACATCTATGAAGTGTTTAGCAAACTAACCGTAGGGAAGATTTCATAATTAAATCCACAGGGTGTATTTCTATAATAACTAGTTTCTACACTTTCTATGGTAAAACTATTGCACTTTTGACCCAAAAAAAAAAAAACCTCTCGAGTCTTTATAAGGGTAGCTAAAAAAGAGGAGTTATAGGAAGTCTCAATTTGATCCCTTCATAGAAAGTTTTTTTTTTTAAATTTCAACAAAGAAATGTAGTCTTAAGGGTGTCCGGTTTATCCTATATAAGAAACAAATAGAATGTATATAACATTACACAGAGCTTTTATACATTGTTTTTTCATATGTTGATTTTTTTTTCTTTTTTTTTTAAATATTTGTATACATCTTTCTTAAGTCTATTTGAATATTTTTCAAGTCAACTTCTACAAATCAAATGGAACTCTCCGTTTAAATTGTACATTACTGATATTTTAATTATTATGACACTGGTAATGACCCGCTTGGGGAGATGCGGAATAAAAAAGAAAATAAATTAAAAAAAAAAACAAGCTTTCCAAGTCAGTTTGTGTGTTTGTTTACCGTCACTTTATGCCACCAAGGCTAATCGGACGACACTACAGTGGGAGTCCTAAATCTTGTCTATCCATGTATAATTAGGATATGGATCTTTAACGAGTACCTGACATCGTACAGGCTCGGGACCTCCATTTTCGTCCTATCCGAGGGACGGCATAGACTAGGATTTTTCACCCCTATTAAAAAATTCTAGAACCACCTCGGGACGCGAACTCGCGACCTTTAGTATAGTGTGTGTGTGTTTGTATGCGTATAAGTGGTCCACATCCCGAAATGGATGTGAAGCAATAGCTATACTACACTACCCCTTACCTCTCTCCAAAGCATTATGGGATCAATGTAGGAGTAGATTTACAGAGGGGTCTTCCTTGTACCTTAAACCAGCTGACATTTAGGGAATATTATCTCAACGGTCGTTTTATTCATAGCTTTTAAATATCATATCTGTCATGGGGATCAGTTCCCCTTCTTACTTCATTCTTTGTTCATTTTTATTATTAATATTTATGAGAAATTATATTAAGCTATTTGCGATCTCTCTCTCCTTGATCCAAGATATAAAAGAAACATAAAACAAAATAAACTTCTTAGCTGTCGTTTAAATTTAAAAAAATCTGGTGCGTGCGCTTAACATACAACTTTCACTTACCAACTTAATTAGATTAGAAATTGACGTGTTTTTTTAATTGCCACTTCTCAAAGTCACACATTTTTCCACGTAACGAGAGACAGTTAATTTCTCCATATAAACAAAAACAAAGGTACTTTATAGGAAAACAAAAAAGGCCCCTTCCCCATATGAGCCCCTTTAGAAAATTTTCATAACGGTAAATCTTACTTGATATTAAAGAACACCTAATTTTCATTAAACATGACGAATTTGATCAAAATCACTAAAGCCGTTTTTCAGATAATAAAAAAAAAGAGTTAAAAATTTGAAAAAAAGTTATGAAATAAGGTACCCCATTTTTGCTGTCATATCGCGGGCATATAAACACACACACACACACACACACACACACACACACACACACACACACACACACACACACACACACACACACACACACACACACACACACACACACACACACACACACACACACACACACACACACACACACACACACACACACACACACACACACACACACACACACACACACACACACACACCCACACACACACACACACACACACACACACACACACACATACACACACACACACTCACACACTCACTCACTCACACACACACACATACCATTTCGCGGGACGTACGTTTTGGGGTCAAGCAAGTGAAAATAACTGAATGAATGTGGAAAAATGTGTGAATTTGAATGGCATTGAAAAAACTCTTCAATTTCTAGTCAAAGTTAGTTGGTAAGCGAAAGTTGTGCAACAGCGTACATTGCACCAGATTTTTAGAAGAACATTTTTTTGTCTCAATTTTTGAATCCACACATGTCAACATTTTGACAATCAGCAGATTTGGTGATAATTTAACTAGACATAAATGGTATGGGGAAGGATGGCACTTAGCAGTACCTCTTCCCTGGCTTGTTTCAGTTATTCAGGTCGGTTAAAGAAGGAGATCTCTCATCCAACGCCTTTTTTATCTCATCCTCATATTTCCATGTAAGTTAGTGTGAAAACGTTAGTTGTACTAATTGGTCGACTGTTGACATGTGGCAGTCAGTGTACAAGGTTTGATTTTAGTCACGTACCAAGATGCTTTAGTTATTAGTCGTAATATTTTCGACTGAAAGGTTTGAAGTGTTTGTAAATTAGTTTTTCGGAATCCCGTATATCTGTGAGCAACAAGAATATATGATTACAAAAAAATATGTATACCTATAAGTATATAATTAGTTCAAGTAATACTTTTTGAATTTATATATAAATTGTAATAGAATAAATATAAGTGGGAAAGCTAGTAGAGGGGCAGAGAGAGGATGGAAAGATTAAGCCGATAATAAAAGTGGCATATCTTGATTAATGTCCAAGATTATCTTACTTTCCGGATTAGCCTTACCTTCTTTATACTTATCCCCTGCAGACCAGTTCTTATATTTTCCATACCATTTTAATACCAACGCGAAGTATGAATATGTTAATATATATTTATCTAACACCATTGCTAAGTAAAAGAACAAAAAAAAAAAAAAATAGTGCAAAAGACAGTACAGCAAACAATATATGCGCATATTTGTCCAGCTAATTGTGATTAGGGGAGGCTCCGTTTTTTTGAAAAAAATCTTTTTAAGTGTTGTACTAGTTTTAATTTAAATTTAATATTAAATTGTAATGTTACTCATATTTCATAAGAGCTCATATGTGCTCTACTAATGTATAAAATTAGACAGTTTCAGAAGAAAAATATATTTTTTAAATCTAAGTGAAGGCGCATCTCCTTACGAACAAGCATATTAATTTGATTTTAACCAAGATTTAATGTTTAAAAATTTGTGTTTGACTATGGAAGACAGATTAAATTGGTTAATATTTTGTGCGAAAAAAAAAATCCAGATTTTGGCGTTATAAAATTTTAATGTGAAAAAAATGGTCAAATTTTGTTGGGATCAGGACTTGTTAAATGTTTATTTATTTATAGAAAAACTAAATAAATTTTCAGGGTATACACCAATATTTGGTGTTTTGAATATTTTACGGATCTGCATAGAATAATTAAAAAATAAATCATGAATAAATAAATGCGTATATAACGACGTTAGATGACTCCGGAAAGAATACATTAAGTTCTCTGAAACAAGATCGTTTGTAGAAATATTTCTAAATTCTACGCGGGCGTTTTAGTGGGGAATACAGAAGAGATCGACACACCCGAAAAAAAATCTGGTGCGATGCAAGCAACACAAAACTTTCACCTACCAACTTACTTAGATTGGAAATTGGCGTGTTTTGTGAATTGCCATTTCTCAAAGTCACACTTTTTTCCACATTCATTTACTTGTTTGAGTTTACATTTGCTCTCTAAAATACACTAAATTTTTTTATTATTAAATAAAAGTTTTTAATTGTGATAATTAACTCCATCGCCTCTGATTTTATAATTCTCTGTGTAGTTGTTAAAATTTCATGTAGATAACGTGAAACAAACAATTTTCATTAAATGAACAGAACATCTTTAATTATAGACAAGGGTGTCATTAAAGGTATATTGCGCATGCGTAAGTTTAACGTATATTATGAGTTGACGGAATATTTTTCATTTTTCTCCTGTATATATTTACTTGATTTTTTTCATTTGTCTTATTTTTAGGTGTAACGAGAGGCAGTTAATTAACTCCATATTAACAAAAACAAAGGAACTTTATACGATATCAAAAATTACCCCTTCCCCATTTAAGCCCTCTCAGAAAATTTTAATAATGATAAAGCTTACCTGATATTAAAGAAGACTTGATTCCTATTAAAATTATAAATGTGAAAATTGAGTGAAAGTGAAAATTATACAAAATTTATTAGGTAAAGTCCCCCCCTCCGGTTGATCAAATTTTTACAGTCATATCTCGGGCATATTAATACCTCAAATACTCCATTTAATCAAAATCGTTAGAGCCGTTTTTGAGAAAATCGAAAAAAAAACGGAAAAAGTTATTACATAAAGTACCCCCTCCCTTTGACCAATTTTGATGAAATTTTTGCTGTCACGTCGCGGGCATATAGATACACCATATACCTAATTTCAGGTTCGTACGGTTTTTAGTTTTGAGCTAGTCTGTTCTCACACACATATTTCGTGGGACTTGGTTATTTGAACTCAGGGGACCCCAAAACGCGTATTTCCGTTGAAAACTGAAAGTCGAAATTTTTCACGATCACAATACTTTCCCTAACTATATATTTCTTATATAGGTAAGTGAAAATAAAAAAAGGAATAAATGAACTCATCCAATGTTCTAATATTGATGTGTTTGTGTACATGAATGAAATAAAGTTCTTATTTTTTTCTCTTTATATAAGTCTACGAATTTTTTTTATGGCAACTCTCCTGTATGCATATATTTATTTATCTGTAACTGCAGCCTAAATAGTTATAAGTTCAAAATAAAACGAAAAAAAATTATTAGAAAGTAAGCTCCTAAATGTTTAAGTTTATTCATTAAGGTGTCACCTACGAATTGTTATAAATCTGCGAAGCCATTGTTCAAAAAAATAAAAAAAATATTGTTTGGTTTTTACTGAACACTCTTTACGCTGAAGCCACAGATATACTTGACCGTTTAATCACTGCCTGTAGAGTTAATACTATCAGCTGTTGGAAGCAACCAGCCATGATTCCGCCAGTTTAAGCCACCTATAAGAGGTGGGGGAAGCTTGAAAAGAATAATTTTCAATTTAATGGTAGACTGGTTCAATGGTAGACGCTTGAGTTCAAAATCATTGCAATTAAACTTTCCTAGTATATATATATATATATATATATATATATATATATATATATATATATATATATATATATATATATATATATATATATATATATATATATATATATATCTGTGTGTGTGAGTTTTTAGAGTTTTTATGTGAAGGAAGAGAGATGAAAATAGTGAATATTACCCGAATCGTGGGCGTCACCAGCACCAAATTATTGGGGGGGACGGCTCAATATTTTCCTAGATAGGATAGGTAGAAATTCGAGGGGCTATAAGTTGAAATAATAACCCCTAAAAACAACTTTCGGGACATTTAAAATCATCCTCCAACGCTGTATTCTAAAGGTATTTATAGCTTTAATGATTTTGATCAAATTCGTCATTTTTAATGATAATTAGGTGTTCTTTAATGTCAGGTAAGCTTTATTACTATTAAAATGTTCTAAAAGGGGCATAAATGGGGAAGGGGCCTTTTTTGTTTTCTTATAAAGTACCTTTTATTTTGTTTATATGGAGAAATTAACTGTCTCTCGTTACGCCTAAAAATAAGAAATGGCTAAATATGAAATATGAAAAAAAGAGCAAGTAAACATATAGAGGGGAAAAAAAAGAAAAATATTCCGCCAACTCATTAAACACGTTGAGTCCACGTATGCGGATTACGCCTTTTAATGACAGACCATTGTTTATAATTTAAGGCGTTCTTTTCATTCAATAGAAATTATTTGTTTCATGGTAACTAAATGAATTTTTCAACAACTAAACAGAGAATTATAAAATCAGACGACTTGGAGTATTATGCTTGCATTGCCGAAATATAACAAGCAAAAACTTTTATTTAATAATAAACAAATTTATTGTACTTTAGAGAGCAAATAAAAACAAAAATAAGAAATGAATGTAGAAAAATGCGTGACTTTGAGAAATGGCAATTCACAAAACACGCCAATTTCCAATCTAAGTAAGTTGGTAAGTGAAAGTTTTGTGTTGCGTGCATCGCTCCAGATTTTTTTTATTTTGGGTGTGTCGATCACCTCTGTACTCTTCTACATTTCTACAAACGATCTTGTTTCAGAGAACTTAATGTATTCTTTCCGGAGTCGTCTAACGGCTATTATGTACGCATTTATTTATTCATGACTTCTTTTTTAATTTTTCTACTATTCAAAACACCAAATACAAATTTTGATGTAAACCCTAAAAAATTCTTTAGTTTTTCTATGAATAAATAACGTATAATGAGTCCTGATGCCAACAAAATTTGACCATTTTTTTCTTATTAAAATTTTATAACGCCAATATCTGGAATTTCTAATCTAAGTAAGTTGGTAAGTGATTCAAAGTTTTGTAAATATCTAAATATTATAATCTCATAAAATAAATTTTAAAAAAATATTTAGAGTTAAAGAACAATGAAAGAAAGCTGTGAAACCTTTTAGAGCCCTCCCCCAAAGGTAATCCAAGGGTTAATTATTGATTTATCGAAAATCGAGATTATCAAATAGTTTTTATTTTAACATGAACCAATATTACATACTAATCCAACATAAATGTATAAATGATATCACAAGAACAGTTTGGATAGATAAAGCTAAGGGTCTTTATCGTTTAACAATTTTTATTTGGTAACAACTACGTTGCTATTTGCGATATCGTTACTTGGCTACGTAATACTCGGTTCTTTACAATTACAACATATGACTAAAATATTTAGTTCGGATTGTAAACATGGCTTTGTTTAGGTTACACGATTAATTCAAAGATTTAGGTAAAACTGTAGATTTTCTACAGGAAAAAGGTCTTCTTCATAAAGATAAGATATGCCTTGGAAGAGTGGATAATGAATGAACTAAAGAATGTTTTATGTATGCGGTCCCTGACGGAAACGAAGAAACCCTATTAGGATGCATCGAATAATGGATTCTGCCACAAACAACTATTATATCCGATTAATGGAGGTCATATAGCAAAATAAAAAAAAAATCCAGGCTATGACTTTAAACATTACACGGTTAATCATTCAAAAAAATTCATTGATCCAGAAAGCTCATACACAAACGATAGAATCTCAATTGGCTGTGCCTAAAAGGCGAAATAAAGTAGAAGCTGGTACTAGGCGAACTTTAATAGATTCTTATCTTGCTGAATTTCTGTGGAGACATAGGAATCAAAACAAAGATTTATTCGAGGTTATGTTTGAAGACATCTGTAATTTTTGGAAGTTAGAATAAAGTTACAAATAAAATAATAGTTATAAAATAACGTTACTTTTAAAAACATGTGTTATGTTAATTGTAACGAAAATACCCTAAAGCTAATCACGCCTTTCTGAGTTTTCACAACAGTTAAATACAATGAACACACACACACACACACACACACACACACACACACACACACAAATATACACAAAGATAACCTATAGAGAATTATTCATTCATTCGCCGCCGAGATGAATCTAAATCTAATCCAGAAACAATATTTTCAGTGCGGGTGCTGACCACACAGCGATACCCACGGGTTGGATCATCCCGCGGGTTTTTCCCGACTGGCCCCCCAGATAGCAGGATGATCCCCTAATCCAGATTACCGCCCCCCTCCTAAGGGCTTAGCATTAATGCTCTCTCAGAATTATAAACCCACCCCCGGTCCTGGCTTTGTGTACCGGCTCCTGTCTCTAAAGAATTTTGTTGAATAAACTCAAATCGAATTTCCCTATTGGGCTTGTTTACTAGCGATTCTTTTTCCTCGCGAATGGTCCTGATGAAAGAGGCGACAAGTGGACGTAAGAGGATGGGAAAAAAACGGATTTCCACTCGGGTTAGTAGAAACAGGAGATATAGATCTGTAAATATAGGGCACGTTGGAACCACGATTATCCGTGGCTGGCAATCCAGCAAGTCGAATGTAAAATTTAAACAATGTAGAAAGGTGTGAAAGAAATGAAGTTCGATTATCCGATTATATTCAATTATTGAAAAAAAAAATTTTCCCCCCATACGTACTATTAAATTGATCATATCGCTACTCGGTAAGATGGTTTCATTTCAAAAAACAGTAGTTTTTTTTTTTTGGATAATAAGATGTGATTTAAACTGCATTCTAAATATTATTGGATAACTATAAACAGAGGGAGAATAGTCTTTGATCACAAATAGTCTACCATAGGGGCAGTTAGTACCACTTGTACTAACTGTGATTAAAAATTAGCCCTCTACAGTAATTCTGTTGTAATCGGTCGGTGAACAATTAGTCAACTCTTATACCTATATATTGAATGATGAGATCTATTTAGTTGGTTTAATTAAACAATTAGTAATCAGAGCAAATACTTTTGGCATTTTTGACGAAACGACAATTTGTTTTTATATTGATAAAGCTAAAACTTTATAAGTCTTACCCTTAAACGGAATCAAATTCGAGTTAACCACTCATTCACAGTTGTCATAAATTCATTTTATTTCTTATTTATATTGTATATTGTATTATATAAGTTTAAATAAATTTGTTTCTTTAATGTCACTTTATACCACTAAGGCTAATCGGACGATGGTACTACAGTGGGAGTCCTAATCATTTTCCTATCCAGGAATAATTAAGATAGGTAATTTAGGTAATCTTTAACGAGTACCTGACATCGTACAGGCTCGGGACCATACTAGCATTAAGCCTCACACTACTCTCATCAGCCCCTCTCCGTGTACTAACATTCCCTCCCCTATATTATCACCCTTCTTTATCCGTCTCGAAACAAGCAGGCGGAAAACATTTAGTATCTCGACCGAGGAGTTTGTACTGATTGAGTTTCATGACCGAAAAGCTTGTGGTTAATATCATTCCTAGAAGTGCAATAGGCTCTTTTTATGAGCGTCCCCACTGGCAGTGTTGAGGATTCAACGAGCATAAGGTCATAAAAAACCAGGCTACTTTAAAACACAATCAGATTTTTGCCAACTTTGCAACTTTTCTCAGAACCTAAGATCCTCATAAAGTTAATACTAACCATTGTCTTCCCCGCAACGTTAAAAAAATATCTTGATGTCCTCAGGTTTAAAAAAAAACAAAAAAACTTAAAGAGCCAAAGTTAATATCGTCGTTGATACGGGCAAAGTTCGTATGTCACAGATTTTCGATTTTCCAATTTTATTGAATTTTTTCATCAAAATTAGTAGCTCTAGGGTCCTTAAAGGTAAAGGATGTCACCAGTAAGTAGCAAAGAAGAATCATGCACAGTAAAAAAATATTCAAATCTCACGATTCCATGATTAGTCATTAATCCTGAGTGACACCGATGCGCGATGTGCGGTGTGCGCAACACACTACTTTCACTAACCAACTTAACTTGGATGGAAGTTGACGTGTTATGATTAATATGTTAACACTATTCCTCAAATTCATACATTTTCCACATTCATTATCTGATTTTGTTTTATTTGCTCTCTAAAGTTGGGGAGAGCGGGGTTGATTGGCAACAGTTTTCACTTTTTGATTGTTGTGTCGTACCTGTTAATATAATCCCAATAGGGCAAATACCACTGTAAACTCCAAGTATTAGAGTACTTCAAATATTTTTTTCACAACATAATATTTAATACTAAGATCATAGAAAATTGAAGAATTCTTCAATCCAGAGTATGCTAATTAACCCCCCTGTGTGGGGCAGGTTGGCCTAGAAGGTGGGGTTGTTTAGCCATCTCATTCAAGTACTGCCTGACACTTCTTATTGTTATTAAAAGCTGCACTATAATGGTATAATAATTTTGAATCGGTTTTAAACAGCTTTTAAGGGAAAATAGAATGACAATAAAAGAAGATAAAGGTTTAGACTGTCGTCACTTTCTGCTTAAGATAAATTGCTCTCATCCTCCTTGCTGGAACTAAAGACAATTGGTAGTTTCACCTTTTTTTATGTTTACCTTGCTTTTGTGAATTGCTACTGCGCCAACCATTCCCAGTTGAAGAGAGCCAACTAACCCCACAGGAGAGCTATCATATGAAAGATAGCTGCCAGGACAGGGGATAACAATCAAACAAGAAACTGATTAGTCGAAAGGTTAGGTTTTTCAAAGGATTTTGGGGCTATGTGAATAGAATCGGAGTCAAATGTTTTACCATGCCTTTAAACCAAATTTGGGAGCGGGGTAGCCCACTGGTAAGGCAGTGGACTGCTGTGCTTAAGGTCCCGAGTTCGAATCTGACATGGCTTATGATATCTTTATTATTCACCACAGTTCGCCTCGTGGGCCGAGAGACCCTCCTGGGGCAAACCCAGCCTCTATAAAGTGGGTACCCTTAATTGAAAAATTAAGGGGAAAGAACCTGGCGGTTGAGCGTGATCACGGTCAAATCACCTCCTTGCACGACCGCTGACCAAGAAACAGTACTCTTATACATAGTACTGTACTCAGTTCTCAGTACATAGTACTGAACCCAAGACCCTTTATGGGTTGTAGTGGTACAGGTTTTTTTTTTTTTTTTTTTTTTTAAACCAAATTTACTGAAAATATAAAAATTTGCTTATATGTTGTAAAATCAATCATTGAAGCACACTCTTCTCTACACTGTTAGCTTCGGATTGAAAACTCATGACAAGATTCCCGAAGTCGAGCGGGTGACATGATACAATGGTTGGGCCTTCACAACAGGTGTGACGGAAACTATAAGCTGATGGCCAACCTACCCCCTATGCCAACCAACCCCGCTCTCCCCTACACTTAATATAGTTAAATAAAAGTTTTTACTTAGGATAATTCGGCAATACAAGATAATACTCATTTATTTAAAACATCATTTAGTTACCTTGGAGACTCATTTTAATGGTGATAAAGCTTACCTTATATTAAAGACGACTTGATTTTTATTAAACATGACGAGTTTGATCAAAATATTTTAAGCCGTTGGGGTCACCTATGGTGTAGTGGTTAGCATAGCAACCTACAATACTAAAGTAGCGGGTTAGCGCCCCGTGGAGGCCCTAAGATTTTTAAAGGGAGTAAAATATAGTATCCTTAGCTATGCCTTCCCTCGAATAGGACGTAAAATGGAGGTCCCGAGCCTGTACGATGACAGGTACTCGTTAAAGATCCCTATCCTAATTATACCTGGATATGTAAAATTTAGGACTCCCACTGTAGCATCGTCCGATCAGCCTTAGTAGCATAAAATGGACGTTAAACAAACAAACAATTTTAAGCCGTTTTTGAAAAAATCGAAAAAAACGTAAAAATGGGCAAAAAGTCATGAAATAAAGTAACCCCTCCATTTGACCAAGTTTGAAAAATGTTTGCAGTCACATCGCGGACATATATATCTAATTTTAGGTTCCTACGGTTTATAGTTTTTGAACTAGTCTGTTCACGAACACACACACACACACACACGGACCCGAACGATTCTATGATTTTCATTTAAAAGTAAATTTGATGGTCCATACCGTTATGCTTTAAAAATAGATTTAAATTACATACATGCATACTTAATCTCTTTATTTTAAATTTGGCTTAAGAGACAATTCTTTATGTCTTGAATCAATTTTTATTTTTTATTAACGAATGCATTTATGTGAGGAGTACGTTGATACGTTGATCCTTAGATAAAAGGCCTATTTTAAAATATCCCTTTCTTAAGTAACCATATTTTTTTTTTTCTAATTAAGTAAATATTCTTTTCTCGATAGACATATGTATTACAGCTTAAGGTTTACATAATTCGTATCAGACGAGGAATTAAGATGGGATTGAATTTCGAATCCCTCGATCGATCATCAGTCACGTTTGGCCAATCCGAATGGAAGCCCATGGATTTGCTAAAGGGTCGACTATGAAGATAAGGTAGCGACTTGGCGTCCAAGTTTTTTTTTTTTTTTTTTTTTTTTTCCCCAGTCTGGAAACTTTTTAATGCTCATAAGATATTAAATCATATTGAAAACGTCTTAGATTCCTCTTGAGCACATTTTCATTAGATCAATATTGGTTTTTTTCAGCAACAAAACAAAAACGATGTTATGAGGTAGGTTAACCCCTATCGCTAAAGGCATGTTTGTTTACACGGCTAGGTTCACTTATTAGCCAGGTAATAACCACCCTATGATTATAAGTTCATTAATAATTTTAGATTATAATATCGATTAATTATTTTAATATATCATTTATATTTGGGCAAAAGGGCTTAAGTCATAAAAAAAATTCATAATTCATGATTTATTACAGTCTCTGTTGAAAGGATATAGTTTCATTTATTATTCTAGAATAAAGAAATACAATCAGAAAGAATTTATAATGATTATCAATATCTTTGTAAATCATTGTTTAAGCTTCACATTCGATGACTTAACCCTTTTGACCAGACACCGGTGATATATTATAACTAATATAATTAATATCAGATTATTAATTAAATTATTAGTATTCCAAACGTCGTTTTAAAAATTTAACCGTGTATGATTAACCAATTATCAAGGAAAAAAACAATTATTAGGATTGTTTTTTCTAAATAGGTACACACTTTTCACTTACGTTTAATACCTGACATTTTCCCTATCCGAGGTCACCTGTGGTGTATTAGTTAGCATGGCAAACTACAATACTAGAGGTCGGGGGTTCGCGACCAGCGGTAGCCTTAGGATTTTTTAATGGGAGTAAAAAGTCCTTAGCCATGCCGTCCCTCGGATAGGGCGTAAAATGGAGGTCCAGAGCCTGTACGATGTCAGGTACTCGTTAGAGATCCATATCCTAATAATACCTGGATAGGCAAAATTTAGTACTCCCACTGTAGCATCGTCCGATTAGCCTTGGTGGCTTAAAGTGACGTTAAACTTACAAAAATATCTCTATCCTTAAGAAATCACGTATTGTTAAGTATATTATTACTTCAATATTATTTTTATTTTACTTCTCTTTATTGCTTTTAAGATTTTACATCTTGTAGCAGGGAGTTCTTCATGGATAATTAATTATTTAATATTAATTATTTTATATTATTATTAAATGTTTTTTATTATTTTAGTTTTTTCATTCATAACTTTTATGTTTCCCTGATCTCATTGTACTATTGTGTGTATTGTATATTATATTTTATATTTTTCTTCAACACCTCCTAAAGTGCTAGTGATTAAAATGACCCAATTGGTTGATGAGCGTGTTTCATTAACAAATAAATAATATTATTATTAGATTTTGAAGTAATTATCACTAAAATATAATTAATAGCGGATTTTTCTAATTTTTTTTTCAATTTATTGATTTAGATTTAACAAGAATAAATTATAGCGCATTTTTAGATTTTTGGTGAATGTATAGTATAACCAAATTAAAAAAAATATATATATATACAGTAATAGTCAAAATTTTATACTCACCCTTAGTTTTGTAAAATAAATAAATAACAACATTTTATTTATTTAACAACATAAAAACTAGAATTTTATTTTTAATTTGTTTATAATTTGTTTGTTTGTTTGTTTAACATGCCTTTATGCTACTAAGGATAATCGGACTATCCTACAGTGTGAGTCCTAAATTTTGCTTATTCAGGCATAATTAGGATAGGGATCTTTTACGAGCACCAGACATCGCACAGGCTCAGGACCTCCATTTTACGTCCTATCCGAGGGACGGCATAGCCAAAGATTTTTAACTCCCATTAAAAAATTCTAGGGCCACCTCGACAACCTTTAGTTATTTTTTATTAGCTTGCCATGGTAACCACTGCACCACAGGTGACCCCTATTTATAATTTTATTCTAAACTTAATCATATAATGTTTGAAATGTTACCTCTTGAGTTAATGATGGTTGAAGATATCCTCCATATTCTACCTCTTGAGGTAGAATTATTTTATTGAACTTGAAGATTGTGAATTAAATACAAGTGAGTATAAACTTTTGACTGGTACCATATATATATAATTGGAGGGGTACACCTATAAGGGTTACACCTATATTATATTTCCATTTATATTTTCAAAGTTTCTGATTTGAGTCTGAAAATAGAATCTAGATAGCTTAAACTGATGAAGAAAAAATCTGGTGCGTGCGCGCAACACACAACTTTCACTTACCAACTTACTTAGATTAGAAATTGACGTGTTTTGCTAAATATCATTTCCCAAATTCACACATTTTTCTACATTCATATCTTATTTTTGTTAATCGTTAAAGCCGTTTTTGAGTAAATAAAAAAAACACGTGAAAATGATACAAAATTTATTAAGTAAAGTGCCCCCTCCGGTAAATGAATTTTGATGAAATTTTAACAATCATATCTCGGGCATATAAATACATCAAATACCAAGTTTGATCAAAATCGTTAAAACCGTTTTTGAGTAAATAAAAAAAACACGTGAAAATGATACAAAATTTATTAAGTAAAGTCCCCCCTCCGGTTAATCAATTTTGATGAAATTTTAACAGTCATATCTCGGACATGTACATACATCAAATACCCAGTTTGATCAAAATCGTTAAAGCCGATTTAGAGTAAATAAAAAAAACACGTGAAAATGTTACAAAATTTATTAAGTAAAGTCCCCCCTCCGGTTAATCAATTTTGATGAAATTTTTATAGTCATATTTCGGACATATTAGTACATCAAATACTCAGTTTAATCAAAATCGTTAGAGCCGTTTTTGAGAAAATCGACAAAAACCTACAAAGTTAATAAGTAAAGTACCCCCTCCCTTTAAGTAATTTTGATGAAATTTATGCTGTCACATCGCGGGCATATACCTACACTAAATACCCAATTTCATGATCGCACGGTTTATAGTTTTTGAGCTAGTCTGTTCACACACACAAACACACACACACACACACACACACACACACACACACACACACACACACAGACACACACACACACACACACACTAAAAAAAACACGTGAAAATGATACAAAATTTATTAAGTAAAGTCCCCCCTCCGGTTAATCAATTTTGATGAAATTTTAACAGTCATATCTCGGGCATGTACATACATCAAATACCCAGTTTGATCAAAATCGTTAAAGCCGATTTAGAGTAAATAAAAAAAACACGTGAAAATGTTACAAAATTTATTAAGTAAAGCCCCCCTCCGGTTAATCAATTTTGATGAAATTTTCATAGTCATATTTTGGGCATATTAGTACATCAAATACTCAGTTTAATCAAAATCGTTAGAGCCGTTTTTGAGAAAATCGACAAAAACCTACAAAGTTAATAAGTAAAGTACCCCCTCCCTTTAAGTAATTTTGATGAAATTTATGCTGTCACATCGCGGGCATATACCTACACTAAATACCCAATTTCATGATCGCACGGTTTATAGTTTTTGAGCTAGTCTGTTCACACACACACACACACACAGACACACACACACACACACACACACACACACAGACACACACACACACACACACACACACACACACACACACACACACACACACACACACACACACACACACACACACACACACACACATACACACACATACACACACACACACACATACACACACAGACCATTTCGCGGGACTTGGTCATTTCGACTCAGGGGACCCCAAAACGTGTATTTCCGTTGAAAACCGGAAGTCGAAATTTTTCACGATCGCAATACTTCCACTTACTATATATTTCATATATAGGTAAGTGAAAGTAAAAAGATTACTTGAAGAAGTGGCGTAGTTCACAACTGTAAATGGAAGAACAAAATAATCTGAGCTATGCTAAAATATTCTTAATATGAAAAAATGTCTTTTCTCACTTAAGCAAACTTGAAGTGTGTCATTTTTAAATCATTCTTTTCCGACTTCGACCTAAATACATATATGCTTGATACTTATGATATATATATAAGAATATTACACCAACAATATAACTATTATAGATGAATATTTATTTCTAGGTTGACCAGCGTTAGGTGTACGATAGGATAGTCCATTTGTTGGTTGGCCGAGGTCCAAGAGATGTTTCAATGATGACAGGTCTTTGTGACGGCTATATTTTATTCATTCCTTGTAGCAACTGCCTCGAAAGCGGCTCCCAACTCCAGTCATATCCAGGTCTAGAGGTACTGTTATTGCTGGAGAAATGACTTTGTTTCGTTATGATATTATAATATATCATATAATGCAGTAGGTAACTATAAAAAAAATAATATATGGAACTATTAGAGTTCAGGTGACTTATTAGAAGTCCATTTATGCTACTAAGGCTAGTCGGACCATGCTACAACGGGAGTCCTAAATTTTGTCCAATCCAGGTATTTTAAAGATAGGGATCTTTAACGAGTACCTGACATCGTACAGGCTTGGGACCTACATTTTACGTCCTATCGGAGGGACGGCATAGCTAACGATTTTTTACTCCCATTAAAAAATCCTAGGGCCACCGCGGGACGCCAACACGCGACCTTTAGTATTGTAGGTTGCTATGCTAACCAAAATACCACAGGTGACCCCTTTAACTCTTTAATCGGAATAAATCAATTATCAATGAATGAATGAATTATGAATTCATGGATTTATTCCGTAATAATATATTTATTTTTTTATATTTTCTATCTTATTAAGGTTCATTTAATTTTTTTTTTTGTGTAAAATACTATATTTTATATTATATTAGCTGTATATACCGGTTTCACCCGGAGAATTTCATTTCTTAAATCTATAAAATCTATAAAGTGAGACTTTTATCGACTCAAACGGTCGAAAAACCAATGTAAAACAAGATCAAAACGATTTTTATAACAATATCGGGCTCGATATACCCAGAGATCGTCTGAAGTTATGCAATTTTAATATGGACAGGTGTTCGCTCCTGGTATAAAAGAACCACTGAGCGAAATTTGGAGAATTCAGGACAAACGGTATGGATTTCTATAAAGAACAAACAAAAAAAAAAAAACAAACAAACAGAATTTCATCTTTATTTATATAGATTTTGTATTATATATTTTATCTTAGTAACTCAGGCTTCATTGTTACTGTCCATTAAAATATTATAATATTTTCACCTACATCTCAATATTACTCCAAATACCCTCGGATAAGCTGTGTAAATTTTCATCACATTTTTTCTTTATTATTTTTACCCTGGTCTTAATTCAATAACTATAAAATATTAAAACTCTATATTTTTGTATGTTATTTTTATTTAATTTTGTTAAATGTTACACATATATTGTTATTTCTTTGTATAATTTCTCTTATTGATTGTTGCCTGGTTTTTTCTCATTTAGCCCTGAAATTCGGGTCAAAAGTTTGACAAAATTAAATCTTCCATCATGCTTATCCTCTCATATCTGGGATAAGTAAAATTTTGCTTGTTTTGCCTCCAACCTTAGATCGTCTGATTAGCCTTTCTAGCATTAAGTGATGTCAAATAAATAAACAAGTTTTTTTTTGCGGTTCACACGTTGTTCATGACATTCAGTATGAAAATAGTTATGTTAATAACTTTCCTATCCTTTGCGTGGATATAATAAAGTATTATTAGGTATATACATATATTTATTCATGACACGGCAGATCAGAATTAATCTTCTAATACGTATAAGAACGGGACAATTTCGTCGGATTAAGAGGAGAGAGTCCTGAAACGGTTTTACAGACAGTTCTAACAGTTCGTATGGCTCGATTCCGCGGACAGGGACGATTCAGATTCCGCTGTGACTAAATCCGACAGAGAGAAACAAAGCTGCTATATATAGAGTGAGAGAGAGAGAGAGAGTGGAAAGGAAGCTATAGAACCGAAACCTGGAGCAGATCAAAGGAGAAGCTTCTGGCATTGAAGTTATTGAATGTGCCCGGGCTAAACCTTGGATTAGGGCCCTCATCAATCATGGAGAGATAATCCGCTTTCGGCTAATCCTTCAGCTACTATCCCTCCTGAAAACATCGCTCTCCTCCAATCTGTCCTCTCTCTCCATCACTCTCTATCCCTCACTCCGTCTCACTCCCTCTCTCTCCCTCCCAGGCTTGCCCTTTCACTGGAAATTTCTTAGGGAGCAGTCGAAACTGAGAGAAGTGAAGGGGGGATGGAAGTTATAGTGTTCCGTAAAAGGCTAAAGGATTAGATACGATTGAAAGCAAATGTTAAATTATAATTTCCAAACAGACGACTAAGTAGCAAACGTACTTAGGATTAAACTTAGCTCTAAATCTGTATATACAATATAATTATTTATTAAATCTTATTTGTAACTAGCTGTAGATAGATAGATAGATAATCATGTTTTATTATATAGCACCATAAAGCTACACAAAATAATATATTATAATAATAACACACTATGACAATGGTTAATACCGTCTGCAAGGAGCTGCCTCTATAAACATTTCTAAATAAGACAATAAAACAAATTATTGAATATTGATAAGATAATATCAAAGTCAAAGTCAACGATAGGAACTGTAATTAATAGAGCTCGGATTCCCGTGCAATTGCATCTTATTTTTGGAAAGTCAGAATAGAGCGAACTCAAGTTACTTATCTAGCCTAATGGGATGTTTTAACGAAGTTTTATACTGTACGAAATTGCACGTTTTGGAGTTTACTGCACGAACTTGCACGTTTTGAATTTTTATTGCTCAAAATTACATCATTTAATATTTTGAAGAAAAAATATATTACAAATTGTAATTCTCTTTAATACACATCAAATTGTTCAGCCTTTCATGATATGAGACAAACCTTTTTGAAAAAGTTTATCCAACCAAGTAGTACAAAAGAATGGAATCTCCAGAATCTTTTGTTAATTAAAAATGAAAGTCAAATTAACAATATTTATTTATTTGTACTTAAATCACTTAGGAAAGAACGACAATAGTACTCCATAATACTTAATTGCAGCTTATTAATAATTTTTTGTAAGAATTGTATTTATTTTATTTTTTGTTAGTTTTTTTTTTTGTTTGTTATCTAAACATAATTTTATTCTATCAACAAAGAATTTTTATGTTTTATTTTCGCTATTTGTAAATATTCTGTACGTGATTTAATTTTAACATTTTTCTTTACAAAGATATTGTACTATTTGTCTATCATTGTTATATTAATATTACTACTTTTCTTTTTATGTTATATTTTAGTATTTTATTTTATTATTTTTTTATTTAATTTTTTTTCTTTCTTTTTTTCGTTTGTTTTGTATGACCATTTTATTTTATTTTTTGTATATGGAGCCAGATCTCCTGTAATTGTAATTATTACAAAATACAATATTTTATTCATTCATTCATTCATTCACATCAAAATAAAAGTGGACAAATAAATGTAAATATCATAAAAAAATAAGTAAAGGGAACTTGGGAGATGTAAACCAACACAAACCTCCGATTTCCCAGAAGTGAGGGTTCAGTGGTTCCTGGATGTTTACATTTTGTTTCTCAATTCCCATCGTTTTGTCAGTATCAATTGTTTCTAAAAATGACTAAAATGGGAGGGTGTGTCTTCGAAAACTGTATAGTGTTCCATGGCCGTACCCAGCGGGGGTTGGAAAAAATTGGATGTGAGAGGCAATCACAAATTGATACCCGCTGTAGCACAAGTAAGTAAGTAAGCACAAGTAATTTTTTTAATCCGAGAACGGTAACAGGGATTTCACGTGTCACCAGAGTGATTAAAAAATAAGCCTACGCACCGGATATTGCATCTAGTGATTCCATAATTTGAGTAGTATATTTCATTTTTTAAGATCTTCCTATTTCCAATATATGTAATTACAGCTCACATGCGAGTATTTTATTCTGTATTCCACATCATACTGTTCCGATTTTTTTAACTGTTTTTTTTTTTTTTAAATATATCAATAGTATTATAAAAAAGATCCAAAATTCAGTAATTATACCAAAATCTATACCAAAACCAATATTATCAAAATAATCTGTAAAAATAAAAGTTTCTATTTCAATTTACTCTCTGGTAATTACTTTTTTTTCCAAAACAGCTATTATTTGTTCAAAAAAATAATTTTATGCCTGATTTTCAAGCAATACATTTTATTGCATGTTTTTGCACGTTTTGAAGTTTTCACTGTACTGAATTCCGAGCTTTTAATAAACTTATGAGCAAAGGCTAAAATCAATTCATGGAAAGGAAGGGAGAAGCTTAAAAAAGATATTATAAACACGTCCCTGTTGTATTGTGCACAAGTGTGAAGCTTTCGGTATGTAGAGCTGTTGGAAAATTCAAGCATAAATTTTTACAAAAAAAGCTTTCTCGCTTAGCAAAACTACACCAAACTTTTTAACAAGATCAGAAACAAGTTCTTTGCACATTGGCTACAATATACAAAAAAACACCCTAAACTGGTTGGTTACACTTATAGAAATGGATGATAGGAGATATCCTAAAATATCATGTAAATAAAAATTGGAGATGTAAAAGAAATGTTTAAAGTTGCTTTTTGGACAATAGGTATTCGACTACTAACTCTGAATTTCGCAAAAAATAAAATTAAGAACACTTTATTATACATTAACTAAGTTGAAGAACTGGCCAAAATTCCAAAGTAATTAAAAATTACATTTTTAATGTTTTATGAAACCAGCCAGTTTTGATCTATAATTGAAGTATGGATAATTAATGCAGACATTCAGAAAAATATCTACTATTAAAAATAAAATTAAGCAAGCGAATTTGTTTTTCCTAAAAGTTTGTTTTATTTATCAAATTTACAAGCATACATTCTCGTTACAATTTGACGAATTAAATTTTTATATTTTATTTTATTTTTTATTCCATAGTTTCTGTCTCTTCCTATGATTTCTAGATAATTTTTGCGTCTTGTTCGTTTATTGTCTCACGAAGGCTAATCGGACGATGCTACAGTAGGAGTCTTAAATTTTGCCTTTCCAGGTATCTATCGTTTGCTAAATTTTGCCTATATTCAGAAATTCTCTAATTTTATACTTTGCAAGAGAGTTCATATGAAATATGGAGTAACATTCGAATTAAATATTAAATTGAAATTGAAAATAGATCAACAAGAAAAAAGAATAATCTATAAAAACGGAGATTCCCCTAGTAGCCATTATCCGGATAAATATGTGTAAATATTGTTTCCATGTATAGTACCAGTCAAAATCTTAGACTCACCCTTAGGTTTGTAAAATAAATAAATAACAAAATTTTATTTATTTAACAATATGAAAACTAAAATTTTATATTCAATTTATTTGTTTGCCCTTATAACATATAATGCATTAACGTCACTTTATGCCACTAAGGCTAATCGGACGATGCTACAGTGGGAGTCCTAAATTTTGCCTATCCAGGTATAATTAGGGTAGGGATCTTTAACGAGTACCTGACATCGTACAGGCTCGGGACCACCATTTTACGTTTTATCCAAGAGACGGCATAGACAAGGGCCACCTCGGTACGCGAACCCGCGACCTTTAGTAATGTAGGCTGCCATGCTAACCACTACACCACAGGTGTTTTTTTGATAATCGTAAATCATGTGTACAAACCGCCAAGGATAATAGTATGTATAGGTAAGGCATCGTTTATATTTATAAATAAGGGAAGTATGGAAAATGATATCCTCAATAAGACGTTACGGGCTTACCCCATCGGCAGAGATAGGGCTGAGTTATGCTCCCCCCGTACAAAGGCACTCCCTAAATCCAGCAGCGGTGCGAGGACTATAAAAAATAATATAGTCTGCTAACGCGCCCCCCCCCCTAACAAAATATTGTAGCTAAGTGATTTAAAGGGGAGCGCCCCTATCTGGCAGATTACACGAAATTGTGTCAATTTAATCTGCCATATTTCTGCCGGGCATCTCCTCCACTTGATACCGTTTGAGGGATTAGCCCCTTCATGCCCCCCGCTCTTTAGCAATTACCCTTAATTACAAGTCCCTTAGCGGATAAATTTACAACTCACATTTCAAATGGCCTTCATATCGGAGAATATTTTCGGATTAATATTAATTATTATGATAAAATATTAATAATTTTTCAGAAAATAAAATCAATTTTATCATATCTGTTCATAAAAATATACATAAGTATATCTAAAAGTTTTATTTATTTAAACATAAACAAAACAAATCATGCTTTGTAAATGATTTCGGATTATTTATTTATTTCGCCCTTCCTTGCCTTTCGGCAACAGGGGTGTTGGCAACATTTCAAATGTTGCTATTGGGAATCGTTGGAGGTATACTTCAGTTGATGATGTTTTGTTTTTTTTCTGTTCCTTCTTCTTCTTCTTCCTACTTCAGTTTTTCAGCTCCCCAAATCACCTTCTTCCTGGCCTTCTTCTTCATCTCCTCCTTCAGGCGGTCTTCCAGGCAAAGGTCCCTGCCTTGTCCAATTGATATGGGCAAAGCCAACTGCAGTTTTCCACCCGTACACAATGGACTTGCAGTACGGGTAGTTTGCCTCAGTTACCAGCTGAGGGAAGTCGTTTTAAACCATATGTTTTTTCTTTTTATTTAACATTACAATACATTGCATTGGACTATTTAAATCGAGCGTAGTCCTCGGCTCCAAGGGTAGAGGCTAAATATCGGTGAGGGAAATTGGATGAGGCAAAAAATAGGGGGGTTGTTGCGGGAATAATATTAAAAATCGGTGTAACCGCTCTTACCCACCCCCTTAACCCTATTTTCTGGCCTGAGTTATCATACCTAGAAAGCATACAAATTGAACGAGAACGGAGTGTTAGGCAGTATAAAAATTGCCAATTAGATCGGAAGAGTAAAAAGGACTACTAAAATCTTAATAATAAAAAAAAAAAAAAAAAAAAAAATATCGAGCGTAGCCATGGCTCTAAGGGTAGAAGCTAATTATCGGTGATGAAAATTGGGTGAGGCCAAAAATAGGGGGTAGGTGCGGAAATAATATTAAAAATCGGTGTAACCGCTCTTACCCACCCCCTTAACCCTATTTTCGGGCTTGAGTTATCATACCTCGAAAGCATACAAATTGAACGAGAGCGGAGTGTTAGGCAGTATAAAAATTGCCAATTAGATCGAAAGAGTAAAAAGGACTACTTAAATCTTAATAATAAAAAAAAAAATTGAGAGTAGCCATGGCTCCAAGGGTAGAAGCTAATTATCGGTGATGGAAATTGGATGAGGCCAAAAATAGGGGGTAGGTGATTTCGGATTATTCAACCTTACAATTAACATATTACAAATAATTTATTTTTGAAGAGAAAAGATTTGGCTCCTCCGGGAATCGAACCCGGATCTTCCGCGTGACATGCGCGGTATGCTAACCATTACACCACGGAGTCGCTTCCAAACGGTGCCAAATCCTTCCTCTTCACTGACACCTCTCCCACGATCTCGCAAGTTTTGCGAGTATTTATGGGAGATGGACAATTTTTGTCCAAATTTGGGCATCTCTTGACGTTCGTCAATTTTTTTAATTATTTTATATTAATTGAATCATCATTGTGGGTAACCACATATTTCTTAAATTATTTTAAATAATTTATTTTTGAAGGGAAAATATTTGGAAATATTTCGCAAAACTTGCGAGATCGTGGGAGAGGTGTCAGTGAAGAGGTAGGATTTGGCACCGTTTGGAAGCGACTCCGTGGTGTAATGGTTAGCATACCGCGCATGTCACGCGGAAGACCCGGCTTCGATTCCCGGCGGACCCAAATCTTTTCTCTTCAAAAATAAATTATTTAAAATAATTTAAAAATAGGTGATTACCCACAATGATGATTAAATTAATATAAAATCAACATATTAATATACACGAATAAGAAATATATAGTAAGGGAAAGTATTGCGATCGTGAAAAATTTCGACTTCCGGTTTTCAACGGTAATACACTGAGTCCAAATAACCATGTCCTGCGAAATGGTCTGCGGTCATTCTAAATAGCAAGTATAGATTAAATAAGCAAAATTACCTCATACTAATGGACCTTTTAGAATTATTAATTAATGATTACGATGTTTTTTTTTTTTGTTTTTTTTTTGTTCGGTACCCCTACCTGGCCATGTGTGACATACGGGGGGTTACTCTACAGGTGTAACCAACCTATTCTAACCATGGTGGGAGGTTCGAGATTTATTCCGTGGGGCCTCCACGAAATAAAAGTCAACCCTCCCAGGGCGGATTCGAACCGCCGCCGTTCGGCTCGAGCGTGCAACAGCGGGTCGCGCTCCTACACGCTCGGCTATCCCGGCCCCAATGATTATGATGTTATTATACTTTTTCTATTTATAAAATATAAAGCTTATAATATTATATTATATTGTAAGGCTAACTCAGTTTGTATTGGGTTCATCCCTAAAGACGAATAAAAGCATTACTCATTACCCATACTCCTACCAGTGGTCCAGGTACGCCACAAGATATTAAAGCTTTGGTCTTGAAATCGTCATAATACATAATTTTACATAATTTTATATAACTACGAGTATTCCCTGCCACGCGTTGCTGTGGCTCAGTAGCTATAATGCGTTGAACTAATTATATCCTATCATTTTTTATAGTTAAATCTAAATCCACTGATAAAGATAAAAATGTTTCAGCTAATCTAAAAACCAACGAGATTTAAAATAGAACTTTGCGCCAAATTTAAAATTGTTTGGTAAAGAATTTAGAAGGGTTAAAGTTTTTATTGTTTACATCTTACACCTGTCCATAATGTGTTTATGAATGACAATTAAAAGTAACTAATAAAGAATATAATTGGAACAGGGTTAAGTACAATCAAAATAGACAATTAGCAAAAAGGTGACAAATTAAATTCAGAATATAACTCATAATGATATGAGATATCGCCGTATCAGGAGGTTATATTATGTGCATAGGTGCACAATGATTTTGGCTAATCCGTCTTTTGCTAATACAAATACATTCGATGTTTTCCCCACACATGAAAAGGCGATACATAATTTGCCATGGGAAAAACACGGTTTTTCCTAGTCCAAGCAGGAAAAAAAAAATTTATGCTTTACGCTCTCCGTAAATATCGAGAAAAAAAAATTAAGTGTTGAGTCAATGAGTCAACTTAAATCACCATCTATTGGAAATTTATAGAACTTACAGTTAATCACACTGAATTGTAGTATAGTAAGCCTTTAATTTGCAAAAAAAGAAATATTTATGCCAATAATCGAGATACGAATTATTCTATCTTATCTTATAAGTTGGACATGACTACACACTATGAGCCAAATTTCATCGATATCGATTAAGTAGTTTCTGATTTACCTCTGACAAACATCGGAACACAAGATTTTTATGATATAAAGATAGAATATTACTTGACAGTATCATTGAAAGAAGATTATTATTATTATCATTATAAGAATTCCACCAGCACGCTGATGAGCGTGTGTGTGTATGTAGATGTCATTGGGGCAGTTAGTGGGAGCATAGAGCGTGGAGAGAGGAAGGATGGGCGCTTAATGTATAATCCTCATCCACGGCTAATTGCCTCACATTTCCCACACTCTTTATATCTCTTCTTCAGCGCAATATCTGTCAGCAGCGGGAGGTACCAGCGCCCGGCTAATAAGCTGTTGAACTTATCCTTAACAAGGCCAGCGATAAAGATGGCATAAATAATTCAAACTCTCATTTACGGCCCAGATTTGAGTTTAATTGCTCCCCTGTTACATAGATGGATGAATGAAGGAACCATATCACGTCTCCATATCTATAAATTAATCTATGTCTTAGAAGATATGATTTCTCATGTTAAACATTTATTAATGTTCAAGATATAAATACTTTTATAACAGTAAAGCTTTTCTATGTACAGTTGACTTCTGCTTATCCGTTCGGGGCCGAGACACCGACGGACAAGCGGGAGAGCCTCATAAAACAGTAAAAAAAAAAGAAAAAACATTTTAAAACGGAATGTATAAAAATCTAAAAAAAACTCTAACATTTTTTATTTTAAGTTTTTAATTGCGTATAGATCAAAATACAACATACAACTTAATCTATAAGGTTATAAAAATATTAATTCAAGAATATCTCATTTTTCATGATTCATAAACATTTCTACTGAAGGTCTTGTTACTTTTTCACTAACCTATTTTTTCATTTTTTTTTGTTTCAAATAACTTTATGTCTGCTATAACGTCGTTAATATATGCATTTATTTATTCATGATTTATTTTTTAATATTTCTGCACAGATCCGTAAAATACACAAAAAACGCCCAATATCGATGTAAATCCTAATAATTTCTTCAGCTTTTCAATAAATAAAAACACATAATTAACAAGTCCTGTTAATTTACAAAATTTGACCACTTTTTTCAAAATAACATTTTATAACGCATAAAACTTTAATTGCCAATATATGGTACTTTTTTTCAGAAATTAGTAACCAGTTTAATCTTTTTTTTACTTTCACTTACCGATATATGAAATATATATTAAGGGAAAGTATTGCGATAGTGAAAAAATTCGACTTCCGGTTTTCAACGGAAATACACGTTTTGGGGTCCCCTGAGTTCTAATAACCAAGTCCTGCAAAATGGTCTCTGTGTGTGTGTGTGTGTGTGTGTGTGTGTGTGTGTGTGTGTGTGTGTGTGTGTGTGTGAACAGACTAGCTCAAAATATAGGCTGTACAAAACTGAAATTGGGTATTTGGTGTATGTATATGCCCGCGATGTGACAGCAAAAATTTCATCAAAATTGGTCAAACGGAGGGGGTACTTTATTTAAAGAATTTTGTCTATTTTTTACGTTTTTCTTGATTTTCTCAAAAACGGCTCCAACGATTTTGATTAAACTCGGTATTTGGTGTAAGTATATGCCCGCGATTTGAAAGTGAAAATTTCATCAAAATTGATCAATTGGAGTTGCACTTTACTTGATAAATGCTATCCCATTTTCACGAGTTTTTTTTAATTTACTCTAAAACAGCTTAAACGATTTTGATCAAGCTTGGTATTTGATGTATGTATATGCCAAAGATGTGAGAGCCAAATTTCATCAAAATTGATCAAACGGAGGGAGCACTTTATTTCATAACTTGTTTTCAAATTTTTACCTTTTTTTCGATTACCTCAAAAACGGCTTTTATGATTTTGATCAAATTCGTCATGTTTAATGAAAATCAAGCTTTCTTTAATATCAGGTAAGCTTTTTAATTATTAAAATGTTCTGAGGGGCTTAAAAAAATAAGAAATGTATGTGGAAAAATGTGTGACTTTGAGAAATGGCAATTAAAGAAACCCGCAATTTCTAATCTAAGTAAGTCGGTAAGTGAAAGTTGTGTGTTGCGAGCATCGCACCAGATTTTTTCGTAATAAAACACGAATTGTTTAACATTAAAAATCTTTGTTAAAACCAATTTATTATAGTTGTTTGTGCTTGATAAATTTAAAATATAATTTAAGATTTAAAAAATAATTTTGTCTTCAAAAATTCTCTAATTTTATACATTATAAGAGCGATCATAGGAAACATCGAGTAACATTAAAATTTAATTTTAAGTTTAAATTAAAAGCAGACCAACAAGAAAAAAGAGTTACAATTATTGGATTTTATACAGAAAAATTGTACTAAATTAATCGACTGTCTTTCAAACAATAATATATAAGATATACACATAATATGTAATATGTTGTTGTTTGAAAGACAGTCGAATAATTTATTACTATTATTCTGTATAAAATCCAAGTTAAAAGAAAATAACTATCTGCATAGTAATGAATAGAATACATACTCAGAACAATAAGTCCTTATTTAGAATATTTAAATATTCCGGAATTAAAAATAAAATAAATTATCATTAATCAATTCAAGGAACGAATAATTGAGTAATGAAGAGAATTAAAGTGGCAAAGAGAAACGCGACTAAGTTGGAAACGACATCGCGTGCCTGTAGCGTTTATCTGACGTGTCCGACTGCTCAGCAATTCTTCACCATCCCTAATTATAAATAATGTTTTTTATTAACAAATATTCCCTCAATGGAGTCACCCAAGCCGGAATAGGATTAATATTCAACAGTTCTTTTTTGCCGAGTTCTTTCATAAACCGGGATAGCTTATTGTTGAATTAATGGGCGAGAAGCCAAGGATATGTAGATTTAACACAAGCTTCGAGAGATAACTCCCCATTTCCGGGGGATTCTATTAAAATATTATAATTCAAGCAATTTATATCATTGAGGATATAAATTATACACTCATTATAATAATTAATGCCATTCATCTAATGATTTTATAGTTTACATTAAGACTATGATAAGAAATAAACCTTAAAATTATATTTAACCTATTTGGAATATTTTATGGTATATTTCTTTATACTAATTTGACAAACTTTATTTTACATTGAAGACTATACAGGTTCAGGGGTGGGATTTTGCACAAAATTCGGGTGGTGGATCACGACCCAAGCACATTTGTTTTCATTTTTATTTCTGAGATTACTTTTTTGCAACTTAAATAGTATATAAAGAGGGATGTGAAGAGGTGGCTATTGCACGCTTTAAGGTGTGTCCACATTAGCGCACATTGCTTCGATTCGGCCGGAAATGCTCTAGTGTGTACACAATCGGGCCGAACACATTCGCCCTATCCATCATATGTCGGTACTTCAAACGGGAGCGCGTGCTAAGGTGGACGTCTTTTTGTGAAGGGTCGAACATAATAGTGTGAGTGGGTCCCTCTCTATGTTTTTCAGAGGAATAATCATTATTTTTTTCATCTGTTTTTACTAAAAAGCTTGGATATGTTTACATGTGCTCGTGTTGGTCAGGAATGTTTGTTCCCCTCCCTTTCATGCCGAATATCCTCCGCGAGCATTCGATACGTTTGCGCTAATGGGGACGCAACTTAAGAATAGGACATAACCGATTGACACATGCAATACACTCCCGTGTGCAGGAAATGTAACAATAGTCAGCGTTAGACATATTTCTGCTCATACTGCAAGCTTCAGCGGATATTACTAATTATGGCCCCCTTACAAGGTTAAAGTTTTGAAATAAACGTTGCTTCGCTATTTGACCACCAGGGTGGATTAGAATGGACGAAATAGATCTTGGAATATTTTTTTTTTTTTCATTTATTAACCGGTTAAATATGAATAATAAGGATTCACAACACTTAACATTCATACTCCGGCGAGATACATGCCCTCCTCTTTATATCGGCGACGACCAAATTCCTTAAACAGACAAACTACGGTACCGTTGGACTAATATTTGACAGAAGAAGAACAATCTCTCCTAAAGAAAGATGTTGTATATATACTTGTTAATGAATTTAAATTTAAGAAGCCGTTGACAAATTAAGGGCGATCTTTGATACTGATATAGATATAATAAGGAGATATCTATAGCAATTGCCATCCTGCCTTTGATGCGCAAGCCTCGCCGCCGTTCTAAATATAGTCTTCTAGCTAACAATGATGGACGAGTGTGCTCCACACTAAATGGTTAATTGCTTTCGTAACCGAACCAGCTCGCGCTTGCACCATTCACAAAGCCCACGGCATCTTCCTCTGTAAACAAGATTATTTACTTACCATTTGTCATAATTTGCCTCTTCTTCTAAATAACCCTATCGTTTAAATAAATATTTTTAAATCGTTCAATCTGAATTCTAGGGAAGAAGGTTATGATTTCTGCTTAAAAGAAATTTTTCATAAGAAAGGAACAAATCGTTTTTTATTTGTTGACTATTAATGAATAAAAACTAATAAAAATTAACTCTAAAAATTAACGAACAGGCAAAACAATGCAAATGTTATCACAGCAATTTATTCTCTGATCCCGATCGTTGCCATCTTAAGCCGGGATAAAACCCAAACTATAATTATGCTTCAAATTACTTATTTTGGGCGAAAGATTTTCGCTTATTTAATTGTTTATGTAGGATGACTACTGTTATAAAGTGCTACGTCTTTTAACTATAAGTAAGAACACCAAACAAGCAAATATAGGAAATGCTAATAATCCTACCACACGGAACAAGCTGAATAATATAAACATTGAGGTGCCTTTACACTCTACGAACTTTACCTTCGAACACCACTTATTCTCTGTTCGTGTCTTCTAGGTACTTCATCTGTTCGCCTGCGTTCGGGGGTAGCGCTAATGTAACTTTTTATTTGGGTCTTTCCCAAGTGACAGGAGTTGTTTGTTGAGATACTAGTGCGCCGTTGAAAATCGTCTCCTATTTTTTTATTTTTCAGATAATATAAAATATATTGATAATGGAGATTTTCCCTTCATCATAAGCTAGCGTTGGGTGCGTCAGCCATATTGGTTCGCTTAACGTCACGTAAGTATAAATGGCTGTTCGTTTAACGCCGGTACGACAAGGTTCGGTGGGGAACCTTTTCGAAGGTGAAGTTCGTAGATTATAAAGTACAGAGCAAAGAGAACAGATAGGGCAAATATATACTAACTCGACACGCATTTAATTAACAATTGGTTGTTAATTTTCTACATATGAAGACCCCATGCTTAGAACGTGTTCAGTCCATTTTTTGTGAATATTGTTTTGTAGCGCATTATAGGAAGCCATTTCGAGTGCTACAATCTGTGTAGTTTATAAGTAAACAGCGGGTTCAGTTCTTGAGATATTTACAATCTTTTTTTTTTGGGAGGGACACACGCCATTACAATTCTTTTTTGGTCATTGATTCTTTTTGGAATAACAAATAATGTATTTGTATTAACATCACCATTTTTTGAAAATATATTGGGCATAGACTATTTTTACCCATTGACTTATATTTACTAGGTTGTGTTCTATACAAGATTTAAACTCTCTTTTTGCTCTCCTGTGAAATTTGCAAATTTCTTAGCGTGTGGTCTTCATATGTATATATAAATAAAATCTATTTTTTGTTTATTTCGGTTTTAATATTTTTTCATTACACTGCATATGTAACACGTGTTTTCAATACATGTTTTGAGTACGCAAAGTACCCCTTTTCTGTACTAGGAGGTAAAAGATTCTTTTCTGTACTATTATTGAATATTAGTACAGAAAAGATATCATGTGATAAATTAACTTTGCTTTCTGAAACCATGTATTGAAAACACCTGCTACCGAAATAATGTAATGAAAACTATCAATTTAAATTATTATTAGGTATTTCACAGTTAAAAAATTTTAGTCATAAACTATGTCTGATTACCACCATTCTTCAGAGATACCTGATGACATTCTAAATCAAGCAAAGGAAGCGTTGGGTGAATTAATTCCCAAGAAACTATGTCTCATTATCATTTCTATAGTCTCAGTATAATGAAAAGTAATTTTCATCACACGTACGATGAGTGTGTTTTCGGTACGAGGTCTTTTTTCCGAGCTCGGCTTTGCCTCGCTCGTAAAACTATAGCTCGTTCCGAAAACACACACTTTGCGTACTAGTGATGAAAATAACTATTTTACGATAAATCTAAATAAAACTATCGGGACAAAATATCGATACCATGTTGATCATTAATATCGATTTTTCTTGAATGCCTGCTAATACCTCAACCTACCGGGGCTAGAATAGAGGAAGGAAGCCAAGCACATGACGATGCATCGATCCCGAGCAACAGGTGTTGCCCTTTGTTGTCCCCCTCGTATCCCCCCTTATCCCCCCCTATAACCCCCCGACTTCCCCCCCATCCACCCCCCCATTCGCCCCCCTCCTTAACCGTGTTTGTTCCGACGGCTCATCCCGACCCCCTTTCATTCATTCCAGCTTCTCTTAAACGCAACATTTTCAGGGTCTAACATCTTAAAAGTTTCGATACGAGGCTGTTTCCATTATCCTTAAAAAAATAATCAATTAATCCCGTTTTAATTTTTTTTTATTATAAAAAATTCTTATTAAAGACTTTTATAAATGATTTATTTACTCAATTCAACTCGTCCTGAAAAAAAAAAAAAAACGCAACAAACAAAGCCTAATGACTTTTTCGGGACAGAAATGAATTATATCAGTGAAAAACGTTTCAGATAATTTATGAAATTCACATGATAAAACTTTTAGGAATTAGGAAATATCCCATTTTTTTTTTTTTTTTTTTTTTTTTTGCTTCATGTTTTAATTCGCACCTGTCGCAGCTAAGCGACAATCAGCAAATGTGATGTAAACTGTCTTGATGTTGGCATTTTAGGCGTGAGGGAAGATAGGCATCCCGGTCTTGTTTCAGGAGAGGAGCTCTTTCATCCAACTCCTTTTCAGTCGCCTCATAAAAGACATCTCAGTCTATATATATATATATATATATATATATATATATATATATATATATATATATGTACAGTATTTTCAATCGTTTGTTTAAAGTCTGTCTCTTCATTTTGTCATGATGGCCCCAAGTCATCCTTCTGTAGAGATAGAAGAGATCTTTAAAAGCTTAATTAACACGTTAGGTGCGGCATCGGTCCCCGGGGTCCGATGTCTTACATTCTCCTCTTAACAGCCGATTTCCACATGAAAATGTCCGAAAGGCCGAATACTTCAAACACTCAATTTAGTCGATTTTTAATGAAATTATTGCATTTTAGTGCAGAAAAAGTTGCTAAGAGATGAAATTCTGTGGTTTTTTAGACTCTGGGGTCCGATAAAGGCCCTGAGTAATAAAACAAGACTACTGGACGGCATCACCCATCACCCCGGGGGCATGCTCTGCGCCTATTATGTCTAGTTCCAATCCTTACCAAGAGATAATGCCCTTGAGAAGCTCATTTAATTCAATTTTCATTAAAAAAATAACACTTTCGTCAGCGCATTCCCATCGGACCCCGACGCCCGATATCGTCCGTAGCTCATCCCAGCAGTCGGACCCCCGAGACCGATACCGTCCAATTCAGGATACCCCTAAATACACCGCCGCACCTTACGTTTTAAAAGTATACGGGATAGATTAAAAAATGACCATATTCGCTAAAAATTCATCAAGTAGTACCCTTTATTAAGGTCTAATTTTTGAACTACATGATAATGTCGAATATTTCAACAGCTTAAAAAAAAACGATATTCAATGGATTATCAAGTTGAGGTGTGAGTTGCTGTATATGAAATACCGGAGGCATTCATCAAATTCGAAAATAAATTGCAGTTTATGCAACAAACCAGAAAAGGAAGATATACTTCATGTAATTGTCCGATATTAAATGAACACAGGTGGAAACGGTTTAGAAAAACTACATTAAACAGGAAAGAACTGATAAATTATTTGAATGGGAAAAATTGGATCTCTCTAATCGGATATGCGAAAGAAGCTTGGGAATACAGATATACGGTTATAACTATTTATTATTTCATTTATTAATAACATCAATAATTTTATCTTAATTAATTAATAGCATCAATATTTTATCTTCATTCTTTTTTTACTTTCACTTACCTGTATATGAAATATATAGTAAGTGGAAGTATTGCGATCGTGAAAAATTTCGACTTCCGGTTTTCAACGGAAATACACGTTTTGGGGTCCCCTGAGTCCAATTAACCAAGTCCCGCGAAATGGTCTCTGTGTGTGTGAACAGACTAGCTCAAAAACTATAAACCGTTCGAACCTGAAATTGGGTATTTAGTGTATGTATATGCCCGCGATGTGACAGCAAAAATTTCATCAAAATTGCTCAAAGGGAGGGGGTACTTTATTTAATAACTTTTTAAGTTTTTTTCGATTTTCTCAAAAACGGCTCTAACGATTTTGATTAAACTGAGTATTTTATCTATTTGTATGCCCGAGATATGGCTGTAAAAATTTCATCAAAATTGATTAACCGGAGGGGGGACTTTACTTAATAAATTTTGTAACATTTTCACGTGTTTTTTTTATTTACTCTAAATCGGCTTTAACGATTTTGATCAAACTGGGTATTTGATGTATGTATATGCCCGAGATATGACTGTTAAAATTTCATTAAAATTGATTAACCGGAGGGGGGACTTTACTTAATAAATTTTGTATCATTTTCACGGGTTTTTTTATTTACTCAAAAACGGCTTTAACGATTAACAAAAATAAGATATGGATGTAGAAAAATGTGTGACTTTGGGAAATTATATTTAACAAAACACGTCAATTTCTTATCTAAGTAAGTTGGTAAGTGAAAGTTGTGTGTTGCGCGCACGCACCAGATTTTTGAACTACAGGATAATGTCGAATATTTCAACAAATTCAAAAGAAACGATATTCAATGGATTATCAAGTTAAGGGGTGAGTTGCTGAATATGAACTACCGGAGGCATTCATCAAATTCGAAAATAAATTGCAGTTTATGCAACAAACAAGAAAAGGAAGATATACTTCATGTAATTGTCCGATATTAAATGAACACAGGTGGAAACGGTTTAGAAAAACTACATTAAACAGGAAAGAACTAATAAATTATTTGAATGGGAAAAATTGGATCTCTCTAATCGGATACGCGAAAGAAGCCTGGGAATACAGATATACGGTTATAATTATGATAGTTTATCCTATACTGGAAGACTTTTTAAAAAACCCTTTTGGTCTTTTATTATTCTAAATTTATATTTCAGTGAAAAATCCAGTCTTCCTTTTTGATAATATATATTTTTTAATATGTTGAAACGTCACAACGTTTCGAGGCTCATTGCCTCATCTTCAGGTGACTGCAACAATATTTTACATGATATTTACAACTTTTTTTTTAAATTTAATTTACAATAATTATAAAATTTGGAACATAAACATTTATGACTTAAAATCCTATATTACAATATACTCATTATATACATACCAAGTTATGTGTTATAATTATAAAATATATCAATTCCTTAAAATCTAAAGTATTCCTTAAAAATTAAAGTATTAATAGGATTAAGTAGCAACAGACTAAAGCCAGTAACAGTGAGGTGGCCAAAATAAGATGTGCATTCTGATTATCTGATTATTTGACTTTAATATTTGACGAGATTTTAAGGAATTGATATATTTTATAATTATAACACATAACTTGGTATGTATATAATGACTATATTGTAATATAGGATTTTAAGTCATAAATGTTTATGTTCCAAATTTTATAATTATTGTAAATTAAATTTAAAAAAAAAAAAGTTGTAAATATCATTTAAAATATTGTTGCAGTCACCTGAAGATGAGGCAATGAGCCTCGAAACGTTGTGATGTTTCAACATATTAAAAAATATATATTATCAAAAAGGAAGACTGGATTTTTCACTGAAATATAAATTTAGGTTATAATTATTTATTATTTCATTTATTAATAACATCAATAATTTTATATTAATTAATTAATAGCATCAATATTTTATCTCTATTCTTTTTTTTCCATTATATAATCTGTTTGTAAGCGATTATAATTATATTCGCATATCATTTTTCATATATTTGTATTATACTTTGTTAATATATAAGATGCGAGATATGTAAATAAGCATTAGCTTACTAACTCAATGCAGAAGATTTAAATATATTTATTTTGTAAACACAATTTTCACAAAAAAATTGGGCAAAGAACCCCAGAGGGCAAAGACCCCGGTTCAAGGTATTTTTGTAAATACTAATTACAATTTTGTGGGTTAAAAATGTCTGCAGCCAAACCTTCTCAATTATTGTACAGATAATGCATTTTGACCGAGCATGTTTCTATGAATATTTGATTGCCTAAACCAGAACTAGCCACAAAGGGAGCGTGATAACGATGCAGCCCGCAGAAGATAAGGGTCATATTGAAATCCAACGGACTCCCTCTCATCACATTAGGGATTTTTTAACTATCACAGCCCACATGTGAGGGTTTTTTTTTTTTTATTCATAACGAGCCATCAGACAGAATTCTTTTTTATTATTGGTTCAGCTGTGTGGACCCTTTATTGGCTTTGATTTGTATACCCGTGGTCTTAACTTGGGGACATCATCTTTTAATATTATTAATGAAGAGGATCATCAACTCATTGGGTTTAAATGAGCATAAATTGTATAATATATACAATAATTTAAAAACCATTCAATATCAATAAAAAGTAATCTCAATTGGCATATTGTATGAAAAGAGTGCCTATTTACTTATTTACCTCGTTTCATAAAAGAACTTCGTAGTAAATATTTTTCAAACCTTTATTAAGTTCACTTTTTATTTACTCAAAAACGGCTTTAACGATTTTGAAGGAACTGGGTATTTGATGTATGTATATACCAAATATGTAAAAGCCAATATTTCATCAAAATTGGTCCAACTGAGGGGGCACTTTATTTCATGACTTTTTTCCAATTTTTACCTTTTTTTCGATTATCTCAAAAACGGCTTTAACGATTTCTATCAAATTCGCCATGTTTAATGAAAATAAGGTGTTCTTCAATATCAGGTAAGCTTTATCGTTATTAAAATGTTCTGAGGGGGCTTAAATGGGGAAGGTCTCTTTTTTGTTTTCCTATAAAGTACCTTTGTTTTTGCTTATATGAAGAAATTAATTGTCTCTCATTACGCCTTAAAATAAGAAATGGCTAAATATGAAATACTATAAAAATAAAGAAAATATAAAGAGGAGAAAAAAAGAAAAATATTCAGTCAACTCATAAAATTCGTTGAGCCCACGCATGCGGAGTACGCCTTTAATGACAGACCATTGTTCATAATTAAAGCCGTTCTGTTAATTTGAGAAGTGGCAATTTACAAAACGCATTAATTTCTAGTCTAAGTAAGTTGGTAAGTGAAAGTTGTGTGTTGCGAGCACACACCAGATTTTTTAATATCAATTCGGAAAAAAATTTATTTAAAACTATTTTTTTTTTAATGCATTGGATAAAATTGTATTAGAAGATACTGGATGATCTATTTTAAAGTACAAGTCAGTTACACTATTACTATATAGACATTACTTACAGAAATATTTTAAGTTAATAATCTGTTTTATGAAATAAATGGAAATATATTTTAATAATAATCACGTAGCAGAAAATCCTATAAAAAGTATTTATTTTTTAATTAATAAACATGACATGTGGCACAAGCTGGATGAAAGATTAATCTTTGATAGTTTTCTAGAAAAAAATAAAATGAGTTTATAATTTATTTACATTAGTACTTTATTTTTACTACATAAACATAATATCAAATTAATTTTATACCTTATATTTTCATAATTCATATTTGGATCATAGAATACAAGAAGTCTCAAGAGCCATATTTCCCATTGTGAGTTAATCCAAGTTAAAGTTTGAAAACTTATTTTTATATTGAATTTAAGATTATTATTATTTATTTTTTTCTAAGATCTCAATCAGATCTTTATATTTCAATATGAGTTCTAACTTTTTTTTTGGATTTTTAGTTTCAGGCATTTTATTTATAATCTATTGTAGACGTATCATGGGCGGATCCAGTCGATCGTAGCAGCCTTTGCAGCCCCACAATCTTTCCCCTGGATCTGCTAATAAGCTTTTTTACTTTTAACTTCCTTTCCTACGACTAAAATTCTAATTGTTCTGCATATTATTTGTTCTTTCTGTTACTTCCATATAGTAAAGTTAAATTCTATCTTTAAATGGTAAAAAAAAATTTCCAAATTGAGTGTCTGTTTAACACATATATATCTCTTTATTATTGATATTTTGAAAATTTATAATATAGCAACTATATTAGATTGATTGGCGACTCAACTCGATGAAAGTTTCTTCGTCTAAGTTAGCTCGTAAATATTGTTGGAAATGTCATGGAATAATCAATATATATTATAAAGCAAAGTGTACAATGTGCCGATAAGGTTCAAAAACGAATCAGCATACGTAACCCATAACGGAGAAGGTTTCCGTTTTCCCCTTAAGGGTGTAAAATTAAAGAGAAAAGGACAGGAATTTTAAGCCTCTCGCAATTGTAATTAGCCTATCTAAGAATGACATACGAGTTTATGAATGAAAAATTTAGTTCCAGACTACCAGGAAGCGCTAGGGTGCGTTTCACTCAATGTTAATTGTTCATTCATTCAGTTCAGTTTTTTCAGCTGTTCTTTTTAAATAACTAAAAAATTAAGCAGTAGTTTCTATTTGCGCTTTAAAATAAAATTATGATTTTACATCTCTGCAATCAATTAAAAAACCAACTTGACTATTTAGCAAATTAATTTTCACAATAAAAGGCTAATTAATCAACACATTGTATTTAATCAATATATAATATATAACTAAATTTAATGCAATATGAGTAAATATTTCTTAGTAGTACAGAAAGTGAATTAAAACAGACTTAAAAAAAAAGAGATAACTTGACTGTATATAAAGCGAAAATAAGAATTTTGAAGTGTTCTTATTGTAGTTATGAAAAAGAAGTTTGATTTGTATATGAGCCTTCCAGTTGACAAAAAGACTATCTCCAATTTCACCTTTTATTCAATAAGATTTTATCACCCCTTATAGTTCAGGATAAAAAACAAATATGGTAAAGAAACTTAATTAATTTTTTTTTAAATTAAATTAATGAAAATTAATTTATATTAATTTAACCATTATTGTGGAGTAACCACCTATTTTTTAAATTATTTTAAATAATTTATTTTTGAAGAGAAAAGATTTGACGCCGCCGGGAATCGAACACGGGTCTTCCGCGTGACATGCGCGGTATGCTATCCATTACACCACGGAGTCGCTTCTAAACGGTGCCAAATCTTTCCTCTTCACTGAAACCTCTCCCAAGATCTCGCAAGATTGGAAGGTATTTACGGGAGATGGACAACTTTTGTCCAATTTTGGGCATCTCATGATTTTCGTCAATTTTTAAATTCTACTAATTTTATTATAATTATTATTTAAATTATTTAAAATAATTTAAAAAATAGATGGTTACTCCACAATAATGGTTAAATTAATAGAATTTAAAAACTGACGAACGTCAAGAGATGCCCAAAATTGGACAAAAATTGTCCGTCTCCCGTAAATACTCGCCAATCTTGCGAGATCTTGGGAGAGGTGTCAGTGAAGAGGAAGGATTTTGCACCGTTTGGAAGCGACTCCATGGTGTAATGGATAGCATACCGCGCATTCCCGGGTTCGATTCCCGGCGGAGCCAAATCTTTTCTCGTCAAAAATAAATAATTTAAAATAATGAAAATTGTTTTTTCTGCAAATGAATGACTCTTTATTTGGGCCGTCAATGCAGAGCTCTAATCTTAATATTAACACCAAGTTAAAACCGAAGTTTTATAAAGTGCTAATTTTGTTCTGTATTCCTTTTATTTTAAAATTTTTCTGTTATTAGAACTACCGGAGCGAAGCACCCTAGCTAGTTATAAATTAATAATATGTCACTTGACAAAGGTCTATAATGTATATAATGTTATATATATATAATAAATAACTTACCAGAGGCCTGCCCATCTTCGAAGGAGGCCGGTGGGGATGCCGGGGGTGGGCGAGGACTGGCTGCGTTGGATTCTTCCCCTCGATCGGCTTTCTCTCGCGTCGTCAGCTCCAGGGGCTCACTCTGTAACAAGTATCAATATTATTATTACTATATTATTATATTATTATATTATATTATTATTATTATTATTGTTAGTTTTCTTCTCGGATTTTCATAGGTAATGGCACATGACTATGGCCTAGGTCAAGGATAAGGCTTGAAAAATTTAGTCTTTAATGTTCATAAATTGTCTAACAATTGCTCGCAGTTCTGAGCAACACGGCTTCTCCGCCTGTTCCAGGCTGCTAAGGTGCTTTTACACTTTGGAACCTCAAACAAATAATCCTTTGAACTTAGCCGTACTGGCGTACTACGAACACCTACTTACACTGAAACGTTTAGGCTCGCAAACAATGTCTGACCGCACCTACATACACCTTAATACAACTGACTTGGCTGTTGTTCTGACTTTGCTCTAACTTATTATGAATAAAAGCAACGTTAGAAAAAGCTGGAAGGTTAGCTCAACAAACTCAAAAGCAACACTAGCGCCATAGCCCATCGAGCGGCCGTACAGACAAAATTCTACTTTAAATTAACCTAAAGTTGGTGTCTCATCTAGATTAGCAGAACAGTGCTCGGGAAAGGCTGTTGGTCTGAAAAGACCACTATAATAATGAAGGAAAGTTCCAAAAATTATAAGCAGGTAGAGGGTTTCCAAAAAAAAAAAATTTACTTTCACTTACCTATATATGAAATATATAGTAAGTGGAAGTATTGCGATCGTGAAAAATTTCGACTTCCGGTTTTCAACGGAAATACACGTTTTGGGGTCCCCTGAGTCCAATTAACCAAGTCCCGCGAAATGGTCTGTATGTGTGTGAAAAGACTAGCTCAAAAACTATAAACATTGCGAACCTGAAATTGGGTATTTAGTGTATGTATATACCCACGATGTGACAGCAAAAATTTCATCTAAATTGCTCAAAGGGAGAGGGTACTTTATTTAATAACTTTTTAAGTTTTTTTTCGATTTTCTCAAAAACGGCTCTCATGATTTTGATTAAACTGAGAATTTGATATATTTATATGCCCGAGGTATGACCGTGAAAATTTGATCAAAATTGATCAACCGGAGGGGGGACTTTACTTAATAAATTTTGTATCATTTTCACGTGTTTTTTTTTATTTACTCAAAAACGGCTTTCACGATTTTGATCAAACTGGGTATTTGATGTAGGTATATGTCAAAGATGTGATAGCCAACATTTCATCAAAATTGATCAACCGGAGGGGGCACTTTGTTTCATAGTAAACCAACTTTTTTCTTATTTTTCGATTATCTCAGAAACGCCTTTAACGATTTTCATCATATTCGTCATGTTTAATAAAAATTAGGTGTTATGTAATATCAGGCAAGCAATATCATATTCAAATGTTCTGAGCAAATGAAACTAAAAATAAGAAATGAATGTGGAAAAATGAGTTACTTTGGGGAGTGGCTTTAACAAAACGCATTAATTTCTTATTTAAGTAACTTGGTAAGTGAAAGTTGTGTGTTGCGCGCGTGCACCAGATTTTTACTTTCACTTACCTATATATGAAATATATAGTAAGTGGAAGTATTGCGATCGTGAAAATTTTCGACTTCCGGTTTTCAACGGAAATACACGTTTTGGGGTCCCCTGAGTCAAAATAACCAAGTCCCGCTAAATGGTCTGTGTGTGTGTGTGTGTGTGTGTGTGTCTGTGTGTGTGTGTGTGTGAACAGACTAGCTCAAAAACTATAAACCGTGCGAACCTGAAATTGGGTATTTAGAGTATGTATATGCCCGCGATGTGACAGCAAAAATTTCATCAAATTTGCTCAAAGAGAGGGGGTACTTTATTTAATAACTTTTTAAGTTTTTTTCGATTTTCTCAAAAACGGCTCTAACGATTTTGATTAAACTGAGTATTTGATCTATTTGTATGCTTGAAATATGACTGTAAAAATTTCATCAAAATTGATCAACCGGAGGGGGGACTTTACTTAATAAATTTTGTATCATTTTCACATGTTTTTTTTATTTACTCAAAAACGGTTTTAACGATTTTGATCAAACTTGGTATTTGATGTATGTATATGCCAAAGATGTGATAACCAACATTTCATCACAATTGATCAACCGGAGGGGGGACTTTACTTAATAAATTTTGTATCATTTTCACGGTTTTTTTTTATTTACTCAAAAACGGCTTTAACGATTAACAAAAATAAGATATGAATGTAGAAAAATGTGTGACTTTGGGAAATGATATTTAACAAAACACGTCAATTTCTAATCTAAGTAAATTGGTAAGTGAAAGTTGTGTGTTGCGCGCACGCACCAGATTTTTACGATTTGTTTCTGTCCTTTATATGTTAAAAACTGAAAATTATTTGCATTGTCCCCGAGTTTGAAGACAAATTATAAATGGCTCCGCTCCGGAGACCTCGAGTGCAAAGGGTTAATATTTATTTAAAAGAATATTGTACTAAATTAGATATTAGAAAGTTTTCTGTTTCTCCTCTCGATCATTTCCCCCGAACGATTGAAGAGAATAAAAAATTTAAAAAGTGAGAAATAATGCGATCGAAATCGCGTTCCGGTCGGATAAATCTTTGAATAAATTTATCGAGAAGAGTGGATAATTTTGACGAAGTAGGCGCTGGCTACTGCCGCCGTTTGGTCGAGACAATCTAACGACATTTCCGGGCTTACCCGGCGTGACCATCGCCCCTAATACCTTTTTATATTTGATTGTTTAACCAGAACACGGTTAATAGCGACTTAACGGTTCAGCTACTCGGTTTTATCCGTGGCTGTCACAGTGCTATGAGCAGCGGGCAAACAATGAGCCCAAGCACTGGGTTTGCGGTCTCATGGACCGCATTATTTCACAAACAAGGATGTCGCCTTTCTATATAACTTCTAACGAGATATCTTTTCAAAACAAGTTTAAAAAAAAAAAAAAATACCAACATTTGGCCTTGGATCTATCAAGATATTTTGGAGGTTGACACTTTTTTACTTTCACTTACCCATATATGTAATATATAGTAAGTGGAAGTATTGCGATCGTGAAAAATTTCGACTTCCGTTTTTCAACGGAAATACACGTTTTGCGGTCCCCTGAGTCGAAATGACCAAGTCCCGCGAAATGGTCTGTGTGTGTGTGTGTGTGTATGTGAACAGACTAGCTCAAAAACTATAAACCGTGGGAACCTGAAATTGGGTATTTAGTGTAGGTATATGCCCGCGATGTGACAGCAAAAATTTCATCGAAATTGCTCAAAGGGAGGGGGTACTTTATTTAATAACTTTTTAAGTTTTTTCGATTTTCTCAAAAACGGCTCTAACGATTTTGATTAAACTGAGTATTTGATCTATTGATATGCCCGAGATATGACTGTAAAAATTTCATCAAAATTGATCAACCGGAGGGGGGACTTTACTTAATAAATTTAGAATCATTTTCACGTTTTTTTTTATTAATTCAAAAACGGCTTTAACGATTTTGATCAAAATGGGTATATGATGTAGGTATATGCCCGAGATACAACTGTAAAAATTTCATCAAAATTGATCAACCGGAGGGGGGACTTTACTTAATAAATTATGTACCAATTTCACGTGTACATATTTTTTATTCACTTAAAAACGGCTTTAACGATTTTGAAGAAACTGGGTATTTGATGTATGTATATACCAAATATGTAAAAGCCAACATTTCATCAAAAGTGGTCCAACTGAGGGGCCACTTTATTTCATCACTTTTTTTCCAATTTTTATCTTTTTTTCGATTATCTCAAAAACGGCTTTAACGATTTTTATCAAATTCGTCATGTTTAATGAAAATTAGGTTTTCTTTAATATCAGGTAAGCTTTATCATAAAAATTAAAATGTTTTGAGGGGGTTTTTTTTTTGGGGGGGGGCGCCTTTTTTTATTTGTTTGTTTCTTTCTTATAAAGTACCTTTGTTTTTGTTTACATGGAGAAATTAACTGCCTCTCGTTACGCCTAAAACTAAGAAATGGCTAAATATGAGATATGATAAAAATAAAGAAAACATAAAGAGGAGAAAAAAGAAAAATATTCAGTTAACTCATAAAACTCGTTGAGCCCACGCATGTCATAATTAAAGCCGTTCTGTTCATTTGAAAGGTGGAAATTAACAAAACGCATTAATTTATAATCTAAGTAAGTTGGTAAGAGAAAGTTGTGTGTTGCGAGCACGCACCAGATTTTTACCTTTTTGATCGATTATCTCAAAAACGGCTTTAACGATTTTTATCAAATTCGTTATGTTTAATGAAAATTAGTTGTTATTTAATATCAGGTAAGCTTTATTATTATTAAAATGTTCTGAGGGGCTTAAATGGGGAAGGGGCCTTTTTTGTTTTTCTATAAAGTACCTTTGTTTTAGTTTATATTGAGAAATTAACTGTCTCTCATCACGCCTAAAAATAAGAAATGGCTAAATATGATATATGAAGAAAATCAAGTAAACATATACAGGAGAAAAAAAGAAAAATATTCCGTCAACTCATAAAACACCTTGAGCTCACGCATGCGCCGTACACCTTTAATGACAAACCAATGCGTTATAATTAAAAATGTTCTGTTCATTTAATGAGAATTATTTGTTTCATGGGAAATAAATGAAATATTCAACAAGTACATAGAGAATTATAAAATCAGACGACTTGGAGTATTATGCTTGCATTGCCGAATTATCACAAGTAAAAACTTTTATTTAATAATAAAAGAAATCAGTGTTGTTTTTTTTTTGAGCAAATGAAAACAAAAATAAGAAATGAATGTGGAAAAATGTATAACTTTAAGAAATGGAAATTAACAAAACACATTAATTTCTTATCTAAGTAAGTTGGTAAGTGAAAGTTGTGTGTTGCGCGCACGCACCAGATTTTTTTTTAAATGTGTTGAGAACCGATACTATATGACACGATACTACTAGAAATTTTTAATAAAAACTGAAGGTAATAATAATTATAATTTAACAAATGAGAAGGATTTTAGGGAGCAGTGATAATGGATGGATTTGGAGTATGGAGCGAGTTGCCAGGATTATCTGATCCGAGGATTAGCTACGGTCGGGATTAAATCCACGGCGATAATCCCCCCCCCCCCTTCCCGGCTTCAGACCACTCATCTCTACTTTTTTTTATTTTTAATTCCCTTTTATTTATTTTATTTTTTTTATTATGTTATATCCCTGGTCGAGCGGACCTGGAAATAAGTCAAAATTACCATGGCAAATAGATCTTGTTTTTTTTTTTCGAAAATGATTTTTTTTTATACAATTGAATCGGTCATTTCAAAAAGGGAGGGTCAACTCGATTTATTTCTTGAAAGCACTATTTGATTTATTCATGCTTTCTGGACGCCGAATCATTGATTTCATTCGAAAACGAGCCACATTCAGTGTCACAAAGTATCATATCGATAGGCCAATCCTAACAGTTTTGGCTATATCATGTGTGGCTAGTGACTATCTATCACTTTTTTTATATAAGTACTTATTCCTATATATATAGAATGCAAGGACTCAGAGTCTTGTATTATTTCAATAATTCACTTAATCATGCAGATTACATGTCAAACTGTCGCCTATTCAGGCATCTTCAGAGCTACAAGGGTTTCGCAAGCAAGCTAGAAACAGACTGCTTGCAGACTTTGAGGCCTTGTATTCTATATATATAATTCAATAGTCTCTTCATAAAAACTTGTGTACTTATTCCTATTAATTTTTTTTACACATGTATATTTGTTTATGCCGCTTAGTCTAATCGGACGATCCTATAGTGGGGAGTCCTAAATTTTGCCTATCCAGGTATAATTAGGATAGAGATCTTTAACGAGTAACTAACATCGTACAGGCTTGGGACCTCTATTTTACATCCAATCCGAGGGACGGCTTAGCCAAGGATTTTTTACTCCCTTCGAAAAAAAACCTTAGGCCTCCATAGTACGCAAACCTGCGACATCTAGTATTGCAGGTTGCCATGCTAACCACTATAACACAGGTATAGTTACATGTATTTTAGTAAATGCAAAATATAAGCATATTTTTTAAATTAATTAATTTTCTTCTACAATATTTACATATTTATAAAACTGTGGATGTAAAAAGGAAAAATTGTATAGGGGGAGATGAAAGTGATTTTTCTAGATAATTAGAGATGATTCAAGATGTATAAAATATTTAATTTATTTAAACTTTCGAAAATTGTGTTTTCTTGTACATTAAAGGAAAAAAAAAACACATTAATTGTTAGGAATTTACTATCAATGTCTTAATAAAATTATAGTTTAATAATTTTGAATTATATCCCAAAGGCCACAAGCTGTTTTTTTTTTTTTTTTTTTCACTCAACTATGTCTTATGGGTATAAAATGTTAAAGAACAATTTTATTTCTACTATTTTTTTAAAGATTTTTTATTTTATTATTTAAGTGCAAAAAAGGGTGAAGAAATATTTATGGGCTCCAGTTGACCCCCTTGGTAATCCAAGGGTAAAATTATTATTTATTTGTATTTCTGTACGTCACGTATATTTATCAACTTTTTTGTTAATTTGTTGGTTAGTTTGTTTAACGACCATATATACTATTTAGGCTAATCGGACGATGCTACAGTGGGAGTCCTAAATTTTGCCTATCCAGGTATAATTAGGATATGGATCTGTGTTAATGAGTACCTGACATCGTACAGGCTCGGATCTCCATTTTACGCCCTATCCCAGGGACATCATAACCAAGGATTTTTTACTACTTTTAAAAATCCTAGGGCCACGTTGGGACGCGAACCTGAGGCCTTTAGTATTGTAGGTTGCCATGCAAACCACTGCGCCACTGGTGACCTCTTTTTGTGAATTTTCTCATATCAAAAATTATTTTTTTTTTCTTATTTTAGTTCTACTATAGTGTCGGTTAACAGAGACTGACGGATGATCTAGCGACGGATAATCGAAGTCTTTCTTAACTTCACTTTTTCCACACGACTGCTGAAGATATCCTCCCAGATGATGAACAGAAGATACCCCGGTACCCGGATGGTGACTGCCTGACGTCAGGGGCGAATTGACCCTCGTTGATCTCCCACGTGGGAGAGTGGAGTCGCACTTAACACAATTCCATCCAGTTCCTAACCCGATGTAATTATGGCTTAGCCCCTATCTTCCCATATTGACTCATTCCTCATGCAGAGATGTATATTGATTAAGTCCGTTCCCACATGACACTCGGGGCAGAATGGATGGACCCATTTGGTAGCGGGTGACGGTTCAATTGGGTGCGGTTTATGCCTCAATCAATTTAATTGTTAGCGTTCAATTATGGTATCTATATATGCTTATGAGGGAACATCTAGCACAGGTGTCCACATGCAATACCTATTCAAAAAATTGAACTAGATCGATGGAAAAACTGTTCAGTAGATAAGCTACTGAGAGTTACTTTGGGTAGAGAAAAGTAGAGTTAAATCTTAAAATTATAATCCCTTACCCCTTCTTATCATCATATATATTTAACACTTATGTGGATTAACAAATATTTATTAACTAAAATATAACAATTACCAATGCCAACGAATTAAAACAACTCAAATACTTTAGCAGGTTACAAAAATGATAACGTTATAACACACAATCATATGACTTGAGCTTCACAGTCAAGACAAAGACTAAGACTATCTAACCATCCAAACAGTTCGTTCCCACCGTTTAGTTTGTTCCAACAAACGGTCTGGAATTTCAAATCATATGTTTTTTATTTAACGATTTAACGTTACAATATTATTTCTCAAGGCCATTTTTTTTTTTGTCGGCACGTCATAACTTCCTCAAATGTTTGTGAATGAGGCATCATTTTAAAGCTTTCCTTAACTGCTACACCGGAACAATATACAGATCACACATATCGCCTTCGATTGCGAGTTTTACGAGTTTTGCGAAATCACGGTTTTTGCGATAAAATCAAAATGGTCGTTTTCAGGTTTTCAAGTAGAACATTTTCGTTCACACACATTTTTTCGATTAAACCCTTCGTTTGCGAATTGTAAGCGGTCAGTTATTGTGGCGTTTTCCAGGGTGCGCTTTTTCAGTGAAATCCATGTCTGTGTAAAACAAACCCCCAACAATCAATTACAGATGACCATATCGTAACTTCAAACTATTTTATATATACAATAGTGTATTCATATATCTTATATATATAATAGTGTTGTTGGGGTCACCTGTCGAATAGTAGTTAGCATGGCAACCTTCAATAATAAAGGTTGCAAGTTCGCGCCCAGCAGTGTCCCTAGGATTTTTTAATGGGAATATATATGAAGGGGTCGGAGCAAAATAGTGCCAAGGAACATTTTTAACAAAAATGAACTTTAGCTGCAGTCTGCTATATATTACGTAGGACTATATGCCTATGATGGAAATGCCACCTAAATATTTCTATTGAGGCTCTATATAGTCATACTTCGGTGACATTTCCATTATAGACATATATGGTAGTCCTACGTAAGATACAGCAGACTGCAGCTACAGTTCATTTTTGTTAAAAAGGTTGCTTGGCACTATTTTTCCCCCACCCCTTCATACATAATATATAATTTTTTAATAGGATTTTTTCTTCCTTAGCCATGCCGTCCTTCGGATAGGAAGTAAAATGGAGGTTCCGAGCCTATACGATGTCAGTTACTCGTTAAAGATCCCTATCCTAATTATAACTGGATAGGTAAAATTTAGGACTCGCACTGTAGCATCGTCCGATTAGCCTTAGTAGCTTAAAGGGACGTTAAACAAACAAAGAGTTCATGTTTACAGGTAAATATGAAAATACCTTAAACTTATGTTTCAAAAATAAGTAAAAATCAATAATCTACAATTTAAACACATCTATTCTATACTTCAACCTTCACCAATGCCCATGACGAACTAAATACACACTATACGATACTAAATATATGCGTACTTTTACGGGATTTAAGTAGGTTAGAGTGCGAATAATTCTAATTTAGAGAGCTAATTATTTAGAATTAAATTTACTAAGTAGGTGTATTGATAAGATGCAAAGTTTTCCCGTTTAGCAATATCCCCTGGCTCCGGGTTTTGAACCGTCTTCCCTTGTTTGCTTGAACTGACCTCTCAACCAGACCTCTTCCGAAAATGTCCGAGCTGGAAAATCCAAAGCACTGCCCTACTTCCTTCATAGAGCTGTATATACATACATGACAGCTTAATCAGAAAGAAGGAAGGAAATGGTCATTGACGTAGGCACACATTATCTCATATTTCTCAATTACTGGAACGATTAAGAAGGCAGTTGTTGGGTTGGCCAAGCTTAGCCAATGCCTCTTTGATATATAGCTCAGTATCTCTAAAATATTAAGTGTAATAAGGTTAGGAAACAATTTGTTCAATTAATTCATCCGTATATATTTAATTAATTAATTAATTGATCAAAACCCATCACATTTACGCTTAGAAAACATACCCGTCCCCCTGTTTATATTGACAGTAACCAAGTTCCACAGGCGGACACAGTGCATTATCTGGGACTCACTTTCGACAGATGAATGACATGGGGCCCGTATGTAAAAATGAAAAAAAGAACTCTTGACAAAAGACTCAAACTTTTGTATTTATTACTTTCTAAATCGTCACTCTACAAACGATTTTTTAGCAATCTATAGGGACATCCAAACAGTTTAATAAGAAATATGGCTGACATACGCATGGATACGAGAAGACTAAAAAGGCGCTGGATGAGAGATCTGCTCTCATAGACAGCCAAGGTAATTGACTGAAGCCAGGAAGGGGGTGCTGTTGGGTGCTTTCCCTCCTCATGCCTTACATGTTATAATTTCATATTACCGCCATCTCATTCGCTGATTGTCCGCACTTTGCTGACCGGTGCGAAATAATAATTAAAGTGAAAAAAATTATTTATAAGTAATATTTTAACTTTTATTTATGTAAAAAAAAAATACTAATCGTAGTTGGGAACAGTCTAGACATAGACAGCACCAAAAATAAGACTTTAAATCGCTAGCGCTATCACCTTCAATCATGAACTAATTCATTATTTTTCTGGATTTACTTGGTGCTTTAATTCTTAGAGGGGATAAACAATATGATTGATCAGTATTGTAACATCCAAACAAGGAAGGGAAAACAACCAAAATATTTTTACATCAAACTTTCTATAATCTGTCTGCAAATATCAATTAGATGATAAAATTGTTTAAAAAAAAATGTGGACTAACAGATCTAAGAAGTTAAATAATTATAATTATAATAGTTACATGAACAGCAGAATTTCCATAATAATTTAGAGAGTGATTGACTACGGCAGTCAAGTCCATTATCAGTAGACTGAAAAAGAGCTTGATGAGAGACCTCCTTTTCAAAATATGGGCTGATTTAAAACCAGAATGTATTAATGTACTATATACTAAGATGATTGTACTATTACTATAATACTAAATACTTAGAAGGCTCAAAATAGCTGTCACGTTTTATTATTACATAAATACTTGTCTCTCTCATAGGTGACAGGACCCATTGGTGCGAAAAAAAGAAAGAAATATATATAGTAACCTACATGGGGAGGACCCGTCTGGGTGTGAATTATTTAAATTCGAGTTTGACTTCAATTATACACTTTTTTTTTTAGACTGAAACAGTCCTCACTATCCAAGCCAATAAAATTTAATTACCTGAATCTATCGTAGTGAATTTTCAAATGCAGGGTGTCCCCAAACCAAACGGCCAAACTTAGAGGATAGAAAAACTAAGAAAAAAAGTCCTATGGCTTATGCCGCGTTTTCGCTTCGTTTCGAGAAAATCACAAAATTAAAAATAGTTGTGCAAAAACTAGTTTAGGCCATGGAAGAGCGGATTTCATTCCTTGAATGAATTTTAGCAATAATTGTTATTCCAATCCAATTATTGTATTTCGATCTTTTACTAACAGAAAGGTAAGTGAAAAAAAAATTATTTTGTATTCAGAAAAAAATATAAATACTTTTTTATTCAAATATTCATAGAATAAAGAAAATGACCTATTTAAAGTACATAAACTAATGAAAAAATCTGGTGCGTGCGCGCAACACACAACTTTCACTTACCAACTTACTTAGATTAGAAATTGACGTGTTTTGCTAAATATCATTTCCCAAAGTCACACATTTTTCTACATTCATATCTTATTTTTGTTAATCGTTAAAGCCGTTTTTGAGTAAATAAAAAAAACCGTGAAAATGATACAAAATTTATTAAGTAAAGTCCTTCCTCCGGTTGATCAATTTTGATGAAATGTTGGCTATCACATATTTGGCATATACATACATCAAATACCCAGTTTGATCAAAATCTTTAAAGCCGTTTTTGAGTAAATAAAAAAAAAAAAAAAAAACACGTAAAAATGATACTAAATTTATTAAGTAAAGTCCCCCTCCGGTTTTTTTTACAGTCATATCTCGGGCATATAAATAGATCAAATACTCAGTTTAATCAAAATCGTTAGAGCCGTTTTTGAGAAAATTGAAAAAAACCTAAAAAGTTATTAAGTAAAGTACCCCCTCCCTTTAAGTAATTTTGATGAAATTTATGCTGTCACATCGCGGGCATATACCTATACTAAATACCCAATTTCAGGATCGCACGGTATATAGTTTTTGAGCTAGTCTGTTCACACACACACCCATACACAGACACACACACACACACAGACCATTTCGCGGGACTTGGTCATTTCGACTCAGGGGACCCCAAAACGTGTATTTCCGTTGAAAACCGGAAGTCGAAATTTTTCACGATCGCAATACTTCCACTTACTATATATTTCATATATAGGTAAGTGAAAGTAAGAAACTGAAGATTGAAAAATTTAAATATAAAAAATAATTTTAAAAACAAAAAAAAAATAAAAATTTAGAAAATAATTAAATATTCTTGCTAGGATAACATAAATGTTTCAGTTTTTATATGGGACTACGTTAGTGAGAAACAAAAAACTGAAAATTTTGAAGGTTTTTCTTTTCTAAAATTACATAGTTAATTTCTCGGCAGCGTCAACGTAAATGTTGTTCGAAGCGATGGTCTCTCGCTGCAATACACGCATCACATCAATAAAGCACAATGATAAGTTAATTGTTTAAATAAAAAAAAAATACATAAATGGGCTTTAAGTTGGATTACTTAATCGTTGAGTTTTTTTTCGTCCCTTAAATATGACTTTTAACTTTAAAGCAAAAGTTTTTTAAAAATAATTCCTCGAGATAAATATAGAAATTAAGTACAAGGATGGGCGACCTTATATAAAATGATACGTAGACTCCTTGGAGCATGTCTTTCGGACGCTATACAGCCCGGTTGGACTCGGAGGACCGCTTTAGATGGTTATCTGCTGTGGGTATCCGCTTGTTACAGAAGAAGGTCACCAGCAATATCTTCCCCGATCAGATAATTGCCTTCATTAGGACACGGCCCGTGTCAATGTCTCTCTCAACAAAGGCTCTTCTACCAGCTACCAAATAATTTGCTCTCCTATTTTCTTTTAGTTTATTATATTATAGTACTTATGTGGGCTTGAATAATTTTTATTAAAACAAAATAATAAATCACAATGTCAGAGAAAAAATAAAAACTCAAATAACTAACAAGGTTACATGAAGTGCAAGACTGAATCTCCAGTCCATTGCTCCTAATACTTAGTCTGAATTAGAACGGTCTAGAAGGTTCCCGAAGAGCGTAAAAGATTGCCCAATGTAGCAACGTCCCATTAGACTTATTGGCATAAAGTGACGTTAAGCAAACATAAAATATTTTGAATGAAGCGATTCTTTAATATTAGAAAAAATGTCAGGTAATGAGTGATATAAAAAAATAAATATAAAACTTGTATTTCGAGTGAAAAAATATTCCCAGTAATTGTTCATGGGGAATGTTTGGTGATCTCAGAGATAAGAGTTAAAATACCATCCTGAAACTGTTTTTTTTTTTGTTTTTGTTTTTTTAAAAAAATTAATATTCATTAATTAGTCTAGTAAGCACAAAGAAGTTTCCAGCCTAGCGAAAAGAAGAAGTAAAATCTTGGTCGCCAAGTTGCCGCTTCGTTTCCGTTCCTCGGATAGGACTTAAAATTGAGGTCCTGAGCCTGTACGATGCCAGGTACTCGTTAAAGATCCCTATCCCAATTATACCTGGATAGGCAAAATCCAGTAGGACTCCCCAATGTAGCAACGTCCGATTAGACTTATTGGCATAAAGTGACGTTAAACAAACATAAAATCTTTTAAATGAAGTGATTTTTTAATATTAGAAAAAATGTCAGGTAATGAATGATATAAAAAAAAATAAAAACTTGTATTTTGAGTGAAAAATATTCCCAATAATTGTTCATGGGGAATATTTGCTGATCTCAGAGATAGGAATTAAATTATCCTGAAACTGTTTTTTTTTTTTTTTTTTATTGTACAAAATTAATTTTGATTAAACATGTGCTCAAGAGAAAAGTAAGACATTTTCATTTTATGTCTAGTAAGCACTAAGAAGTTTCCAGCCTAGCGAAAAGAAGAAGTAAAATCTTGGTCGCCAAGTTGCCGCTTCGTTTCCGTTCCTCGGATAGGACTTAAAATTGAGGTCCTGAGCCTGTACGATGCCAGGTACTCGTTAAAGATCTCTATCCCAATTATACCTGGATAGGCAAAATCCAATAGGACTCCCCAATGTAGCAACGTCCGATTAGACTTATTGGCATAAAGTGACGTTAAACAAACATAAAATATTTTAAATGAAGCGATTGTTTAATATTAGAAAATATGTCAGGTAATGAATGATATAAATAAATAAAAACTTGTATTTTAAGTGAAAAAATATTCCCAGTAATTGTTCATGGGGAATGTTTGCTGATCTCAGAGATAGGAGTTAAATTACCATCCTGAAACTATTTTGTTTTTTTGGGTGTTTTTTTTTTTTTATTGTACAAAATTAATATTGATTTAACAAAAATGTGCTCAAGAGGAAACTAAGACATTTTCATTTTATGTCTTGAAGTTTCTTATTAAGAAGTTTCCAGCCTGGTGAAGGAAAAAAAAAAAAAATCTTCCTCGTTTAGGACTTAATATTGAGGTCCTGAGCCTGTACGATGCCAGATACTCGTTAAAGATCTCTATCCTAATTACACCTGGATAGGCAAAATTTAGGACTCCCACTGCAGCAACGTCCGATTATCCTTAGTTGCATAAAGTGATATTAAACAAACTAACTGGTTGGTTTGTACATCTATAAACTTTTTCCCCATTAAATATACAATGTATAATAAGATATTGTAACGTTAAATCGATAAGCAAATAAACAAAACAGTGACTGAACGAGTAGTATAATTCTGTGTCTTGACTGTGAAGCTCAAGTCATATGATTGTGTGTTATAACGTAATCAATTTTATGACCTGCTCATATATTTAAGTTTTATTAATTCCTTGGCATTGTGATAACTGTATATTTCTGTTAATAAATATTCTTTAACCCACATAAGTGTTAAAATATTGTTTAAATATTCATTCTTTCGGAATTAGTGTGATCTGGACATTTCTTCCTCGTGTACAATATTTCCTGTCCCCTCTGACGAAGTTGGGAGATTAGTTATTAAGGTCCGTGAAAGATGGCCGACGGAGTGACCGACTTGTGATAGCAGTTTCCTGCTAAGATAAGCCCCATCCCCTGCAGATAGTGTCCAGCAACTGATATCCGGGTTTTTCTGTTTTTTATTTATTTTAATTCTTATTTAAATCTTTAAATTTTTTTCTTTTCCAATTGCCCATTATTGCTACTATTTACTATTTTCTAGACTGTTCGAAGAGATTGTCGCCTGGAAAAATCCCAGAGATAATCTGGGGTCAGCCGTTATCCTAGTCTATCTCTACTATCCTAGGCCTTCGCTATTAGACTATCCTAATCTTTTATAGTTAAAATAGTTTCACTATCGTCACATGAATAATTTTGTTTTCGTATTTTACAATATTATTTAATCCAATTTATAAAATTATTATCAATTCTTCTACATTGAAAATTAGACATAAGACAAAATACATAAACCTTTTTACTTAAACCCGTTTGGATATAAGCATCAGAGATTTTTGGCTCAGCTAAAAATTTAATTTAAAAAATTACAAACTTTTTAATCCAAAAATTTATGAGTAATTACGTAGGTTCCCTTTTACGTTAGAAACGGCCTGCCGTTTTACTACTATCTTTATAATTTTTTTTACAATTGTAGACAGTAATAAATAAATAAATAAAGCAATAAATTTTAGTAAGAAGAATGAAATCACAACATTGAACTGACGGATAAGGTACACTACCTGCCTTAGTAATCCAGGGCGGTTCAGAAAGGCTTAGAGCAATAAACGGGGGGTGGAAAAAAATATATTTTACAATGGTTCACGCCCGAAGGCTGACAGTTGGGATTTTTTCCTCATGTTAAGCACGTCGTAAAGCTGTTAGCATGTTTTTATTGCGAGAAAGTGCCCTGTTTGTAAGTCTTACTTGTAACTATTGGTTCGTCAATGTTTAATACAGTTATAATTATATATGATACAGTAACGGTCAAAAGTTTAGACTCACTTGTATTTAACTCACAATCTTCAAGTTTAAAAAAAATAATTGTTACTCAAGAGATAACATTTCAAAAATTATATGATTGTTTCGAATACAATCTATATAAGTAATGATGAAATTCTGTTTGTTTGTTTTTTTGTTTGTTCTTTATAGAAATACATACCGTTTGTCCTAAATTCTACAAATTTCGCTTAGTGGTTCGTTTTTACCAGGTTCGAACACCTGTCCACATTAAAATTGCATAACTTGAGCCAATCTCTGGTTTATTCTTTATTGCTATAAAAATCTTTATGATCTCGTTTTACATTAGATTTTTACGAAACCAACAGTTGGAGTAAAACAAATTCTCATTTCTGTTCAAACAAACTTTTCTTGACCCACGGCTTTTCTAATTTTGTTCAAGTTCCAAGGGTGAAACCGGGATATAAAGTTAGTTATAAATAAATTAAAAATAAAATTATAGTTGTTATGTTGTCCAATAAATAAAATGTTGTTACTTATTTGTTAACAAAATCTAAGTGTGAGTCTAAACTTTTGACTGGTACAGTATATATACTGGCCCTTAAAATTTTACACGTATAACAAAAAACATATCATTCTACAATTATAATCTTCGGGTTATATTTTAGGTTTCCGAGGATGACATGTTACAAAATATTGCATACCTGGTCGCCCGTTCCTTCAATACTGCATTCTAGTGCAGTAATGATGAATTATTTTTCTTCTAGTTGATAATGATAGATCATAAAATCTATTCCTAAGATAATTTCAAGATAAATACCCCTAAAACAAGAACGAGGAGATTAAGATGGGCGGGGCACACCAGCGCTAGCTGTCTATCATGCCTTCGCTGAACTACCTTGAATACTGTAGCAGTTGGCAGAGCTCCAAAGATCCGATAGATAGCAAGAATAGATAAAGATACCGCAGGGCAACAAGTTGGGAAACAGAAGTCGAAGAATGTGACACCGTTGGACAAGTGGCGGGTGAGGAGCAGCTTATGAAACATTGCCTTACTATAGAAACAGATTCAAGGCGTATAAAAATGGTTAAAAATAAAAAAGTAAAAATTCGCGAATATTTAACCACAATAATTTTCATTGATAATGATATAAAATGAGGTTCCCTAGTCTGTGTCTTGTTCACTTAGCCCTGAAGAAGACTTCCATAGTTAGGTCGAAAAATTGGCAGCAATAAAATAGTTTTATACTATTTGTAGATTTTAAGGTAACATTACATTGTACGAACTTTACCCTTGAACAGCCTTCACGAAGGTTGTTAGGGTGTTCTAGGTACTTCATCTGTTCGCCTGTGTTCGGTGGTAGCGCTAGTGTCTCTTTTGATTTTTTTTTTTTTTTTTCCCTAGTGACAGGAGTTGTTTGTGATACTAGTGCGCCGTTTATAATTCGTCTCCTATTTTTTTATTTTTCAGATAATATAAAATATATTGATAATGGAGACTTTTTCTTCATCAGAAGCTATGGTTGGATGCGTCAGCCTTATTTGTTCGCTTGACGTCACGTCATGTATAAATGGCTGTTCGTGGAACGCCGGTACGCCAAGGTTCGGGGTAGAACCTGTTCGATGGTGAGGTTCGTAGAGTGTAAAGGCACCTTTAGACCGCCATCCCGGATTATTCTTATATTTATTCAATATTCGGTGAACCATCATTTATCCAATATGAATAAGTTTAATACCCCTCAGTAATCATGAAGAACACTTAAACAATTAGAGCTGCGACTAATAAACTTTTTGACGTAGTAAAGAGGCTTCTGAATGGGTCCAAGTATATGAAACTCACGAGGACTGCTTTATTAACTGTAAAATTAAAATTTTTAAAAACTAAAAATTTAAGTTTAAAAAATATATAGGAGGGGGGGGGGGCACAATGAAACAGTCGCTGCACTGGGCGGACCAAAAGTTCTAGAGCAACCAAATTCAGGCAGCGAGCGGTAAGTGTGGCTCCAAACAATGTCAGCTTGTGTGGCAAAACTAAAATTTTTCGACGAACTGATTTTCGTCTCTAGGTATAAGTAATTATTTTATTTAATCTGCTCTTTCAACTTTTTCATTATGCAAGTATCTCTTAAGATTTAGCTTTACTTCAGCTTTCCTACCTCTTTCACGTTCATCGTGAAAAAGTTGGAAGTTAAAGACATTAAAACCTTGAAACAAGGGCATTCGGGGCACAACGAAACGTTTCATGGAGTCCCAGTAGCGTTTCTTCGTGCCGCATGTGTTTTTCATCGTGCAATAAGCAGTCAGTTTTCTGATTTTGTTACAGATTGGTGCGAAATTGAGAGCGGAACACCAAAAAAACTGTATTACTTTTATGACAGCTTTCTTCCAAAGTCAAACTTTCCTCTTTACTAAAGAATTTCGTAGTTAACCTAAACCAGAAGAACGAAAAAAATTTTATTGCCGAGTATTATTAAATTTCCCCTGGCTCGGGTTTTGAACTTGCTATCTTCTGGTTTTCAAATCATCTGTCCGGTTGTCAGTGGCAACGCGTTTAGCCACTCGGCCGTCCCGCCACACCGATCCTAAGGTAACATGGAAAAAATAAAAAATTGAAAATAAAGTCTTAGGTGGCGTGCAATGGATAAAATAAAACTTTTTTGTTTCATTGTGGCCCACCTCCCCCTGTATTTAATTTTATAATGAAACATAAAATATAATATAAGGACTATGGGAGAAGAGCGCAGACCGTGTCCAGGAATTAGTTTTAGCACCAGAGGCGCTCGGGTGAGTTTCCTAGCCATCCATCTCGGAGGCAACTAGCCGGAACTAGAAGCCTCCCTCTATTTATCTTAGCCATTATTTACTTTGTCCTCCGGTCAGGACCTCTCTGCATCTTATAGCTTGCGGTCATCCTCTGTGTCTCTGGTCATTGTTTTAGGACCTCGAAGGAGTACCTGGTGCTTCGTCATAGACCAGAGAATTAACGGGCAATAGCTTACCTGAGGGGAAGGAGCAGGGGATGCCGCACGGTGGACCCGGAACGAAAAAAATCTGGTGCGTGCGCGCAACACACAACTTTCACTTACCAACTTACTTAGATTAGAAATTGACGTGTTTTGCTAAATATCATTTCCCAAATTCACAAATTTTTCTACATTCATATCTTATTTTTGTTAATCGTTAAAGCCGTTTTTTGAGTAAATAAAAAAAACACGTGAAAATGATACAAAATTTATTAAGTAAAGTCCCCCCTCCCGTAGATCAATTTTGATGAAATTTTTTCAGTCATATCTCGGGCATATAAATACATCAAATACCAAGTTTGATCAAAATCGTTAAAACCGTTTTTGAGTAAATAAACATGTGAAAATGGTACAAAATTTATTAAGTAAAGTCCCCCCTCCGGTTAATCAATTTTGATGAAATTTTTACAGTCATATTTCGGGCATATAAATCGATCAAATACTCAGTTTAATCAAAATCGTTAGAGCCGTTTTTGAGAAAATCGAAAAAAACGTAAAAAGTTATTAAATAAAGTACCCCCTCCCTTTGAGCAATTTTGATGAAATTTTTGCTGTCACATCGCGGGCATATACCTACACTAAATACCCAATTTCAGGTTCCCACGGTTTATAGTTTTTGAGCTAGTCTGTTCACACACACACAGACCATTTCGCGGGACTTGGTCATTTCGACTCAGGAGACCCCAAAACGTGTATTTCCGTTGAAAACCGGGAGTCGAAATTTTTCACGATCGCAATACTTCCACTTACTATATATTTCATATATAGGTAAGTGAAAGTAAAAAAAAAAAAAAAAGGCTTAGAAAACCTATCAATATACATATAAATGTATACATACATTTTTAATTATACACACACAAACGCTAATATACATAATATACGCACACAATATATGCATAGATCCAACTGAAATGCATATATTTCAGTTATGTATACATTAGGCACTAATATGCGAGAAATGCTTCCACAGAATACTTTTGATCTTTCCCAATCCAAAACTGAAATCAAGTTTAAGTACCTCACATAGAGAGTTCCAGAGGTTAGTGAGTTTATTTAGTGGAGAATTGTAACAAGGCTTACACACAGGCATATAAAAGTCCTCCTTCAACCTGCTATTAATACTACCAACTCTAAAGTCTAGTTTTCCAAGCATAGTAGGATCATCAAGACCTCCCTGGACTAGCTTAACTAAGTGAGACATCGACAAAAAGGCACATCTTTCTTCCAGTTTGTGGGCTACACCAAATTCATTCCTTAAGTAATTATACAAAACTTCCCAACCCGGATAAGAACCATACTTTTTATGTAATATATAAATGTACATATTAATGTAAATAAGTTATGTATGTAAAGAATATAAAAATAATAATTTTTATGCGAAAAAGGGGAGAATATTAAGCAGCTAAATTTTTGAAAAGACGATTTAAAAAATGTAAAAGCTTGATAAAATGGCATATTGACGTGTTTTAACGAGTTAATTATACTTGTTAGGGTATTCAAGACTTTTATGACAACATAAAGAAAGAAACATATGGCAGAAGCAGAAGCTAAGATAAGAGATTAGAGGGCAGAGAAGATAGTGATGGAGATAGCGAAAGAAGTTAAGCAGATATGATTATCTGGAAATGTCCGAGCCTAGGGTTAGGGGCTTGACATATGTCAGCCTGGCAGGGACAAGAAGGGTCGGTCCCAAGGGGTAGGCAACCAAATTCCTAAACACCAAGTTAAATGTTTACATAGTTACTGAAAGTACGTTCAATGCAATAGTAATAAAATGTTAAAAAATAAACTAGTATAGGCATCGATGCTTTATTATAAATACGGCACTAAAGGCCTCAATCAAAAGAATCGATAAAACTTTAACTGAAACAGCCATTTATATACAGGGTGTCCGATGCATAGTGTAAAAAAAAAAAAAAAAAAAAAATGGGTAACACTGCATGCTAAAAGGTGTAGAATGCCGCAGAAACGAGTTTCCTATCTCAATCTGTTGAGGAGATAGAATTTTTTTGTTTTTATTTTTAAAATCTTACTTTTTTTCTGAAAAAATGGCAGTTTTTCTACTTCGGTTTAGCGGTGAAATGAAAACGATGATATTTTCTTAATTAGCATTAAATTTTCTAAATGATGAAATAGGTTTGGTTATTTTAAATCCATTTTCAGTGGGCCGAAAAGCAAAACATTTATTAGAACTTAAATTTTTAACAGTTGTTGAAAATTTCTCACTTCTCACTGGAACACCCTAGAAACTGTGGAATTTAGTTAGCTTTTTAGTGGTGTAACCCACGATACGATTGCACTTCACCTTGTGAGTTCAAAAGAAGTTT